>OY720635.1:10011098-10611098 GCA_963169105.1 Ceriagrion tenellum
ACACAATCAAAGAATTAGGGTCGAGTGCAATGCACTTAAACCCAAACTAAAAACAAACCTACTATGAAAAGTAGTATCATTTACTGAATGATCATTTAACATATCAGCAAGGCAATACTAAATGCTTCAATTCAGTAAAATATTCATAACACCAAGGAATTTACAGCTAAGAGTTGGCCCATTTACTTCCGTGTCACTCCACATCATTTGTTAGTCACTGGGAATTTGGAACGCTTTGCACCTAAACCAATGAAGATATTCTTGAACCACATTCTTTGTCTCATAGGTTTTAAAATCAGAGTCTGTATCCATTTGTCTCATAGGTTTTAAAATCAGAGTCTGTATCCATATTTGTTAAATAAAAGGACAACATAATGGAGTTTGAAGGGAATACCTCAGGGTTCACCCAGAAGACAATGACACACAAGCCTTTGGAATTTTTGTGCTAAACCAGAATACTACCCAGTGGAAAACCAGTCTTCTTGTACAAATAGATGTTTCCTTACCAATTTTTCATGTGTTAACCACACCACTGAAAAGTTGAGATGTGGACTGGAAGACTGATAGCCATTGTTGAAGCTTGTGGCAAGAAAGTTTTTGATTCCATAAAAAACATTTTGTCACAATATTATTAGTACATAGGAAGCCAATTTTCACAGACAAAATTTTGTGTCTCAAATTTAAAAAACGAACTTTCAGAAATTTTGCCCATCTAATTTGATGAGTCAAATCAAGGACCCCAGGCAGTAGAACATCAAATTTCATTAAACCTCCAAACCTTTGTCATTTTTTCAGTCCAATGAAATCATAATTGAGAGTAAATGAATAATAAATCTTCAGCATCCTCACATTGAACGAGCATATCAGCACACAGCAACGTAATAAAAGGACATGGTAACAAAAAGTAGAAATATTTTTATATATATATATATATATATATTTAATGAGACATCTGCTTTGACCACAAATACACATTTCACATAGCTATATGTAATTTTAACTGGAAATGAATCAACAATCACTGGAGCTTCTCCTCGATAACAATTCGATAAACTTGGACCTTGCATGCACACTTCACAAAGCCTAAACAGCTTTCCAAAGTTGTGCACAGCCTATAAGAGTTGTTAGTTAAGTAGTTGCAATCAATAATGGTTAATTGCCAATTATTGGGCAACAATTTGTTTTACCAACCAAATAAATATACAAAGCAAACACAGCAACGTACAACTAACACTCTCATTTGGTTTCTTACTCTTCAATAAATTATGATACAATGATTCTAATCAAGTGAGTTAAGTGAGTTGCATAATTTCTTTTAATGCATCGATTTTTCTATTAAAAAAAATTAATTACTGCAACATGCAAGAATCTCAAATCCCTTGTTCCCATTTACTATAAATTATCTATTCTCCACAAGAGTGATTTTTCTTTTTCTTTAAGAGCTTTGGAATGGATTGTTTCAATATACCTTTACATAATCCAACACTTGGAGAGTAGTTGGTATGCTTCCAGACAAATGCACTACACAGTGCCTCCACCGCAGAACTGCCAAAACACAGGTGCCCAGCTTGGCAATCCCACACCCGACAACAAGTTCACACGAGAGTCCACATCCATGCCAGCCAGTTTGTACAGTTTCTTGCCATGCACGTAATTCACACACTGCCAGCATGCAGAAACAGGAATGAAATAGAGAAAGGACTTCCATCTCTCAGCTACCTACTTGATATTTCTTTTTTTTCTTCAAGGGATAGATATTGTCATTCAGTCTCAAGGTATTGCATGACAGCCATAAATATATATAGTATAAGGAATATCCTTGGCTTCAAACTCAACTGTCAATGTAGAGCATACATTTCTTTGTTTTTTCAGTTTCTACAAGATTATGGCATTATTTTTGTTTTTAAATATCCATTACACTAATGAACTTCTTTAGAAAACTTTTAGCCATTTTTTATACTATCTACAACTTCCATTATTTAACAGACTCAAACAACAGGAAAAATGAGTTTAAAAAAAAGGCCGAATATCTGTCGTCACTTCCCACCAATCACTCAAAAGCTTCCAACAAGAGCACACGCACTCGCTGACTGACAGGCCGATGGCAGGCAGCACAGGAGATAGATAAAAAAAAATATATATATTTTTATACGGATGGGGGAGGGGATCTCAAAGAGGCACACGTGAATTCCTCCCCCACAAAATAATAATATCCCACGCACCATCTATCATTCCAACCACACGTCACCAATCTTCCACTTATCAATCAACCACCACATCACAGTCTTAACACGTACAAGGGGGGGGAGGGAGAGGAGTTCGGCCAAAAAATAGAAAGAGCTAATGATTAGGGCAGAGTGGAAAGGGGGTAAGAGGCACAAAAATTAACGAGATAAAGATTAAAACAATAATAATAATAATAATTCAAAGGAGTAGTCTCAGTGACCAGGGAGCTTCTTCAATTCTGCATTTTGTCTATGTCCACACTACACTTTTATTTCCATGCAGCTCAAAATGGCTTTCTTTCCTTCCTTTTCTTTCCAAGTAAAGACTTGAGACATGCACGTCTATGAGAGAGATTTAAGACATTGAACTGGGAACTCACACACAAGATGTCAAGCGCCGTGCCACAAGAATAAAGGAGGAGGAGGAGGAGGAGGAGGCAATTTGCCGGAGATACGCAAATTTACAGGGAAAAAATTATGCAAGATTTTGAAGTATTGGATGAGATGATCCAGATGAACCACGAGGACAACCTAACCAGAAATAGCTCACATGCTGTACCCTTGGTAAGGCATTCCAGGTGGTTGGACAAAGGTGCTTGGGTATGCCCCTGGGGGAGCTGCGGCTGGGTTATATGGTTGTCCCATCATTGCAGGTCCAGCGGTCAACATCAGCTGAGGCTCAGCTGCAGCAAAGAGTAGAAAGAAAAACTTTAACTTCCACAGAATTCTTATTTACCATATGAACAAACTATTGTACTCATTAAATCCTTATTTTCAGCTTGCGTGGTTCAATATATGGTTGAATAAGACAAAATTTGAATCAGATCTGATTTTTCATTCCGCTATGATGTTCCTGGCAAGCTCTTAAAAGCTTGTAAACAAGAAATCATGGAACGACTTTTGTTCCTGGTCAATCAGTCATTGTCTAGTGGAATCTTTCCAGATGCCCTAAAGACCTCAAAGGTTGTCCCTGTATTTAAAAATAATGGAGATAGAAAAAATCCCAAAAACTATAGGCCAGTTTCACTTCTCTCTCAATTTTCTAAAGTATTTGAGTATGTATTCTGCTCCCGACTCACTGAGTTTCTGGAAAATTCTGATCTACTTTCTAACAGCCAATTTGGCTTCCGAAAAGGTAAATCTACCGAAAAAGCTTTGTTCAATGCCATTAACTTTATTGTAGAAGAACTTAACAAAAAGATGAATGTTCTTGGGCTATTTTTCGACCTGAGCAAGGCATTTGATCTGGTCAATCATAAAATTCTTCTCAGAAAATGTTTAGGACTAGGCATAAGGGGCAAAGCTATTCAGTGGTTGGAAACCTACCTAACAAACATCACAGATTGTCATGATAAGTAATAGCAAAGGTAATTATAAGTCCAATACCTTACCAGTTCCACGTAGTGTTACTCAAGGTTCGATCCTTGGGCCGATTCTGTTTTTAACCTTCATTAATGATTTAGCCAAAATACTTAATTCCAAGGAGACATGCATGATTATGTATGCAGATGATATAAATGTCCTACTATCCAGATTAAATGTCACTAACCTCATATCTGCAAGCGAAGTAATAATTTTGAGAGTAGTAGATTGGTGCTTACAAAATAAACAAAGATTGAACCAAGATAAAACCCAGATCATGGTATTTGGGAATAAAGACCAATGTAACGAGAATCTTTACCTGACACATAAGGATCATGTTTTCCTGCTATATATATACCGGCTAATAACCTAAAATTCTTAGGTCTTCATATTGATCTGCAATTAAGTTGGAGTAACCACATGGACCACTTATGTAAAAAAACTTACTTCAGTTTTTTATCTGTTTTGTGTTTTAAAATTCTCTGTCAGCCACAAAGTACAGCTTACCGTGTACTTCGGCTACTTTTATTCCAGGGTCTCCAATGGAATCATTTTGTGGGGTTCATCCTCCAGATTAACTGAATTGTTTAGAATTAAAAAAAAAATGTGAGGATTGTAGGAAATGTCCCTTCTAGGCAAACCTGCAAGCCCCATTTCAAAAAATTTAAAATCCTTACTGTACCTTGTATTTATGTACTCCACATTCTAACTTTTGTTAAAAGGAACATCAGTAATTTTCGACTTAATGACTCGTATCATCTCCATGATACAAGACGAAAGAGAGACCTACATGTTGAGAGATCTCTCATTAACACCCACTCCAAGGGACCAAAGACAATGGCCATACAAATTTATAATAAGTTACCAAAAAGCATTAAGATATCACTAGTGTTAATAGATTTAAAAAAGAAACATATGAATACCTTATTGAGAAATGCTTTTACTTTGTATCAGAGTATCTGAATGAATAATGTGATTTATGTATTATAATCTTTGTATTTGACTTGTCCTATACATGCATTGTATGTCTCTGGATGAATAAAAATTATTATTATTATTATTAAGCAGCAGGCTAAAGACTATTCAAAGATCATCAACCTTGTACATCAGACCCTTAATTAAAGTTATAGGCCTTCAGGACAGTTTAAAACTGTGATTTCCTATCATCAACATCATTTCTAAACATAGCACTGTCTTTTCAACATCAAGGTAAAAGACATAAGAGTATATAAAGATTTAGCTGCCAATGTACACCATCTTTAAAAAAGTGTTACCTCACAAACTTGATTTGCAATGCCCTAATCTTTTTTTAAAATTCCCTAGAGACAAAAGAAAACCTGAAACGGTACTGCTATTTTATAAACTTAGTTGACTTTACATGATTCACTTTCAAGAGAAACCTCTCGATCCCCCATTGAGTGTAGAGCGATTCATTATTTCCAGCAAGACAGATGGAGGGAAAACAATGGTTGAGGTAATTAACAACACATCTTATTAACCTTCCTTTTAGTGAGAATTAAAGTCCGATAGGGAGTTTTTGGGTGCTTTCTTCCCATTTTGCCACAGCAGCAACAATGGGAAGGAGAGGGAGCATTGAAAAGGACAATTATAGCTGTGTTGATATGATAGTATCAATTGCAATTAATGTGTTCCATTAATTCATCCATTTAAGGTCACAGCCTAGCACAGATACCTAGCAAGCGCAACTAAATGCATCATTACTACAACCACTATTAGTCATTGGTTTTTAAGGTAGTTTGAGCAAGATATCACTTCATGGTTGAAATGAATGAATTTTGACTTATTTTATAGAACAATATCTCACTCTTCCAAAGATACATCATCGCACAATTATCAGAAGCAATATTTACTTCAAGCTTCCCACATCTGTTGAAATTAAAATGGAAAATTCAAACCTGGTCTCCATCATGACTAGGGAAATATCTTGCTCAAACTACCTTAAACAGCATAAGGAATCTGATTACTTGAGTGTCAACTTAGACTTCAAAAAATCAGACGCAAAATAAGTATAGCCCTTGGCAAGTATTGGTAATGATGGAGAAGGCAAAGAAAACAAGGAGAATATTTCAACCAGGACCATTATTTTTGCACATTATTTGTGCAAAAACATCAATCACTAGAAATTCTGAAATATAAAGCAGGGATGAATTAAAGAAGGTAAACCAACCACAAAAACCATGGGAGTCCAAATAATACACAACAGTAAAAATAGATGAAGCTTCTAAGACGAACAAAAAGGCATGATAATACATATTCAACAACCCTAGCATTGCAGTTTTCCACAGCCCCTCCCCCACCCTTATTATGTCACTCAGGTCCATTCTGATTAAGCTCCTTCACAATCGATAAAAGTCTCATCTGTTTCTTGAAGGAATTATTCAGAACAGACCAAAGCAATTCAATAGTAAAGAAGAGATGTAAAATTACAAGACTTACGCAACATCATAGGTTTGTGGTCATGCTGAGATGTTTCCTCTAACCTCTGCGACTCAGATTCCTCTAATTTATCAACCTGAAAAAATAAAACCCATGAAGAAGCTAGAAACTATCAAGAGGACATTTCACCACTAAAACTGTTAGAGAATGAAACAAACCTCCAATATTTCCCTCATAAATGTACAAAGTAGAATTACCTTAGTGATATACTCCCTAATGACTTGTACAAGGTATGGCATGGCAAAGTCCATAATACCATGTCTCCATGCTAGTTCCAGAATGACATCTGGGTGGAGGAGGTCATAACATTGGAAGAGGCAAGCAGCAAAGCAGTCGTGATTACCCTTCTCCAAAAACCATGCCAGAAGTTCTTCAGCAACATCAGCATTCTTAGACTCTGCAGCATACTCCATTGCATCCTGGGAAATAAAATGAATTCAAAAAATTATACAGTGGGACCAAAATGTAATCTGCAAAGCTGTCTCCACTATGAAAATGGGTATTTAGTTTAAATGAGATAAGATTCTGTTGATTTGTATCAAATCTGAGTCTTAATATAATCTTCTCAAGGTACCTTAGAAATCCCAGGTGTTTAGCAATGTATGCACAACATCTTGGTGCCTATCATTCTATGTTTCCCCAAGGAATTTATCCTTCAATGTCTCACTATGGAATTATCCTATCTGGCCTTTGATAATATGTTATGGCTCAGGGGGAGTCAGCGTTACCAGATGCTTTTGACTCTAGTAGTAGCGAGACTACTCATAGTTGAGGGGCACGGTTGGTCTCACAGTTTTGCCCTAGAGTGGCAGTTGAGTTACAATGGAGAGGCGGACCGCGCAAAACCATGTGCTCATCATAGAGACGTTCTTTAAAAATGTAGAATGTGTGACCACCACTCAGAGGAAGTTCCATCTCCAATTCAACATTCCACGCAATGGTGGATTCAAGCCAAATTACCATTCTGCAAGCATTCTGGGTTCGGAACATTCGTGAGACCTGTTCTGCATTTAAAAAAAAACGGAAGGCAGTGCAAAGACAGCCATGACACCTAAAACTTTGAAGATGTGCATCATGCAATTCAACAGAGCCCCAGCCAATCTGCAAGACGACACGCTCAATCTCTTGGGTTATCAAATTCTTCAACCCAACACATTGTCCAAAGTCTAACCTTCCATCCCTACAAAATTGCGACTGTCCAGGATGTGAAGGCTCAAGATTTTGTGAGAAGGAGACGCTTTGCTGGCATAATGAGAGCGATGTTGGAAAAAGAACCTGGGATTGTGATGGGATGCTAGATGAGACTCATTTGCACCTAAACAGCAGTGTTAATCAACAAAACTATTGTTATTGGTTGCGAAATAACCCCCAACAACTGCACCAGCGACAATTGCATTGTAATAGAGTTAGTGTCGGCCAGATTGGGGAAATTTGGTGTCATAGGGCCTTATTTTTTCGAAGAAAATGGGAGAGCAGTAATCATGAACTCTGAGCATTATATGGCCATGATGCGAGAATTTCTCCTCCTGGAACTTCTTCACTGAAGCATAAATCGTCGAATTGCGTGGTTTCAACCAGACAGAGTGACAGCTCACACTTAGAATGTGAGTATGGCCGAAGTAAGGAGGTCGTTTCCAGGGAAAGTGATATCCCACAGAGGAGATGTTGACTGGCCGCCATGCTCACCTGATGTGTACTGCAGTATTGCAAAAGTCACCTGATGTGCACAGTGTATGTAAAGAAAGGAATACGGGTGCTCAGTTGAGTTGCAAGGATTCTTCCATCACTAAAAGACAGAGTGCCGCTTTCTACGCATAGAGGACATGCATCTCCTTTGCCAATCACAAAACTAAAAAATAATGTTCATTGACGTCTGCACTTTTGAATTTTGGACACAAAAGTGGAGTAAGAGGTGTCATTTGAGAATGTACAAAGGTGCAAATTGTATGAAGTCAAAAGTACTAAAGTCAAGGACTGCCTGCATTGCTTCTTTTTGATGCTACAAAAATAGCAAACTTTTCCCTTCGCCAATTTCATTGCTCTGTCAGGTTTTGCAGAGCAGTAATAATGTCATCCATTCTAACATAGTCCAGTGCCATAAACACTGACCAAAATTCAGTAAGAACCCTTTAAAAACTTATTAGAAAAGTATTTACGCCCAAAAATGAATCAAAGTAAAAAGGTTAAAATAAAACTGCCCTAAGAGTCTTGAATAATTATGCAGCACAAAATTAAGCTAACAAACAGTATTTCCTAATTACTAAAAATTTATTACATTCAAAATTCCACCATTGAATCAGTCACAGGAGCTGCATTCCATCCTTCAGAGCTTAAGTCAAAAGGTTCTTAATGCAAAATCTATAGTATTTTAAAATGTTATCGAGTTAATATTTTGCAAATCAAAAATGCACAGTGGACCCTTGCTAATGCAGACAATATTGAGCGAGGGGTTCTCTGGATTACGCAAAGTCTGAATAATGTGAAGTCTGGATAAAGAAGAGGTTTATGAAAATTATCACTAACCTAACTAACTAGATCAGCTAACCAGATTGAGATGAACAAACGATAACCAACTTTAGCTAGCTTCAAACCTTAAACCTTCCCACTAGAAAGGGAGCCCACAATGAAAACATTCTTCCATGATGCAAGAGCATAAGTTAGAGCAACAATTTTCCAGACCCCTAACCAGATGTCTTCACTCCCACAACACAAGACTCTCACAATCAAACACACCCTTCCTCCTCTCATTCTATCAATCAAGCTGGATTTCGATTGAATTGAAAGTCCAATAGCAATTCTCATGAAAATGTATAGATCGCAAAACTCCCTGCACAGAAGGATTATGTGTCTACATAATTTTATATAATTCCCATAAGTTATCCATGGAGTCAATTTTTTCAAGAAATCCATCTACTTGAACTTCCCCATCAAAACAAAGGATGTTTAACAGACAACTCAAAAGGAGGAAGAAAAATACTTACCTTAAATAACCTATCCTTCTTGCATAGTTCTACAGACTGTTTCCAGCGGTTGTTGCCCTTGTACAAGTATGCTGCTATTCTCCTGAACTCGATCAATTCATGCTTCTCCAGTTTTTGGGCTAGGGCAATGTTGTCAAAGTTGTCAAATGCATCAATTGATGTCCTTAAACCCTGAAAATAACAACAACATTTTTATGGCTGTTTTACCGCTGTTTTCACTAAAACAATATGATGTACCAATGATTTACAAAACTTGAATATTATGAAAGAAAATTCTAGGTGTAGGCTCTAATAGTTTCCAATCTAAAACCAATCCCTGTCACACCTCCCATAATATTTGGGTTCATTCTACAACTGCTCATTAGAATGAAAATACCGGATTTTACCAAACTTCATATTTTAATAAGCAATATTTAGGTCTGGTATAGCGTATTTCAAACACAACCCCTAAATTTTAGGACAAATAGTTTTTTTTTTTTTAAACATGGTTACATTTTGGTCCGAAGAGCCAAAATTTCTTAATTTTTCTGTGATTTTTACAATACTTTAAACTTCAAACAAAAGAACTGAATATGACAGCTAATCTTAAACAAATAAGCATATTAAATTATAGACTCCATTTTCCTGCATTACATCCTGAAAAAACTGGATCAACAGACAATCTCAATAGAGAATCCACTCAAGGACATTGCCTTTCCTTGGAAATAGCTGAGGTGGTGACAGCCTTGCGCTTTTTTGTTTGTTGATTTCTCTTCAGGAAGACTGTTATACTCCAATGCTTTCAAAGAAGTTGATTGGCAGATTACAAGGATGTAATGATCAGCAAAGTGGGGAAGTAGTTATCATAGCACCATCATAAACCATAACATATCAACCTAGCACAGAAGGTATGGTGATAAAACTAAAAGGCCAGCACATTATCTGATGTAGCACTTATTGTTGGTAGACCACAAGCATTACATGGTAATATGAAAGAGTGGGTCACACATTAATTTGATGTTGTATGATTAAACATAATTACCCGAAGGCTAGGTCCAGAGAAACTGTGGAAGCGCAATTGAGAACCAATCTTTCACTTATTATTATTATTATATCAATAATGTTACAAGTGGGCAATTGGCCCAGTGGTAACAGATAAACATGGTATGAACAATATATATCTTAACCCTGGTTAACAATACCCTACAGTTAGATTATAAAAACATCCTTCAACTTATTCTTAAATATGTTTATATTTTTTGGGAAGGGTTCGAGAAGCTTTGCTGGTAGATCGTTCCAGTCAAGTATCGTTCTATTCAGGTACGAAAACTTCTTAACAGGGTTGTGTTGAACAGAAAAAAATCCTCATTTATGCTTTTTCACATGTATCAAAACAAATTGATTTCTTCCCCCTTGTTGAAATTAGACAGTAAATCTATTGCTATGTCTTCTGTTACAAAATTTTTAGGTGTGTACATCGACGATACCCTGAACTGGGAATCACATATTGATTTTTTATGTTCACGAGTAGCAAGGAGCTGTTACCTACTACGTAGAATAACTCCGATCACTAGCTTAAGTGTTACTCTCTCTGTGTATTATGCTCGTGTTTTTAGTCGACTAAAATATGGAGTCTGTGCATGGGGTCATTCCCAGCGAACAACAAGACTGTTTAAACTACAGAAGTGGGCCATAAGAATATTGGTTGGCGTAAATAAACGCACTAGCTGCAGGTTATATTTTAAAGAACTTAACATCTTAACATTCCCATGTATATATATTTTCTATACAATTATGTATGTTAAAGAGCATCATCTGGCTCTTGGATTGCCCTTGAACAACGATGTTCATTCATACAATACCAGAAGAAATGGTAATTTTAAAGTGGTGTCTCACAATTTAGTGTCCTTCACAAGGCAACCGTCATATGCAGGATGCATGTTGTACAACAGTCTCCCTAGTGAGATCAAACAGACCCGTAGTATTCCTGTTTTTAAAAAGAAATTGAAAGAACTTCTATTGGACAATGTTTTTTACTCAGTCTATGAGTTCTTGAATAAGTGATTGTATTTATGTATTGTTCTCCTTTGGAGGCGAGGATTTGTATTTATGTATTGTTTCCTTTTCCTGTTTTTTTTTTTTTTCTTCTCCTTGACTTGTCCCATACATATGTTTTTTATGTCTCCGGGACCAATAAACTACTTACTTACTTACTTACTAACGTTTGTCCTTTGTGGTCGGCACTTAATCTTAAATTGGTGGTCATTCTTCCCCACAAAATTGGGCTTGAATATTTCCTTCCCTAGATCTTCCCATGCTCTTTCCCCGGTAACTATTCTATACATCCCACATAACCTACTCCTTTTCCTCCTTTGTTTTAAGCTATCCCATCCTAGTTCGTGGATCATTTTTTAACACTTCCCTCTTTCTTATGTCTTCCTAACACACACCTGGCTGCTTTCCTTTGCACTTTCTCCAATTTAATATCTTGACCTATCTTATGTGGATCCCATACTAGAGAGACGTACTCTAAGATGGGCGTACCAGGGTCTTGTAGGCCATATCCTTTGTAGCCTTGCGGCTCCCTTTGAGGTTTCTCATTACCCAATGCAGCGTTTTGAACGCCTTTTTGGTAATGTAATTCACATTTAAGTCCCAGTCTAAATTCTTTGTCAAATGCACACCCAAATATTTACAGCTATCGGACTTCAGAATAGCATTGCCAGAGAATTCGTATGTTCTATTTGTGGTATTAATTTTATTGCTAAAGTTAATATACTTGCATTTTTGAACATTTATATCCATCCCATTTAACGATACCCAACTCTTCAATTTGTTAATATCGCCCTGAAGGGCTTCATGGTCACTCAGATTACCTATTTTCTGATAAATGATGCAGTCATCCGCAAAAAGTGTTACGCAGGAGTTTATTTTTACAGGAAGGTCATTTAAGTAAATTAAGAACAATAAAGGCCCAAGGACGCTGCCTTGAGGGACACCCGATGTTACTTTAGCTGGTTCTGAGCTTTCTTCACCCACTTTAATCCACTGTGATCTATCTTTAAGAAATTATTTGATCCACAAGATAACTCATCCATCTACATGCAACGGCAATTGCCTCATTTTTTCCATTAGCCGTTCATGATCCACTCTGTCGAATGCTTTAGAAAGGTCAACAATAATCGCATCTAATTCCCCTCCCGCATCCATGGAGTCAGCAATTTCTTGGCAAAACCCTAGCAACTGAGTTTCAGTTGAGTGACCCTTTCTAAATCCATGCTGTCTATTAGACAACCAATCTTCACTCTCCCATAAATCCCTAAGGTAGTTTGCCATTATCTTTTCTAACAACTTACACACTACGGAAGTCAAACTTACTGGTCTATAATTTTCAACAAGGACTTTTTCCCCCCTTTAAAGATTGAAATTACTCTGGCTTTCTTCCAGTCACCAGGTAAAGCGCTGTTATTCTTGGTGACATTGAATAAATGGTAAATATATTTCGACACGGCTAGACCACCCAGTTTTAGCAAATCAATGGAAATACCATCGGGTCCAACTGACTTATTTCTCCACATTTTTCTTATACTGCTGTAAATTTCGGAGTGTGAGGTTTTGATTGGTCTGGAGATAATTAACCCGTTATCTTTCCCGTGTCTTGTAGACTGCATTACATTTTCCATTGAGTCTGTTATGTTTCCCGTCACCGAAAAAATGCTTGCGTACCAACTGTTGAAAGCATTGGCCTTCTCTTTGTCATCGGTAATTAGGGTACCATCCTGATTTTTTACAACTTTTATTCCTGCCTTGTTACCTTTCATCCTCCTCATGTATTTAAAAAACCGGTTGCCGTTATCGTTTAAGATTACGTTCTGTAAGAAATTTTCCTTGGCTATTTTCTTTTCCCTATTTAATGACCGGATCAATGTTTTATAATGTATTAATGAATTCAAGCTATAATTTCGTTTTCTGTGGCTATTCTGACTTTTCTTTTCAGAGATCTGATATTTTTAGTGTAAAATTCAGGATCCGTATTTGGTTTGATAGTTCTATTTGGGACAAAAAGGTTTAAACCTTCTTCCAATATATTTTTAAATCCCTCCCAGATTTCTTCTACGTTTTTCCCTACACTAACCCATTTGGGGTATTTGTCCCTCAAGAACGTTTGAAACCCATTACTGTCACCACGGTTATATTGCCATATTATTGTTTTTTTAAACAGGGGGGAAGACAAAATGGGAAAATTGAAATTGATAGATGACCTCTGAATCTTCAATTTTGTGATAGGTATCACCGGCTCAGTCATAGAATTCAGGAATATCCCATACACTTATTATTAACTACAGTCAAACATCTCTTACACTTTTGATGAGGCCAAAGGAAAAAAAGTGTAAATCGCAGGAAAATGTAGATCGAGGGAAACCTTAATTTGCAGGACATTGAAGCAAAATCAAAACCACACACAGAAGCAGCTCCGAATAACGAATTCAAGGGACTGAAATTTTGCCAATTTGAAAATTGGGAGTTTGTCACTCGGATGTGATGTGACTCGGATGTTGCATCACTCCAGGGGCAAATTAAAAATCCCACTGTTGTGCCGTTATTTTCAGGGGAAGTGGTTTGCAAAAGTAAATTTAAGGCAAAATTTCCACAGAAGACCGAAAATGTTTATATCTACTGCTCTCTTAGAAAGGAATTCGAAGAAGTGAAGCCCAGTTTAAGATAGCATCAACATAAACTTTAATTCCAAAGTCAAGAAGAATATATCAGTTGTAATGGATGCTTTAACAATTGCGTGAAAGGGTCCACCGCTTACTTAAACTGAGAACGAGGGAGCTCAACCATGCTCGACTTAAACGTTTACGGTTAACTGTTTGATGCCAGCACACATGTAGTTTCTTGTCTGCCCCAGCATTCCACTTTGCCGCACAGCCATAGCCACATAGCTCACACACACATAGTTCTATACCCACAACCCAGCTTAATGGCTTATGCGAAGCAACCGTTGTTTACATTGTTGTTCTCAAGTTCTTGACCAAAGTATAACTGGCAAATCTTAATGATTTATAATGCAGCCTTGTCAATGTTTGCATAAATGCTGTTGTTTATTTGTTAAAATTTACAGTTAAGAATTCTCCATTTCTGTGGGGTACAGGACTAAGGCTTGTCATTTTGTACACCTGAAATTTTGTAATATTGTTTCTTAGTATACATTTAAATACCCCTTTGATCGGGACCCATGATATTACTTCATGAAAACAAAACCTGCAAGTGGTCTGTATCAATGATTCTACTGCATCATATACTTATGCTTACATGAGAATTGAGCCCATTACCCCAGGAGCAGAAGTAACGAACAAAGGTTTCACAAGAGCAAGTGTTCATAAGAGCTATAATCTAAAATGATATAGCAGGTATAGACAAAAAAAAAATTACCTGATAATCCTCCTCTTCAATTAGTAAATTATTGAGAGCCTCATTTATGGCCTTATTGTTGAGGGACTGCACAGATCTCAAATAAGGTTTGACTAGCTGAAGGTGTCCAACCTGGAAGAATATTATTTTAAACATGTACAATATTCACAGCCATTTGTCTCAAAGTCATGAGGCAAAACAATGATAAACTGATTTTGGAACCATGGCAATAAGTGCATTTCAATACTTTATTTTCAGGGGCAATATCTTGAAGAGATGATAACCAATCATTCTTAATGTTCAAAAATACTTCACTTTCACATAAAAAATGGTAGCCAACGTGAGCCTCATTTACAGAATGAGTCCACCAAATTAGATTAACAAGATTTAACATGTTATTTTCATACCACATTAAAGGAGAAACATGACTTTTTACCTTAGTGAAAAAATTGACAGATCTCGTGTGGTCCATACGAGGGGCAAGGACAACCAGGACATCATTCAACAGGAGCGGCTTGTAGTCCAGGTAAAACTGTATTGCCTTGTAGTACAATTCAATATTGGCAACCTAGAATGAAGAAAATGCAATGGAAGCATAGGCGGTAAATTTCCTTCTATTATAAGAAAGAAGTCTTACAGCAACTGATATTTATCAAGATCAAGTGTCCCGAAGTACAGTAATGGCTTTCCTATTTTTATCTAGTAGTAATGGTAGTTAATAAGGATGAGTCGATTCCAAATGTCTATTCTCGATTCCACCGATGCTAAGGCTTAGAATCGGAATCGAGAATCAATCACCTAAAGTCGATTCAGATTCTAGATAGATAACGATCGCTGTCTTTCGATTAAGAATGGCGATTGCCGGCGATAGACGGCAGTTATACAAATCGATCTTGTTTTGTTCGGCTCTCCTCATAGCGGATGCGATAGCGATAGATGGCTATTCCGCTAAATCGAAAGCACTGCGGGGTGGCGATCGCAGTCTATCGCCAGCTATAGCCGCAAATCGAAAGCACCCTAAGGGTTTTATTCCGGAGCCAAGTATGCTCTCAAAATGACACATAGGTGCCTAGAAGTGGTGCCCTTCACTGAAGTATCCCATACTGCAGACAACCTCAAGAATTTCTTACTGAAAGTTCTGTGACAGGGGCATATTGTCTAAAGTTGTTGCTGTCATAAGGGACAACAGAACAGACATAACCGCAGCTCTGAACCGATCACAGTTTGAAGCAACACCATGTGTAGCACATACACTGCAACTGGTCATTAAAGATGGCTTGATGAACAACCAAATAATTATGACTGCTGAGGAAAACATAGAAACTTGTGGGAAGTTTCAAACATTCAGCAAAAAACTCCAAGATGTTAAAAATCTGTCAACGCAGCTAAGACTGCCACAGCATAGGATGATACAGGACGAACCAACCCGCTGGAACAGCTTTTTCTACATGCTCCGAAGAGTAATTGAACAAAAAGAAGCGATGATTTTAGTTGCGAGTAAGAGCGATATCAAACTTTCTGTGGACATGGTTGCTGATGATTGGAAAACAATGCAATTTGCTGCGAGCATTCTCGAGATTTTTGAGCAAGCAACCCTTCAAGTGAGCTAAGCATTTTCAAGTATTTCTGAGGTAGGTTTATTATAAATTACTATTTTTAAATATCCCTCACTGATGTTTTTATTAAATCTATGTTCTTAATCTTTTGCTGCAAATAAAATAATATTAATCAGATTTGTTGATTCATATAGCCTAGTTTCTACTTTTCTGCAGCGTAACTTAACCTAACTGCCATACTTACATGTTTATTTGTGGGCATTACAATTTTCATATACTTTTTAATAAATCTGAACAAGGTTAAGTCTGTTATAATACGTAATCTGCACAATATAATATATATTATTATTATATTAGTTACAATATGTATTTACAAAGACCAGGATAATTTTTTCATAATTTTCCTCAGGTGATTCCACTTATAAACAAAGTAAAAAATGTTGTGGAGAACACGGATTTCCAAGGTTCTGGACTTCTAGGAGTGAAGAACTATTTGAAATCATCCCTGAACTGCCGCTACCCTGATGTGGAAGCGAATCCAACGTACGCTTGTGCAACGATATTGGATCCTCGGTTCAAGACAACACCTTTTCAAAACACTACTGCTTTTGAAACTGCAAAGGTAAAACACTGACTTTGACACAGACTGATTCAACCTCATTTTATGACCCAGCGGTTGAAACTGCAACCTCCACCTCAGACACCTCTGGTGATAAGGCAAGTAAGGGGTTGTGGTCCCACAATAAAGACTATTTTGGCAAAAGAGTCCAGCATTTTGATGATAGTGCTTCTTCTTGTGAAAATGAACTGCTGCAGTACCTTGGGGAAAAGAACTTAGATCCAAAAGATGGTGAAAAAGTTTCCCATTACTGGGCAAACAGTGTATTTATGAGACTTAAAAATGTAGCATTTAAGTATCTGTGTATTCCTCCTTGCACCGTATTTAGTGAAAGGCTATTCAGTACAGCAGGGAATATTTGCCATGCAAAATGAAACAGACTCGATCCTGACCGAGTAAAGATGCTTGTTTTCTTGAACCAAAACGTTGAGTAGATCTAAGACATAGGTAGACTTTTTTAAACACTTCCAAATCATTGATGAAAACATATTGCTTTCATTTTGCAATCATTGTTTTCTTGTTCTTTTAGAACATCAAAAATCACATTTTCACCTATTTTAATACTAACTTGTTTTATGTTTGTATTTTTTATGGTGCACATCCTTAAACAAATCACTTTGGTGGTTAAATTATAATATGCTAATTTAATAAATAATTTTTTATTTTGTTAAACATCAGAACAACGTAAGTAATGTTGGATAGAGTAATCAACCTTTAATTCCATTGTGAACTGTAAATTATTAAGTTTACTATTTATGTCTGAAACAATTAAAGTGTTTCTTCCAAAACAGCAAAATGACATTGTAACTTGAATGCAGGTAGAATGCCATTTTATGGGTCCCATTAATATTTCATAGCGTCAACTATGTTAAACTGTATCATATTTTCTCTACAATATTCATTGTCAGAAACTGTATCTTTCAAATTTCATTTTCACCTTTTAAATGTCTTCAATTTGATGAAGTTGTACAGTTGTAACCTAAAACGCCAATCAATAATTTTATTACACTTGGAAACTTTGTTTTTCTAATTCTCAAAAAAAAATAAAGTTATGTATTGTTCTGTGGCAATTTGTAATTCATATGTAAAACATTTAATTCATATTTCATATATTTTAGTTATCAAATCATATTTATCTCAGTAATTTTGGATGTGAGCTATCAATTTGTACTTTTTATGTACCTCAACAAGCTGAGGATATAGTTGCTGTTTGTTAATAAATATACATTTTGAGTGACTTATTTGTCTTTGCTTTTTTTTTCCAGCCAATGCTTGAATTTAAATAATCATCGCACGCTACTGGTATATCAATACCCCACCTGTTATTAGGAATAAAAATCAATGGAATCGGAATTGAGAATCGGGAATCGGTTTGAAAGAATCTGAATCGGAATCAAATAAAAGTGGAATCGACTCATCCCCAGTAGTTAATTAGGCACGACACACATTAGAATTTAGTGGAAGAGTTTTTGAATAATACATATACCTGAACTATATAACAGCAGAATCATTTAGTTTTTTTAACTTTCCAATAGGGCGAAGATGAAATACTCAGATGCCAGAGCATGGGCCTACCCAGTGACTTCAAAGAGTATCTAAATAATATTGAGGACACAAACAATGATATACAAGCTCAAGATTGTTTAGAAATCTATGACGGTGTCATGACCAGTGATACGCATATAGAAAATGAAACAATGAAAGACTTAAATAGACCTGGACCAAGCCATGAAGCGGGTGAAAGTGATGATGGAGATGATAAGAATGACACACCTATAAAACCACCTAAGCAAAATGACCTCAAAATCGCTATGAGTACTCTACGATTTCTACTCAACAAAATGAAGTTAAAGATTTTTTTGTTTCGTTTAAAAAGCACAGAAGAAACAGTGAACAAATCTAAAGACAAGGCTAAAGTCCAGAAAAAAATAATCAATTATTTCAAAAAAGACTGAAGTTTTCTATTTTCAAACTGAATTTTTTAAAACTTGTTTACTTGACGCATATTCAAAAATATGCATTGTTGCCCATAAATGTACATGTGAAAACTTTCAATTAGTAAGACAAAGAAAAATTTTTATTTCCCAGTTTCAGTTTTTCAGTTTCAATTTTTTCAGTTTTATTTTCAAGATTCATTAAAATGTATAAACCTAATATTGTAAGCCTCAAAACTGAAACCAATGCAAACTTTTTAAAAGTAACTTGTTGTTACATAACTTGTTATTACATAATGGCCCATTTCACACCCCCATGCATTAACGTAATAACAAGATTCTACCGTAAAAAAATGCTACTCAAGGGTTAAGAGCCAAAACCAGCACTTTACTGATTAAAAAAATAATTGAAACAGAAAGAATTGAAAATTTCCTAAGTACATTATCATAAAAATTGTCATGAAAAAAGTGATACATTTGAAATGGAAAATTACTTCTCATATATGACAAAAATCATGAACTCAAAAGGCCAAAAATTTCAAATGAGTATTTACGCATCTCAAAATTAGTGATTGAAGACATCAAGGCCAGAAATGTATCCAACTGACCTTGGTAATAATGTCTTTGAAATGTCCTTCTCTCCAGGCCTCAGTAGGATGATTCATCATTGCTATCACAGCATTGTCATACTCCTCATACTTGTCATAAAGGAACACCAACTCGGCCCAAAGATGTGCCAATTCAGCAGCCTTAAGGACCTTTATCATAAAGAAACAAATGGAAATAAGAGGACTCAGACAAAACAGACTCTAATATGCATTTTCAATGAAGAATATACAAAAAAGTACAGGCAAATATCGGATCAGACACAGCAGAACCAGAAGAAGAGTTTTATCTCATCTTGCAAAAGTACAAATGACTGAAAAAACGTAACACCCAAATCAAAGCTACAGCTGATAAAAAATTAAGCATGAAAGGATTATCCATCACTTTCATTCATCCGATTTGGCTTCTTCCTGCATTACCACTGATAATCGGCACTCCACTGGAGCAGACCACAATTCAAAATGTATTAACCACATACGGGCACAAAACAATATCAAAATACATCGTGTTTCATGGTTAATTTTGTAAAGTTAATTCCAAATGATGAGAGATTGTAAAAACATCATGTGTACTTACCTTAGGGATATTGACTCTAGACCAGAACAACTCCAGATGCTCCCGCATCTTTGCGGGCTTGTATTTTGAGTAAAGAATGGCCAACTCTGTGAACATTCCCATGTGGGCTCGCTCTAAGCCAAGTGCTGCCTCCAGTAAATTTATCAACTCTTCAAAATACCCACGATCCTGAAAGAAATTCCTCATTCATTAGAAACACCAGAACAGAGAGCATTCAAATAAACAACCATTAAAATTAAAATAATGTAAATTAAAGGATAGGAGATTGATATGTAGGAATCCACATAACCAAAGTCTTTTAACGTACACATTAAAATCAAATAAAGATGGGACAGACATAATAAAACTAATACTAATTCAATGCCAGCAAGATACTCCATTGAGAACATTCATTTGCAAAACACAATTAATATTGTAACAGTGAATACCTGATAGTAATTGATCAGATCCTCTAGCTCATCCGCATGGACAACAATGTGCAGGCCACACATCTGAGCCAAACGGAATTCTTCACTATCCACACATGCAAAACACACTTCCTTCCATGTCCTTGTGCTGAAAAAAACATGAAAATAGCCCATTAATAATAAGCACACCTGAATGCCAAAGACAGCAAGGGGCCTCAAATCAGGAGGGATGTAACAATGTTGTAAATATGACGTCAAAGACTCAATGAACCTACACTTTTAATGCCAATTTCTTTCATTGTTGGAATATATGATATCCCAATTCAACCAATGCCTTAGGTTGATGTTCTGAGAAATGGCTAATTTCAAATTGGGCAAACTCTCTCACTGTGTGGTTATTTTCATACTTCACTAATACCATTGAAACAACCTGAGGTTCTAACACCTCTAACTTTCGAGATGTTTTCCCTACAGCTGATACAAATATGCTCAAATGTCGGAAGTGCAACATTTTTTCCACAACTATTACATTATTACCTTATACTAATACTGAGGCATTTATTTAGAGCACACTATAACCAATCAGTTGATTTTTAGTGCCGAATGAAAAATTCTCGCGATCACACCAGATCTCTTAGTAAAAACTCAGCATTTTTTTTGTGCAGGTTTATTGTTTGAAAATTAATCTAAATATGTAAATCAAGCTGTCATAAGCTTTTCACATCCGGTGTGCCAATCCGGTGTGCCGGTAATCCGGTGTGCCGGTACAATGGTTGAATCATCTCAGTGCATTTACCAATTCACAATGTGCTCTGCTCTGTACAATCAAACACTTAAATTTCAGGAAAAATATTAGAAACAGCTTGTGTATGTATACAAAAACCTCCATATTTAATGAAAAGGAGAAAACCTTTCTTGAATTGAAACAAAAATATTTGTCTAAAAATTCTTAATTTCATTGCATCATATCATCGTAAATGGGAAAAACCACTCAATCTTGTTTGCTTGATGAATTGAAGTCCTCTTGTTTAAACCTTTGATCACATCCTTATGAGAGAAAAATGAATGATGCCAGGGAAAAATTTGTATGCTCCCTCCCAGCACACAAGCTAAGGTCTTGCATATAACTTAAAGACATCCTCAAATTGGAAAGGGGAAAGTGCATACAGTACTCTTGCTATTATACAAAGTTTTTGTTTTTACAAAGCAAATTTTTGGTCCCAATCCAAGGGGTATGTAAATGTACGGTGAAAGAAATAATACTATGAAATTTTATGACATTACAAAATTGCAAACCTAAGTCCTGGTACCCATTGTGACAAATACTATTTTGTTACAAATTTTGATGTATATACAATGAAATTCATATGGGAATCCTCAACGTGTCATTATGAATCATTAAGCTTTGCCACTTCTACTGTGGCCAAGAACTTGAGAACAACCACGTAAACAATGGATACATGACATTAGCTATTAAGGTTGGCTGACAGCAAACAAAAACATAAGTGGTTATAGGATAGGAGGGAGGAGAGGGAGGAAAGAGAAGAGGAGTAGGTTGTTGCAGGTAGTCTTGAGGCCGCTTTGCACGGTGCATTTTTGGCACAAACGAATGTATAATACATTACACAATAAAATGAATGGAATAAGAGGAGGTTCTATTTCCTGCGAGGTTCTATTTCCTGCTATGTCTTTCAGACAATCATACAATTTTCTGCTTTACATGGTACAATTTTCCTCATGCAGGGTGTCCAGCAGCTGGGCATTTGAAAATTCCCCGAGATTTCCAGGTTTTCCAGACATAATTTTAATTTTTCCAGAGGAAATAATGATTTTTTTCTCGTTAATTATAAGAGAAAGTTTGGTATGTTCTTAGGTGATTAAACATAAGGATTATTTTTAAACTTGCAAATTTAGAGGAAAATAAAACTTTAAAATAGTTTGAGAGAAAATCACATCACCTAATGATTCTTAGATTTAAACAATGTTATGCTGGTGCTCAGGAACAAGGTTATATTACAGCCGGACTTTGCTATGAATAGCATTGGCATAAATTGATCAACAACTTAAAAAACTGAAGGAATTGATGTTTTCCCTTATTTTGCTAAATGCAACAACGCAAGGGAAATTAGACTTCTCCACTCGCCAATAAAGCCACGTTCTTTACGCCACTGATTTACAGACTATGATCAATCAGAACACAATATACCTATGTAGAAAATATTGTACCTACTTTCGGTGATTACAGGAATGCAAAATGCGACAACGCAAGGGAAATTTCACATAGCAACTTGCCGAAAAAGGCACATTGCTTCCGTTGATGTTTTAAATATTGACACCACAGAAAATTCCAGAGTCAATCCGATATTTCCCTGATATTTCCAGTGAAAATAAAATTTCCCGAGATTTCCCGGTTTTCCAGAGTGCTGGACACAGTCATGTAAGAGTTCATACATTAATTTGTACAATAAAATTGTACTGTGTAAAGTGGCCTTTTCAATCCGACGGACGTTACATTGTACATCAGAAAAATAGTGATCTTTTGTATCTTCTTCTCAAATTCAGAAAAAATCCAGAGCCCGACTAACCTGTTTGCTTTTCTGGCACCATCCACAGCACCCTGAAATTCTTTTAGGTGGACCAGAGTGATAGCCAATCTGGCAAAATTTGACACATTGTTGTAAAGCAACTTAGCAGCCTCATACATGCCATCATCAAAACACCTATCACCAATCTGAAACCAGAAAATCAGAGCAGTCATTTTCTATCTTCTAATCAAACAATGCAAAATCAAACATCAAATATACTAAGAAATATGCCTACAACCAACTTCCACCAGCACAAATTGGAATGAATGATTTATTCTTAACAATTTACAAACATTTCTTTATTTACAGCAATACAGGCATCCCACCATCTCATTATCAAGGACACAATATATGACTTTCCGTTCCAGAGCAAGTTATTTGAAGATTAATGACCCATCATGACAAATTTGATAGCTCTCATCATTCAGCAATTTAACCCATTCCCTAACACAGGTGAGATACCTCAACCAGAGAAGACAAATATGCATATTCTGACATTGACAAGTTAACTTGTGCTGAGTCATCTTATTCTTTCTCTATCAAATCATGGACAAAATATTTTGCACTCTAAGGAGAAGTTTGTTTCTTTGTCAACTGAGTACATGTCCTATCTTGATGCTCAAGACAATTTCACCAGTTCTCAATTGTATTTTCATACATTACACATGTTCAAACTCTAAGGAATACACAAGAAGATGACTTTTCTTTTCAACTACTTCAAAAATAACTAATGATGATACAATAATGACAGTACTAATTAAACATGAGGTACATTATCACTACTGGTAACTCATAGTTGCTGTCAAAGATCACAAGCATCCCAACTTCCAATTTACCCCAAAAGTCAAAACATTTAAATCCCACTCATGGTTGTAACATAAAATTTTTTGGTCATTCTTGGAGATTATTTATCCATCAAAGCTTTATGGAGAAGTTTCCACAAATTTGGTAGTCGTGAATATAAAATATTCACAGCAATCTTCTATTAACATATAAACTTTAAAATGATGGAACTATAAACATATTAACAGTTTTTTGCCAACTATTTAAAGAAGCCAAACTGAATAAATGGTATGCTGACTCCTTGCAATCTCAAAGGTCACCTTGTGGCAGTGATTTAAAATTATGCGGCAAAAATCGCACATTGATGAGTTACTAAAAAAAATTCCACCACAGTAACTCTAGCTAGTTTTTAGACTATTGGAAAAAAGACCTTCACAACATACAAAGGTATTTATTACCTTCTGAATGTCAGCATGATTGGGTCCAGAGATGAATTCTTCCAAATCAGCCAGCCGATTGGTGCGAGCATAGGCATATATCAGCTCAGATTCAATATAGGACTCTCGAGCCTTCTTCCTGGCCATTTGCAAATAGCGAACAAGGTCCTCCCAGCTCTCTATATCATGAGGAAAAAATATGAAATTATCAGGACTTCAAGACACTTCTTTCAATGCATTAATTATTGTTGATGTGATAGGTGAAGCCATATTCTATTATTCTGGCAACATATAAAGCAGTTAATATCATCACTTTGGATTGAGCATTAAGTATAGCAGATATAAGAAAGACAATTTGAAATCTAAGAGGCATTTGCGGTCAGGAAATTTCTTATTGCATATACACAAATGCCAAATACAAGATTCTTCCAACAGAGACTTAAGACATTTCATAATAAAATGTAACACAGCCATATGCGTAGCATGGATACAGCAAACAGCACAAAGCGCAAAACTGCAGAGGCAGGGCAAAATGGTGTTGCAAGATTCTTCATGCATTCACTTAATAAGAAGGAAAAAATTTTTTAGCCACACCAGAACAAAAAGTTCAGTTTTCTGCTCTGTTTTTGCTGGGGAGGAAAGAGGTCATTTTGCTCCTTGCTATAATCACACGACATGTATAATACTTGGTTATCCTAGCCATGATCTATTTACACTACTGAACATCTCACTGTATGACGACAGATAAATGGAAATGTCAAATTAAAAATATTAATAAAGTGAATAAGATGAACAATTCAGTTCATTGGAAGATTCTAGTAATAACACCTCTCTAAATGACAATTTTTCACTGGAACTGTTGTCGGCAGTGGTCACTTGATACAGATTTCACCGCACATAACTGGATAGTCTTTCTGATCACCAAACACCAGATCACTACCCTTCTCTGAGTAATATCTTTGAACTTACTCCGCTAAGTTAGAAAGTTCATTAAAGTAGGAAACAAACCTGTTTTGTGAGCTGTTTCAACAACATCAATGTATGCTGAAGGGTCATCTGCCTTGATGAATGAATCAATAGCTTCCTTCACTAAGCCTTGTTGGAGTTGAGCTCTTGCAAGATGGCTCCAAACTGCAGGCTCATTGCATCTCTCAGCAAATTCATAAGCTCTGTCTAAGTTTTTCACATTCTCAATCAGCACCTGCCATTTCCAACCACAATTAGCACAGATACTTCCATTCCATGAGCATAGAAATTGTTTTTCTCAACAAATCACCATCATATAATCATAAATTAATTAATTCTGGATACCTGAATAGCGGATGTGTTCACATCAAATTTCTTGAAGATTGCAAATGCTTCTTCAAACAACTGGTTATTGATAGCAATATTTGCAATGTCAGGAGCATCATAGTTATCTAACCTGAAAATGTAAGAAATCTTAATGAGTGAATTCACAATAGCTGGATGTAGTATAAATCAAATACAGGGAAATAAACTACGAAAAAAAAACAAATTCATACAGAACTCAAAGAGGATAATTCCGAGGGAGTTGAATTTAACCCTTTTACTGCCAGCGGGCTGATATATCGGCCCTCCCTGGATGTGCGAAAACTGCCACGGGCACCAAGATGGCTTCACTTTATCCCATGTATGTTTACTTTTTTTGCCTCATGAGTTCTCCCCTGTTTTTTCCTTACGCTCGGCCCAGTATCTCATTGCACAGGCTTGGCCCAGTATCGTATTTCATAGTATCACATTTCGTGCTGGTCACAGCTCTCTCTGGACTATGTATGCGGCCTACTCAAGGGCTCCCGTCTCATTTATATCTCATCAGCAGGTGCTTAATTTTTGCTGCTTACTAAGATGTTTTCACCCTGTATATGGTGGGTTGGTTTGAGTGAACACGTCTTCGGTTTCGTCCCTGAGCGACATCATCAAAGCACCTTAGTAAGTGTTTCATTCAATACCATGGAGTCATTCCATTAAGTTGCGCCTGAAACCATTACTTTGACCTATGTACGCTGATTGTTCAAATTCAATTTGCCTCGTAACCTCTCCCGAGCTTTTTCATTACCCTCGGGCCAGTATCATACTCTCTTTCGTGCTGGTCTGAGTTCACAAGGACTGTTTTCTCCGGGGATCTTAGTATTTATTTTACAGTGTCAGTTTCCGGCAAGATTACCAAATATCCTGGTAAGTATTGAGTAAGTAATTGTTAAAGAATAATATATCTTACAATTTTACATTATTATAAAATATGAGTTTTCCGTGTTTTTATAGCCTTCATTATAGTTTCACGAATTCTCCTTGCTCATATATATCAGTGACTTTTGTGCTGTTTGTCGCATTTTGCCGTATTATTTCTTTGCTGGAACTTTCTTGTCGTCTAATTTGACTAAGGATTAGCGCATAACCTGTGATGTTCAGTTCTCACAAACTGCGTCTTATTGGAAAAATATTTACGTTTTATGAATTCAAGTACCTAAATAAGTTTCCAGAACTATGCGCCCCTCTTTCTCAATGTCGTTTAGTGTTGGACGAGTAGATACGGCAATTTGCGATTTATAATTTTGCATTTCAATACAATTCACAAAATGTTATTTTTGGGTTGCCCCTGTGACAAATGTCCAAGTATTTAAAAAGTAACGATATTGAAGATGCGCTCGTCGCTAATGATGATAACAGTGATTTGCCCTTAGAGACCTCCGATGAAGAGATTTCTTCTTCCAGCAGTGAAGAATCTTTCGTTTACACCTCAAGGCCAGGGACAATGAGGAGTTGGATCTCTTCTTTCTCTGAGGGAGATGACTCATGTGGGTCCGACCAAGAAGAGGATAGAAATGCTGATCCAGGCGAAGCCGAGTGGGTCAAAGTGAGAGTGAATGGTGATAACCCTCCAAAGATACCCATTGAGTTTCTAGAGACACCAGGACCGAAGCATGCTCCTCCAAGTGAAGCACAACCAATCCAATACTTTCGTTTATTTTTTACACAGGCTCTAATGAATGAAATTGTTAGGGAAACAAATGCATACGCTCAACACTTTCCCAGTGGTGAAGGACGTCTTACTCCAAATGCTTGTGTAAAAAATTGGGAAAAAATAAAGTTTGCCAAACTAAATTCATTTAACGCATGCACTTTGAATATGGATCTAGTTCGAAGGCCAACAATTGAATCCTATTGGTTCACTCAAAAATCGCAATACATCAGATGGTTTCAAGGGATGTTTCCTAGGAATTGATTCCAATTGATCATGAACTTCTTTCATATAGCTGACACAAAAAATCTACCTCGTCCAGGGGAAGCAGGATATGATCCTTGTGCCAAAATACAGCCCCTAATTGACCAGGCCAACTTAGTTTTCAGGCACCACTATACCCCCCATGATTATTTGAGTGTTGATGAAAGCTTGGTTGGCACCAAAAACCATACACAACTACTTCAACATATTCCTAGTAAGCATCATCATCGCTGGGGTATAAAGTTCTGGGTGTTATGCGATTCTGAGTCGCACTATTTGCTATCTTTTTATGTTTATAGAGGCGCTAAGAGCTCAGAAGAAAAGGAGCTAATAAAAAAGTTTGGCTTGGCATACACAGTTGTAGAAAAGTTGTTAAAGATGGGTAACTATCTAAACAAAGGTTATCATATTTTTATGGACAAGTTTTTCACATCAGTACCTCTGGCTGAATACCTACACAGAGTAGGAACTTATGTAAGTGGGACTATTCGCAGGAATAGTAAATTTATTCCAATAGAATTAAATGAAAAACTTCATGTAGGAGAAGAGCGGTACTATCGTAGTGGACATATTCCTGCTGTTGCCGTGCGGGAAAAAAATCCCAGCGATTTCCTGTAATTCTTCTTTCGATGCAAAAAAAAATGCAAAGCAAAAAAGAGTAAACGTTCATCTACAAAGAGAAATCAGATAAAAAACATGGAGAAGCCTTCCATTAATCAATCTTATAACGATTATATGGGAGGAATTGACACATCAGACATGATGCTCTATACCTATCTAGACGAGAGACGTACAGTAAAATATTGGAAAAAATGAGTTCCAATATTTTTGTGTGTATGGGACTGAATTCCTATATAATATATAAGGAAAATTTGACAACTGGAAAAAGACCTTTGTCCAGGCAACATTATACTATTAGCATAATTGAGGAACTTGGCAAAGAATGGCTTCAAGAAAAGCAAAACAGAGGTAGGCAACCAGCATCATCAGTGATATGTGATGTCAAAAAACTTATAAAATTGCCAAAAAAAAAAGAGAAGGACTGTTGTGTTTGTAGTATAAGAGGTAAAAAGGGAAAAGGACAAAGAAAATGATCCCGAACAGTGTGCACTAAATGCAATAAAGGCCTTCACGGTGAATGCTTCCACAAGCATGTGTGCATCAGCTTATGAGAGAGTGAGTGTAGTCATATAAAATATTTTATAACTCCTGCAAATATTTATTGATCATCATAAAATGTACCACTGGAGAGTTAACTACTTGTTTTCAATAATAAATACTGTTTCATTCCATGTAAATTATATTTTTCTACTCATAATGTAAAATAAACTTGGAATTTTGAGTTTTTTACAATAATAATAATTGAATTGTTATTTTTTCCTTTATAAAAATAATATTCAACCCCTATAATTCTTGCACGGTTTTAAGCCCCAAACATATCTTGAGCATTGGGAAAAAATCTAGATGTATGAAACAAAATTAAGTACTAGAAATAATTTAAAATCTGAAATCTTGCAAACTTTCTGAAAACAGCCTTGGCAGTCTTCGCACATCCCACTCAAAATGGGCTGGCAGAAAAAGGGTTTAGCTTGATAAAGCTTCCAATGAGCAGAACAAAATGAAAAACATCTGATCAAAGGGCTAACATTAGAGATGGGTGAATACCATCTCCCAATACTCGCTACTGAAAATTATTTGTGACCTAAAATTTCGAATACTTATGCCGAGGGGCAAAATTAGAAAACTTTGAATATTGCACCATGGTGCTATGTTTGGCAAGTTGACAATCTAATTACTTGAGTGCTACGGAAGAACCACGAGAACACACAGTTCTTCATTGAAAATACTTATTTAAGTTTTTCTTCTTGAGTGAAACATTGCTTACTTAATTATTTCATACAACGATTACAAGAGAATATCATTTTTGTGCCAAAAAAAATCCAGTGTGCGCTTGTCATGAACATAAGTTGAAGAAAGCATGTAAATATTGTCAATGATTGATGCTCCATATGGGCTTTGTTTGCAAATAAAAGGTATTGCTCCACAAAAAATTATTTTCTTCAATTTAGAGAAATGATACAATTAGGGATGGTCGGATTGGATACATCGGATTCAAATATCTGCGGATATTATGTTACGTAATGAAATTGGATCCCAATTCCCTGAAAAAAATCAGATCTGGATCCAAAATTTTAAATTAATGCTTTAGTGGATGAAGCGTCCTATAAGAGGGAGTAAAAAGAGTTCTGATTCTTTCTTTGCATGTGCCAATGCACTACGTAGCTTGTCCTACCCATGCAACGATTTGTTTCAAAGATCTCTCGGGCGTTACGCAACAGAATTTCAGATTGTGGAAAACGTCTCGAAGAGGCGAAGAATCAAGATATCGAACGACCATGGCCACATAAGACTACGAAAGCCATCTCTACGGCCATGTCACGTACTATTAGAAGTAGGTTCACAGGGAGCATGTTGAATGAAATTACTGAGGCTGATGGGTACTTTAGGCAGTAACGGTAGAACAGCAACAGCGTGTGCCATTCCCTTTCTCTTCCGGACATGCGCCTGGCAGTTCAGCATGTTCTTTTTCCAAAATAAATATTAATCGATATTGATTAACCTAAGAATTCATTTAAGATTTTATAAGTGGATTCATGATGATGAACTCGATAGCTTGAAGAAGGTCCAAATGGCGGTTTTCAAGGATGTGCAGAACAGACATTAACACAGTCTAGCAATTTCATCAATAACTAAAATACTAATGCACTACATAATATGAAACTTCAAATGATTGTTAAGAAAGACCTTTGCTACAATATTTGTAAAAGAAATTTTGATATCTTGATCCATGTTGTTATTGCGAAGCCGTAAATACGATGCATCCGTCCGGCACTCTGAAAAATGCACTAAAATTCTGTTTTTAAGCACACACTGAAATCAATATAAATGGTAAAAGGTTTTGTATATCATCACTAAACGCAGAAATAAACAAGCTTTGATGTGGTGTACTTAATTTTAAAATCGAATGAGCCATCTTTGAGATATTAGTCTCCAAACTCGAGTGACCGAATTTTGCAACAGGTAGTAAGCGTAACAGTTTAGACCCCGAACGTATTAAGGTACCTATTGGTGTTCTTAAAAAAAAAAACTTGAAGAATTCAAAGAACTGAAATGAGTTTGACAGAATAGGGCTTTTACACAACCGTAAGGGTTCACAAACATAGAAATAGGTGTTTTCAGTAATCCATTTGTTTTTGCAACTATGTAAATTGCTCAGAGCCAATTAAAATGTGTAAGACATAATCGAAATATCATTTCTTTTATTGTATGTACCCAACACAAACTTGATTACTTTAATAACTTCGTTTTATAGCATGTAATTAAAAATGCACTTGGATCCGAAAATATCCGAGGATCCAACACCTGAAACCAAGGATCCGGTCCGGGTCCGAAAAAAATCCTGGATTCGTCCATCCCTAGATACAATGCATCATTTCTACCACATCTGGAGAAGTTGATCAATTACCCAAATATTTTAAGTAAATGTTACAGAGGTTATGCTGAGCCTACTATGCTATCTCACTACTTATGTCCAGTATAAATCTACACTATCTTACTATTTAGACATTATTTATGTCCCGTAGTCTACTGCTGTAAAAGTACTCACTTTATGTACAACTTTGCAGCCGCAGGCATATTGTAAACTTTCTGCAACTTTCTTGCCCGGAAAAGTTTGTATCGAGAAAATCAAAGATTGAAAATTCAGAGCTCCAAATGCTCCGATAAAAGTCGATCTAGAGGTCATGTTTTAAATATAATGATATTTTTGTTATACAAAGACAACCATAAGCGTTTTCCATTAACTTTTGGTTTTCTAGATAAATATTCTGAAGATGACTTTCATTTTTTCTATTTTGGTCCATATTCAGGGCCTAATTACTCCTAAACTAACTCTTAGAATGGGTGGAACTTAATTTTTCTGAACAGCAATGACACAGGGCTGTAAGCAGACTATATGAAATTTAATCTGCAGTGCACAACTAGGGCACAGTCGAGCAACAAAAATGGGAATGTGAAAATGATGTTACTTTTAATGCTTGAGATAAGCGATGTTGGACCACTGACTTTATGTTGAAATATATATTTGGCTACAGCCTTTCAATAACAAAAAATAAAAGTGGTGGGTTATTCAGTCAAACACACAAAAGATACTGCAAACGTTATATCCTGCTATGCTCGCGCCTACTTGGAAATGACACGTTGGGAAGTTACGTGGGTGGTCTGTGTGTATGTCATGCATCAAATATCTTTATATATGAATAATATAAATTTAAATGTAAAAGGAAATGAGTAAAAATATTTAATCTAAGTAAGAGGTTTGTTCAAAAACAGATAGTGAATAAGTTTTCTGAATATATTCAATACATTATTAGCAAATCTAGTATTTAAATATTCGAGGCATTCGAGTATTTGAGGTTCATGATTATATTTGAATTCAAGAAAATCACTATTTGTCCCATCTCTAGTTAACATTGATACTCGGAAATCAAAACATTCAAGTAAGGTCAAGGACCTGAAGATGTCATTACGTGATGAAACCCGGGTCGTAAATAATAAAAATATTAGTGGACCATTACTTGAATGTTTTGATTTCCGATAAGGAGAGGTTCCACAAAGTGAAGCCTGAATGTATTAGTTATAAACATTGATACTAGTAATCATTAGTCTAAGAACAAGTATCACACCTTCACTAGAAGAAACGTCATAGGAAGGTACAATTATATAGTATCAATGTGTTTTTGATTATATGAAGAGCCACACTTATGTCATTAGATAATATTAATCAATAAAAGTAAGATACATTAACAACTCATTGATTTACCAAAAAAATTCAAAAGTAGAATAGTGTAGCCTGTCAAAAATAAATTTTGAAGCACTGCAGCCTGGATTTAAACACATTAATCCCTATTACTCTTAATTGTGCTTTTTTCCAGTGAAAACCAATGAAAAACCACCCCTAATCTCATATGGTCAATATAAAGGTTAGATTTCACTAAAGACCTCATGCAATGGGCTTTCGGTGAAGCGATGACAGTTAACTGAATTACAAAAATCTCATGCTGTAATACGCGCTAATTTCTTTTTAGTCATAACTGTTGAAATATCTATTTTATGAGAGGTTACATGTTATTTAGGTTAAGAATACATTAGTTTGATTATTAATTTAAAATAACAACTTTGAAAATGTTGCTCTCACCTGTTGATGTATTCCATTACACGAGACCTATCAGCTTTAATTGCAGTGAGAATAAGCAGGTTCTGAAGGTTCCTGTGATCACTAAACACAGAACTGTCGAGCACTATTTTTTCAAGAAGTTCAATAAGCTCATTTGGAAGATCAGCAGTCATAAAGGCTTTAACAGTAACAGATATATCCTCAGGGTCTTGAGTTTCCGACAAAGCTGTCTGAACAACCTAAAAACAAAAATAATATTCAGTAAATAAAAATATAAATGCCGAGTGGATTACTTTAACTCATCGGACTAACAGTAATTCAAGTACTCAAACACTACAATGGAATTCAATGAACTCCAAACATAATAATTATTTTTTGATTTAGACTTATCACTTTTCATTTGTATTTTATAAAATGAGGGCAAAAAGAGCAGGGCCCTTACTCCTATCAGAGCAATACAGGCTCTGACCGGAACAAGGCCTCTTCCCTTTCACTCTTTACTACTTTAAGTTTTTTTATCTTCGAGCATAGACAAACCATAGATAAGTGGAACTACAGGGCACAATTAACTGAACAAATGTGCCACATTCACAATGAAAAAATCACCAACACTAGGATTTGCAACTAGATGCCATGATTTAGAAATATGGTAGTTGGCAATGTCAAGCTCAGATTTTACCATTCAAATTCTCGCCAAGTTACCACGAAGAAACTTCCTCGTGGCTATAGAATCATGAAACAAACACTACTGATCAATGGTTCCAATAAAAAGAAACGAATTTTCCAGGACATTCAGCATATTATTCAGTAGACATGTTTGGAGTCACACAAATACTCTTCTTGGAAATCCATATTTTCCCAATGAAAACCATTAGAACTCCCTCTTAGCAGCTGCATTCACTCACTTCAATCACCTTAAAAGAATACGTTAAAAATGGCTCAGCATCATTTTATTCTAATTTTAGAAAACACTCAATCACTGACTTCAGCCAACTCCCAAATATTGTTTTGCCAGAAAAATTACAGAGGATTTAATGACCTTGATGCCAGATAATAACATCTTTTTGCTTCGTAATATTGAGTCTTGACCAAGTCCAAAGTCTCACCTGTATATAATACTAATAAATTAAATTGATAAAAATTAAAAACCTAATAAAAGAATGCTGAAAATCTACAGATAAACTTATATTGAGTGGCAGAGACCACCAAAATGATTTTCCAGGGCGACCTTCAAATATTGATTACTTTCCAAATTCAGCCTCATTATTATTAAGTATAATGTTCGGAAAATTTGGCATTAGCTAAAATCATTCCTAGTAAGGATGAGTCGAATCCAAATATCAATTCTCAATTCCACCGATTCTTAGGATTAGAATCGGTATCGAAAATCGATCGCCAAAGTCGATTCTGATTCCATCGATTCCAGATATATATATATATATATATATATATATATACTCAAATCAGATTTGAGTATATATATATACTCAAATCAGATTTGATTTATCTTATCATATTTGTCTCAGTAATTTTGGGTGTAGGCTATCAATTTGTACTGTTTAATCTACCTCAATAAGCTGAGGATATATTTGCTATTTGATAATAATTATACTTTTTGAGCGACTTAATTGTCTTTGTTATTTTATTTCAGCCAGTACTTGAATTTAAATAATAGTCGTTTGCTACTGGTATATCAATATCCCACCTGTTTATTGGGAATAAGAATCAATGGAATCGGAATCAAGAACCAGGAATCAATTTGAAAGAATCTGAATTGAATAACAGTGGAATCAACTCATCCCTAGTCATGGAAATGATGTTTCCGTAATAACATTATTGATGTTTCCAAATGATCTTAAATGATCTTTGACGTTTCCAAAATAACAGTCATGAATGATCATTAAAAAGGGAAAAATTCACCCAAGAAATAACCACTGCTATCAAGCCAACAAATATGTATAGGGTACTACATGAGAAACAAATATCCTCAGGAGACAATAGATTGAAGAGTAGACTTGAAAAGGATTAGTCTTGCCTTCCAGTAGTTTACAAAAACATTGCGGATCTGGCAGCTTTTCCCACCTTAATACTCCTCCTTACTCATAAGCAAACTGGACTCCGACCAAACTCATTCCCTCAGAAATAATTCCTTCACACACAAAATTTTCCTAAGTACTAATAACTCAGATTCCCTCACAAAGAGAGGGAGGAAGAAGGGGTCTTATTCCAAGTAGTTAATGTTCTTTTACATGCGAATATGCTTCAGCTGAATTGCCATGTCGTCAATCACCAGGACTTACAAAATTTTAGACTCAAAAGAGGTACAACTTTAATATCAGTAATGTAATTTACTTCCTCAATAATTACTCTATAATGATATACTTAAAATAAACTGCATTCCTAGCTCAGGGAACTTTGTTGCTTGTCACAAAAGAAAATATCGGAAAGAATATATTCATACACAAAAGAAAAGAAAAGACCTCCCACCTGATCAATAAGTTGCCTCTTAAAAGGGTTACTTTCATTCAGCACCTCAGCCCACAGATCCGAATCCCTCCTCCGCACCAAATACCTGTGAAGCAAATCATTGATTCAAGTTTTACACTTTACCACCTTCAACAGGTACAGAGTATGTGCAGCTCACATGGGAGACAGGTATTACATGCATATGTCATGCTTTTCTTTCACATATTACAGCATTATCTCACCTTGCTTCCGACTTGAAGAGAGAGTTTTCATTGCACACATTTATAAGCTCTCGATCACACTGGCCCCTCTCATAGGCAACATAGGCCAAGTGGGGATCCCGCTTCTCACAGTACTTTCCAACTACTCTGCTGTCATAGAACTGGTTCTCCCTGAATAAAAAATTAAATCATAATGACATTTTGTATGCACACCTACGGCTGTATTCATAGATTCCTAAGTGAGCTACTATCGGCTTAGTAGCGCACTGACCAGTCCCCAACTAACAAAATCGTATTCATAGACAGCTACCAAGCTCAGCAGCACCAAGTGTGCCACTATTTTAGTAGTGGATTCGAAAACACTCTTGCACCGTTTAGAGAAGCTACTAAATATGGCGGTCTGTAAAAGGCGGTTCACCTCAGGTGATAACTTGAAGCCATAACGGAGATTTTAGGCGAAAATATCAAGCATATTGGTGGTATTGCTTTTCTCAAGTCTGGCGAATGTGACGAAGTATTGTTGCTGGATCAAACTCAATATTTTAATTATTTGCTCTTAGTCTACGACACCGTGTTGTGGTACTCCATTGTGCTTCATGAGTCTTATTAAAAAAAAATGAGGAGTTAGTGAGATGATTACTGTATATTCGAGCATCGTAAGGTGGTTACCACCTTTTCTTCATCTCGTTTCATCAGTGCTACCCCTCACAGCATTATAAAGTGCATAAATCAGTGTGTAATGACTATTTTTGAGGGTACCAATTACATTTTTAAATTATTCGGGCCTAAGTGCTGTTCATTTGTGATATTGGATGAATACTCTACGAGCATACAGCCCTTTTTTAAAGAACGCATCAAGAAGGAAGCCTCAAACAATTTACAAATTCATATTAGTTACTGTGACTATTGCATCAAGTGAGGTGCTTCAGAGTGATTAACTTGAGCATAGGTAGAAACTATTTATACGAACATTTTGTGACTAGAAATAATTTCAATGGTACGATAAAGAGTAAAGGGGTAGGAGTTTATGAATTGGTTGTACTACATGGAGCAGCGGTTCCTAAACTTTTTCAGCCATGGAGTACTTCTTAAAAAAAAAGGTTTATTGTGAAGCCCAAAGGAATATATAGTGTTAAGTTTTACCTATGTTTTAAGAGGTATATTACACTCTGTACATACATCGAAGCATGAATAACAGGATGTTCAACAATGAAGAACAATATATTAATAAAACAATAATAGTAAAAGATGTTAGATCGAATCGGCAATTTAATATTTGTCTTCTTCATAACGGCTGTGGACCCTGAGAATCACAACCCAGCCCCAAGGACTCGGCAGAGCATTGCTTGGAAACCACTGTCCATATAAAATGAAAAGCTTTTCCCCCCTATTGTTATAAAAACTGAAAAGACATTCAAGGACAACAAGAAGATTATACGTAGGTATATACTAAATGGGGATGCCGGATATTCCAGTCTTTCGATGAAATATACAAAAATAATTTAATGCTGGTGAATTACAGTTTTTTTTACTTTTATGTATAAAGTGTAATTACCATGAAAGGATGGCTCCAGGGAAGTGGGATATTTTCAAAAACGTATATGAAAAGTTTGGGGGGTTTGACTTACACTTGTAGGGAGTCTATAATCAGATACATTAAGAACTTGAAATACTAAGAATATGTTCACAATCCCTGTAAAATTAATTGATCAAGGGGAGGAACTTACTTCAGAAATCGCTCTGCATTGTTATTGCTGTCAATGTATATCTTGGCCAATGCATTGTGGGTAGCTGGTTCAACACATCCTTCGTGCACTCGAGACTCCAGCCAAGGGAGAAGTAACTTCAGCCTGTTTCGCTTCTCTACTTCCTCCACCAGTTCATCCGTGGAAAATTGTCCTCGCACAACAAGAATAAGGTTTTTGATAATGTCCTCTGAACAATCCACATCCAACAGACCACCAATCACAACAGGAAGACGTGAAGGGTTCACCTGATCCAGGAAATTAATTACACGTAAATAAAATGACACAAAATAAAATGCAAACAGCTAGTGATGCAGTCTAATACTTCATTTTATGGTTTTACTAACAAACTAACAGCTTCATTCACAAAGAGCAATTACTGAATAAAGATAATGCCTTAATGCTAAATGTAGTAAAAATGCAAAATAGGTATCATGGAAATTGTTGAAAAATAACATGCATTGGCATTCCCAAAATATTTTTGTACATTTCCACTAGTCTTCTGTTTGTAGCACATGGAATGTACATAAGAATATATATATCTTAAAGATGAGTCGAATCCAAATGTCGATTCTCGATTCCACCGATTCTCAGGATTAGAATCGGTATCGAGAATCGATCACCTAAAGTTGATTCAGATTCCATTGATTCCAGATAGATAAATATTCAATATCAAATTTCATTTATCACATCATATTTGTCTCAGTAACTTTGGGCGTAGGCTATCAATTTGTACTTTTTTGTACTACCTCAATAAGCTGAGGATATATATATATTTGCTAATTGTTAATAAATATACTTTTTGAGGGACTTAGTTGTCTTTGTTATTATATTTCAGCCAATACTTAAATTTAAATGATAGTCGTACACAACTGGTATATCAACATCCCACCTGTTATTAGGAATAACAATCGATGGAATCAAGAATCGGGAATAGATTTGAAAGCATCAAAATCGGAATCAAAAACAAGAAGAATTGACTCATCCCTAAAATATCTTAAACAATTATACTGAGCAAAATTCACGAACATGTTGAAATTGGTCCCAAACCTGTGTCCTAAGAGAGACGACAGAAATACAGTAGAAGGCCCTTCTTACGAGGGCGGCTAGTAGCGAAAAGGCCATTATGGTGAGTGATCATTTGGCCATTGTTGGTCACAATGTTAAATGTATTCAGATATTGTTCGTTATTACGAGTGGCCATTTCTGACAGACCGCCATAACGAGTCTGTTTCGCCATGATTGTCGTCCAGGATGCATAACCTGTGGGGGTCATTAGTCGCTCGTGAGACTAGGACAGGTACAAAATGTTTCGGTAATTCGCGTTAACCTTTCACTCGGAATGGAAAAACAAACTTGAACGGAAGCACTGCTAAGAATTTTTTGTATGGGCTCACACGTTACGTTATAGTGATTCCCAGGGTTTTCGAGGGGTTTAAGTAGGAGTGTGGAGAGCAGGAGGAGGGTAACAAAAAGGGGTTTTGCTGCATGCCATTCCGGCGGAAAATTCGGCCAGAAGTTCTCCGCGACAGTTATTTAGGAAAGCTTGATCCTGATCTATTTCCAGAAGTTCGCTGCTTTTTATTGTGAGTGTTATAATGAAGAAGGAAAGAGAGTCATTGGATTTGGACAATAAATTTGAAACCATTCAGGAATGTGAGAGAAATAACTCCAGTAAAATGGAAATCCACCGACAACATAGTTTAACTTCGTCCACCGTTTAAAATTCCAGAAAACAAAGACAAAATTACTGCTGCCTTTAAACTTGGAAATGCCATGGGGTCAAGAAACTAAGACCAGCACAAAATGTTTCATTAGAATCAGTGTTATTTGAATGGTTTGCCCAACAAAATTATTGGAGATCAAATCAGGGCGACCAGTACAACAAAATGAAGCCATTTGTAATCGGTATGTCAGCACATTCTCAATCATTTTGCAGACAGCAAACTATTCCCTGCACCTACGAGTCCAATACCAAAGCATGGATGACATCGTAAATTTTTAGCAGTGGTTTCGGGCATTTGATGCAAGAATTGGGAGGAATAAATAGCAAAGTCGTGCTGTGTGTAGATCACTGTCCCGTGCATCCCATCCTTGTCCTACTTCATATTCATATTCGCGAATTGTCAGTTAAAGAGGTCCTACTTTGGGTACAACAATTGAAGCCTAACATCCCTCTCAATCAAGACAGGATTGGTCTCACTTCTTGTTCCAGAATGTGGAAAAATTCATCCACGTGAGACTCATTCTACCAGAAAGAGATGGGTGTAATCCGAAAGTATCACTCCCACTTATCTCTGTCTTCGTCTCATTTACCCTCGACCAGCTTATCTTCGATCCTGGTGGCCTCGACTGGAGAGGGAGTGGGGGGAGGAAATTTGAGTCAGAGCATTATGATACTTATTGGAATAAGTATTCGGAATGGTTTCGAAAGCAAATGACTCATTCCTCGTTATTTATTCGAGTAACCCTGAACCCTCCTCATTTCTCTATGGAGCATAATATTTCCGGTTTTCTTCCTGTGACGTCAGCGCCATGCTGATGTAAACAAACATCATTAGGACTATGTTTTACAGCTGTCCGGACATTCATTCACACCACGATTTCTGCCAACAGTCGCAAAGGATGATCTTCCTTATGGTGAACAAGGTGAAATTGGCGTCCTAAGTGCGATGTGTCTTACAAAACTCTTTCCCTATTGTGTTTTTAGTACAATTGGTTGAGGTTCTATTGGCATATGCCCGCTAGAGGTGCTGTTTAACCCATTTCAGCAAAACATTCTCAATTTCCGATTAACTTAACGTGATTTCCTAATTTTCATAACAGTAATGATTTAGCACTGCTAACATTCATTGGTTGAATTTTTTAAATTCACTATTACCCTCCAGTATATCAACCACTTCCATGTGGCACCTTCGACCATTATATACATATACCTTCAATGCCATTTGACCACAATATGCCATATTTTCCGAGTGACAGTTCAATGGAAATTTCCCACTAAATGTCACCAGAGATTTTGCAGTGCATGGAAAATTCGGAATTAAAATAAATCGGATACAAGTTGACAATCTTACCCCAGTAAACTTTGAAAATTCGTTAGTATTTTAGCACATTTACGAAAATTTTGCACCAAATGCCCATTAGTTCAGTTTTGCCCGAACTTGATGCAAGGATTCGAGGCATTGGCAATGCAAAAATAGCTGGACGGCCATAATGAGGGTGCGTTATAACGTGTGATTTTTCAAATTTTGTGCGAACTCACTATAGTGGCCTTCTACTATAGCTGTTAAGCAATTCATACCTGAAGCAGGAGTTAATCTAAGATATAAACAAATGAATATATACACACCTTTTGAACATATATTTCAATGTACTTCTGCAAGGAATTCCTGTAGAGGTAAAGCACAAGGTCATGAACGAAGTCAAATCGATCACACACAATGATGAGAGGCAGTTGGTCAGTCAACTTTGCTTCCTTCAGGAAATTCTTCACTCGTTCAGCATTGTAGCAGTTAGACTCTCGACAAATGCGCTCCACTTCCTTTATTTGTCCCGTCTTACATGCCGCCTAGTTGGTTCAAGATATATTTGGGGGTACCATAAAACATTAAAGAGCTTCAGTGAAATGCCAAGGGATATTTTTTTCACAAAAAATAACCTTTCAGATTATTATTTCAATCCTCTTTTTTTAAAAAAGATCATTATAAAATTACAAGATTATTTGATAAGTCTGAGGGACAAAAATACATCCACAAAATTAAAGATAGTTGCGTCAACAAAATTTGGCCCATAGCAACTGTACATCAAATAAAGAAATAGCATGAATTTGAATTTTCAAGAGAATTATATAATATGCAAGCAAAACTAAACAAAAATACTGGAGTATCTCATTGCATTAAAATCTTCAAAATCACATGCAGGACCAAAATTTTTCTTCAGCCACCACCATTATAGAAAATATGTTTAGTTTACTGAGGGAAAGAAAAAGCCATTAACATATTTCACAAGAAGCAAACTACCTTCTTATCCTAAATTACATTGAAGTAATAAAAAGTAGAAAATAATTTTCAAGAAATATTTTAAGCAACAAAAAGAGAGGCCATGGAGCAAACAACTAGACATTAAAAGCTCAGTAAAGATGATTAGACTAAATCCACCAAGATTCTCTTGACAATGGATAGCCAACTAATGAAATGTGAAAAGTTTGCCATGAAATTCACAAATTGAGTGAGACCAGCAAAATGGAGGCTCACTTAGGGGGGATTTTGCTATTGCATTCAAGGAATTACTGCCAAAAAGGAAATATTATGGGACTAGACCTCATATCTGGTTAGTTTCATCATGCACACACTTATGTTAGTGTCATAATCATAGGTCTGCAAGGTAAGATTCGAGGAAGAAGAATTTAGTCATCTCCTTCACTTAAGCATTTAGTCATAGCCAACACCTGTCAAGCAACTCACTGAATACTCTTTCCGAAATATACAAACTGACAACTTACCTGGATATATTTGAAATGCACTTCTTGGTCTTGGCTGAAGTTCACAATGGACCCAAGAAAGTAGAAAAGGCCTTCATAGCTCTTGAAAGACTCAAACAAATCAATCAGAGCTTTCGTTGTCAATTGCTCATGGTATTTTGTAGCTATCTGCAAGGGGAAACAACAGAATCAGAATTTGCATGCAATGAGGCAGGAAATATTAATTTAATGAGTACAAGGTTAGTGTCAAAAAATTCATTACCAATGTACTTAAATAAATTTTGGCTAATGTCACAAAATGCTGAACCTCATTATGTCTAACTCATGAGAAACACTAGTACATTTCAAATGAACAGCATACTAACCTGAACACAGATCTGCAAATTTTGACGAATGTTCGCCTGAAGCATAGCCTTAAGGCACTCGAGAGAATCCTCAACGGAGAGGGTACCAAAGTAACCCACAAGCCATTCAAGGTTCAAAAGGTGCGTGTGCACCACAGCACGCTTTATATCATACAAGTCTGCAAGAGGGGAAACAATACAACTTTAACAATTCATCTGCAAAACTGAAATAAATTCAAAGTACAGAAGAAATGACCGTGCAGTAACTTTGATGGAGTCTCCTGCCCATGGTCACTAAATAGTGTTGCATTTGAAAAAATCCAAGCCCAGAGGAAAGATTTTTTTCAATGACTTTCACCTACATCAAGTAAATTAATAAAATAGGCCTCAAAAATCTCCCATCATCACCAAAATAAAAGTTTAAAACTAGAGATGGGCGAATGCAATCCACGAATACTTGATTGCCTCGAGCACACTAAATTATTCATGATCTCCAATCTCAAATCATTATACCAAGGGGAGATATTAGAGCATCTCTAATATTGTGCCACATGCCAACCCTGGCACTACCATTGGGAGGTATACGAACTAATTACATCAAATTTTCAAATGCACAACTAGAACCAAGACTTAGCACCCCATTTGGTGAACACTAGTTTTTCAATAGTTTTTGTTCATGTATGAATCATTGCTTGCTTAACCCTTAAACGCCGAAAGTGCCAATATTGGCCCGCCGTTTGGCGCTTCTCACTGCCGAAAGTGCCAATTTTGGCCCGCTCATTTTGAAGTCGTCCTAACAGTATATTATGCTTCCTATTGGAATAAAACTTGGTGTCAATCATCTTGTTCTTCTTGTCCATCGTAATATGAAGGATGAAGCATATTACTACAGAGGGGACGGAATAGCAACAATATGAATTCTGGGAAACCCCGAGAGCCGGGAAAAGGGTCTGCCCGCCACCGCGCCCCAACCGCGCTCTATCCTAATCCCTAACCCTCTTCCGAGCAGGAGGTGTCATAAAATTTGCACGTGCAGAGGAAGACGCTTTCTTATACAGTTATTTTTTTTCGCACCCAGTCTTGAGTGTATGATTTGCCATGAGTAGGCACTTTCTTCCGAACCTTTGGTCCGTGAACTCTGACAGTGCATTTTCAGCCCTTTTGAGAGTACGTTTCCAGCTCTTTTGATAGCGCGTTTCCAGCTCTTTTATTCATCTTTCTGATACTTGGCAACATTCCACCAGGTAAGTACTTCCATATCTTCCTTAGCTTCTTGAACGCATACATTGCAATAAGGAATTTTTACTGTATTCCCTGGTGTACTCATTTTTCAGGAATGGCACCTAAGCGGAAAATGACTGACGTCGATATCGAGAATGAACTTTTCGTCGACTCAGACTCGAGGCTTACGAGCCTGAAAGTCCATCTGAGGAAGGAGGGTCAGAGTCAGAAGACAAACCTCAGCTCTTCTTCGGGAGCCCAATGGAAATCTCCGGATAGAAAACCCAGGACTCTTCGTCACGTCAAACAGTTTTCCGGCAGGACTCCGGGATTCAATCTAAGCGAGAATCCCGGAATACATGCGGATTTATCACCTGTGAGTGTTTTTCTGATCTATTTTGCGCAAGTCATTCATCTCTTGGTGGACGAAACCAACAGATACTACCACCAGTATGTAGATAGAATGGACGAGGGACCATCTCCCCAGCCTGATGTGACAGAGAGTGAAATGTACCTTTTTTTAGCCATAGTTTTGCAAATGGGACATGATGTAAGGGATTCTATTAGAGACAGATTTCTTCATATCCACCGCTTTCTTCATTTCACAGACAACAATAACGAACCTAATAGAAATGACGAAGAGAACGACAGACTTTGGAAAATAAGGACTGTATTTGACATGCTCAATGAAAATTACGCTAAGTTTTACTTCCCTACGGAGCACTTGGCAGTGGACGAAGTTATAGTTTTACTCAAAGGGAGGGTAGTTTTTTGGCAATATATTCCAAAAAACACAAACAATTTGGAATGAAAATTTATAAATTGTGTGACGAAACTGGATATACATGAACATGAAAGTATACATAGGAAAAGATCGACTTGGTGCGGCTACAGAAATGACAGCAACGCATGCCACTGTTCGAGAGCTGACAAGGAGAGTAGGAGGAGTTGGACATAAATTGTTCATGGACAATTTTTTCTCTTCCCCTTCTCTCTTCGACGATCTTGAGAGGAGGAATATATACTCATGCGGCACAGTCCGGCCAAATCGAAAGGGCATGCCACCAGGCTTTGACCGCAAGACGCTAAAAATGAAGCGCGGTGACTTGCGTGTTTCAGTGAGAAATCACTTGACTGCGTTAGTTTGGAAAGACAAACGAGAAGAGTTCATGCTGACGAATATGCATAGTCCACCAAAGGAAGGGAACTTCTGTGATGAACTTGGAAAAGCCAGCAAGCCAGCCATTATCGAAGACTACAATCGACACATTGGATATGTGGATAAGGGAGATCGTATGGCCACGAGCTATTGTATAAGCCGTCGAACATGGAAGTGGACGAAGAAGCTCTTCTTTCATCTCCTGAACATGTCAGTGCTGAACAGCTGTGTGACCTTGGCCTCATGCAGAGGACAGATGACTCAGAGGCAGTATCGCCTCAATCTCGTGAGGCAACTAATAGAGAAAGGCACGTCAGCACTTCCCTCGATAACTACGCAGAGGGGAAGACCAAGCATGAGGGGAACTGAGCTGCGCCGTTTAGAGGCAAGAGAGAGTAAGCATTGGCCAGTGAAGGGAAGTCGTGTTCGAAGCCGTGTGCGCGCTCAAAAAGGGAAATACATGAGAACGCAAATAAGGTGTAAAATTTGAGATGTTGGACTATGCATCCTTCAATGTTTTGAGGAATATCACACGAAATAATAATTTTCTACTCAGATATTTTTAGTTCTATGTAAAAGGATACCTATATACAATACATTTTTATTCTCTAAGTTCTTTGATGGTTTATTTTTTCAATCGATTTGTCCCTCAATATCCCTATTGCAATCAGATATTCATTTTTCATTATTTATAAACTCTAAAACGGTTTTTATTTGAACAAATTCTGACAAGTAGTTCTAAAGATAGAGGTTTTTTCCTGAGACACCACAGGAAAAATTTAAAGGGCCAATTTAAATCCGGAAGGGGAGGAACTTCAAGGGACATTTAAATCCGGCGTTTAAAGGTTAATTCTACGATACTACTATTAAAAGAGAATCACATCACTGAGCCAATATAATTCAGTCTGCGCCTTTAGCGATGCTAAGTTGATGACGGAGTACACATCATTGACAGTTTCTGCTTGGTATAGGCTTGTTTAAGAATAAATGATATTCCTTTCCCATGTATTATCTTCTTCAATTTAGACAAATGATTTAGAAGAATGAAAATTAAGCAGAGTCACACTGTATGTCAGCTTGTATCAATTTTCAGTGGAATACGTGGCTTTCCTTTGTATTATACTTACTTTAAAGATGATGGCAACCTTATGTACTAGGTGCCAAAGGCTCATTGTACCATATTGATCTGGTGTACCACGCACATCCATGAAAGATGCACACCCCCACTTTAAAGAGCACCGAATTTTTTAAAAGTGACAGCTTTCTTCATTCTCCAAGCCAGAGGATTTGAGGATCATAGTACTTTCAGCCAGTACCAAAACCTGAGTTTTGCAATACTTTCTCATAATTTATGCCACATTCCTCGGTATGGTGAAACTCAAAGAGGTAAGTATCTTACCTTATATATTTATTCTGTGATAGGTAAATGCTTCCTTTATGAACACTTTGCAAAACTTAAAAATTAATAAATTGCCATTTATATTAAACGATGGCCATAAAAACACTGGACCCGAGGTGGACATGCAACACACAACACATTTGTGTTCCTTAACATTGGCGTAGTTTCCTTAACTTACTGATTGTACCTTGTATTGGGTTTTCCATCTCGGAGATAACAATTAAAACTAAATTAAATTATATAATACATTAACTGAACATGTTAATCATTTGTTGAAATTTACTCACAAAAATATAGACTAAATAACAAGTACAAGAAAGGCAATATTGAGATTTAACGGATCATTTGCTGGCATCAAGATGCTTCATCTGAAATTATTCATAATCAGATAGGATTACTGATTATGTTGCTCATGTTGAATTACCTAGTTAAATAAGTATGGGTAGAGGACGACAACTCTCAACTACACCATTTTCCAAAAACTTAAATCTTCCAACATTTACTCCTCGAGGCCATTTCAGAAAGCTCTTTGCCTCCTTCCACTCCAAATCTTTCCCACATCTTCAGGGACTATAGGGTAGCAGTCTTAGTATTATTTTATTTTCTCTCGACTGCTGTGTCATCGTGAATTTTGCCCAAAAACCAAGTTACCAAGATCAACAAAGTAGCGAGATGACTTTCATTTGGATAACAAATGAAAAATGAATTGCGACATACAAGTCATGTTTAACCATGTTTAACTTTGGACATGGTGGAGGGATTAATTAAATATACTGATGTTTCACACTTTTATTTATAAAGAATTAACAACTACTTAAAAATTACGTTTCTATTAAGTAATGCGATCATAAATAAGTGGAAATGCGAACTGTAAGTTCCAATAAATATTCTAAACATCAACATTGGGTATGTTATCATGAAGTTTCCTAATAATATAACATTATATATCCTTTCATAGTGGTTCAATAAAAATAAAACCAACTCAACATGATATCTTGAAATGTAAGGTTTATTAATAACTACCATTTGGAGTTCATCCTTCATGAAATACAGCAAAATAAATGATTATATCTTATGATGTTAAGTTTACCCGAATACTCGCATTCGCTTGGGATCTTTTAATGTATGTTGGAACATTAAATTACATTTCAGCACATATTCAAGCATTTGCATTTACCCAAAAACATTGCACTAACTTTTAAATTGGTAATAATGTGAGTTGCATGCCCAAAATGTATCGTAATCATCAAAATATGAGCTATGCATGGTCTTTATTAAAAGCCCGCCATTTTTTTGGACTAGTACAAGCATTCGGTTATGTATATCAGAGTAACCATTCCGCCTCGTGAAAATGGTCACGTGACTAGTAACTTGTACACTTGTAGCTCTGAGAAACAGCCCCCTGGTGCTGTGGTGTGGTGTGTTTTTTGGCGAACAAATGTTTGGTAAGGTAACCGTGAATAGAGTGCGAGTCGGACTCCGAAAGGTCGGCAGCAAAAAAGTTATCCCAGTGGAAGACCCGAGAAGACTTCTTCCGTATTATCCGCCGGGAAAAAGCTAAATCACACGTTTAAATAGTTATATTCAAGATGGAAAATACACAGTAAGTTAGTGAATTGACGCAAAAGTTAAGAAATACGTTGTGACGGCTCGAACAAGGGTTGATCGAGTGTTGGTTCAAGGTGTTTTGAAATACAGTGCATTTGCCTGGTTGAGTGATGTTATCGTGCGAGTGTGTCAGGGTGAATGGTGGCCGGTGTGGCGTCCTCAAGTTAACTAGGGCTACCTAGGGACCCACTTTATCCCCGGTATGTGAAAAGTAACCCCCTCTCACCGAAAACCCCATCCTTCGACAAGTGACTACCCCTCCCGAGGGATATAAATACGCCAGGGATGTGTGCTTCGTGAGGAGAAACATTAGGGGAAGTCCTACGATGAGCATAATAGCCATCACCCTCTTGAGCAAACCAGATTTATGCTGGTGGAGGACGGGATAAGCAAGGAAAATTTTAGAGAAGCAGAGAGTGAAGCGGACGAATGACGACTGTGTTCTTCCCCGGTGCGGGAGAAGATTGTTTCCCGGTGCCGCGATTATGGGGATCCAAGCAGCGACTCCATTGACAGCTTCAACAATTCCTGCATCAACAGAAATCAGTAAGACCGTCGCTGTTTGCGACCCGTCCACCATTCTGATTATCCAGATGAACTCTTCACTTCCGCAGTCACGAAATCAGAATCTCTTTTCCCTTTCCCCCCGTGCATCTTGCCCTCACCAAACTTTCGATGAAGTGTCAAAAAGTATCAGACAGTGCCCTATTTTAGTGATCAAGAAACTTTATTTAAGGACACATGTGAACGTTAGCCCAAAGTCATTTTTCTTTGTAAAATGTACCATTTTTGGAAGGGGGAAAGACTCATTGCATTCACCTTTTTTTTTGTTTTATGTATGTATTTCACGCTGTCCATCTTCATCTGAATCCTCAAGTGTTGGAGGTTTCATTATCGTATATTCATCCTCATCAGGGTATTTTTTTTTGTTAATTTGGTATGTCATCAGGTATTGTGAAATATATTTTGGTGGATTCAAATAGACCAATTTACTCGATCATTCCCTCACTCGGGACGGCTGGTGTTCCCCCTCTTCCTACCACGTATATGACGAACGTGTTCCGTCATAACATAAACATGTCACATGTTGCATACCCACCAGGGGCAGTACATTGTTTTGTAAGTTTGGCACCCCTGCGGCAGGGGTTGCCAGCAGTTGATAGACTCCAAATTTTGTGTACGGTATATTTGCAGCAAAAGGAAAAAAATGTAAACTTCAAGTCCTTAACTTTCCGGCACATTTTGGCCCACCCTAATGTGCACATCAACAATAAGCATTTTTTCCATAGCATAAAGCACACCAACTCACCTAGAAGTTGACATCTGTCAACAGTCTGCTGTTTAGAAAAATATATATAACCTCGGACAAACATTGCCACAAATGGTATGCACCAGAGATAGAACTCTCGGATGAATCAATCCCCGCAGGTGGTGGGGCAATATCATCATAATGAGAAACAGGTGCAATATTGCTTCAAAATTAACCTGCTGTACACTTCGTTTGCTACGAGCAATCCTGGCAAGATGCCATTGATATTTTTGGGCTTCAAATGACAAGAGTCAGCCATTAAAATTACATCATCCCATCCTGATCATCATAATTTTTACAGTATATCTGAAATATTTGCAAATAATGCAAAGCATGGTAATATTTGTAATATTTACCTGTATAATGCTCAAGAGCACGTTGAAGTAATCCTGCTTTCTCACATAGCTGGGCAATGTGCGCTCGATCATAATGGGTAAACATCTGATTGCCAAGGATTGCATCTGCCACCTGGAAAAGTTTGAAAAAGAAGAACAATTCTGTACTCATGTTTAACAATCACTGAACAATAAGGGGAGCATGGTAAATCAAGCCTCAAATATACAGGGATCATGTGTAAGGCAAAGGTATGAACTTGATACCATCTTCCAAAACTCAAATATGATTCCTAGGAGGAGCTTACAAGAGGACATTTAAGACAGTTATTCCATGTTCACAAACAGTTATAATAATTACAACTTAATGCTTAAGCGACAAATAATAAAATAAACTAGTATAACTTGTCCTTGCATCAGAATTTCACTCGGTGAATTTTCCTTAAGTAGAAGTATTACTCAGTGAATTTCCTTAAGTAGAAGTAACTTAGGTTCTATGAATATTTATATTCCCCACGTAAAATTCAATGGTTAGAACCTACCACTCTTCCTTTAAAAAATTCTAAGATTTCAGGAGTCAATGCACCCTTAAGGTATCACTTATTGAAGTTTGTTCACTAAACTAATAACATAGCAGACATAAGAAAAGATCAAACCTTTCAGATTTATTCAATACAGAACAGGAAAAATCAAGTGAAATAAAAGCAAAAATTATTTACGATTGGCCCTTAATACTTCTTTTATAAAAGAGAACATAGTTCCGTACACTCAATTACCAAAATTTAGTCAACACAACAGAGCCAACACAGACCTGAGGAGCAGACATCAGGTTCATCTCGAGTAGTCTCGTTTGTAATGGTCCTTCTGAAGGTCTGTTGTTTTTCAAGGCATCAAGAAGGAAGGCAGTGCACTGTTGAACCATGTTCTGCTCCATGAAGATGTCCACAATCTACACCCAAAAGGAGAAGATAGCAAAGTGGAGTTAAAACTCTGCAGAAATACAAGGAAAAAATTATGTATTGCAGCCAAAATCAGTCAAAGTCATCTTCACTACACATCAGTGTGTGAACAGCCAAAACAAGGTTAACATCATTAGTTCAACGGGAAAAAACCACACACAAACATATCAAATTCACTAGCACAGAAATGATAAATGTGAATTTTCTGCAAGACTAAAAACAAGCAAAATTTGTTGGTAGATGCCAGTGTGTGACATCAAGGGCCACTAAATGCACCTTCCATTTGAAACTTCACTTGAAAGATACATTTTGCTATTCAGTTAAATGCCATATCATAACCAAAAATATTATTTGCACATCCAAAGTGAAACACATCAGGAAAAATGAATAAACAAATGGAAAATTAATTAAATGCACATGCAGCATAATTACGAACGTTCCACTAGAGGGAAGATTATCACAAAGATGCACTTTTCAGTTAATACATAAACCCAAAAAGGAAAATATTCAACTCCAAAACTCCTCAGTGCAGTGCAAGGATCCTCCTAAGTGCAAGGATCAGTTGAGAGGATACCTAATGATAAGGACTAAGTCATCAAGTAATCAATCACCTGGTTGATATCAGCAAGAGGCTCGTCATCTTGGACCAACATTTGAGAAAAGGCAACCCCTTGATCTGGATTCATTCGCATCACATTCCGCAGTAGGAATACATAGTCAGGAGTGTAGCCGACTTTTTTAGCATACATGACAATCTTCTGGAACTGCCCGGTTTCAGCAAAGCATTGGATAACCTATTCACATGGAGAAATGTAATTTTTAGTATTGTGATACTAAATATAATTACACCTTGAAAATAAACACAGCAGGGTTTAAAACCAAATTAGAACAAAGTCATATGTTGAACAGATATTTAAAAAAAACATTACAAGTCTAGAAATTAAAAACAAAGACTTAAGGTATTATGACATCTTAGGAAGTTACAATAACCAAGTTTTGTAAAGAAAAAACTGGTAAATTATATATTTTGTATTGTTTAAACCGCACAGCACTTCTTTTGTGATATTCAAAATACTTTTGGATCTATTGATAACTATTCAATAACCAATGATATAGAATAAAATTTAGTTAGCCTCTTATAATTCAGTAAACGACACTTTAATTGAAACAATCTATGACAGTAATATTAAAGCAATTACAAAGAGTCTCTTAAAATGCATACCATGTAAATCAGAAAATTCGCATTTCTTATTCTTCATTGGAATTACTCATTCTACCAGCTTCTGCTTTGGAAAAACATCTACACTGGCATGAAACTGGACTATTAAGACTTCCTAACCATGGGCTGCCGCCATGTTTTCACTTCATAGTGCTAGCCTTGAGTGATGCTGGACACATTCAATGGGTGAGTAGAGGAAGAAAGAGAGCGTGGAGATGTGAAAGATAGGCCCCTCCGAGATATATTCAATTGTTGAATTTGATAGAGAACTTTAGATTGGAAAAAATGTTGGACACAATACAAATCAGAGAGAAACTACAATGAAACCTCCCATTTGTGCCTCAGAATTTACATTCTCCCTGGATTTAAGACATTTCCTTGAGGCACCAACAATTTTTGTACTCTTGTAGTGTATTCCTATCTCACTACTTACACTCAAATTTAGAAATATCCAACAATTTATGACAACTAGCAAGGAGCAAGATGGCAGACACCACACTGAGCACATACCAATTGACAGTGACCCCGAGTTTGAAGCCGAATATAAAGAGAATGCCTTGGCCAATTGTAATAACACAAATGTAGGGTGTTTTATTTTCTGTTTGATAGTTGCAATTAATATGCTCCAACTGCAATCAAAATTCTGTAACTGCCATGACAATAAACAAAGGAGCCCATTTTTTGAGCCTGTAGCATAAATTCCTAAATTTGCCAGATTACTGCATAGTTCATTTTGGCTCAATTGTTGTCAGAATTGAATACAACATTCTCTCAACTTTAGTAAGTGATTCCTGAAAGTTTAGATTTTTACACTTATTTGATCAGCTGTTAACTCTGAGGAAAAACTTAATTCCCATTCGTACAGGTGGCAAGTGCAGGTACAGGTGGCTTTAACTCTCATTACAACAATTCTATCTCTTTCCCAAGGCGCCATTCTTCACTCCATATCCATAATTTAAGGTATAAGGCGAGGTGCAATGGAGTCCAGTCCAGATAAAATTCTTCAACACAGCAAATTATTCCCAATTTATCAATATATTTCAGATGATACATCAATCATAAGTAAAAAAAATTCACCAACTATGTGCTTACTATGCATCTGTGAACACAAGTTCAACAAACAAGTAGGCAGTCATGATACGCAAATTAGAGCCTTTTTGCACAACCACAAAGTGCACTATGCATAGGGATTTTCAAGAAATGGAATGTCAACGCATTACCCAGGGCACACAAGACTGAACATACCTTGTTGGGCACATTTGCCCTCAAGTAAACCGAAAGTGCCAACGTTGGATCTGCTTGCTTGACTAGGTCCCCAAGTTCCTCAGAGCACTCTAGCTTGTCCTCCTTGAGCCACTTCTCAAGAAGCTGCTTTCTACCCTGCTGCAATACTGGCCGGCACAATTCCAGTGATTCATACTTGTTCAGCTGTCCCTGTGAGAAAATCATTGAAAATATTAAAAAATAAGAATCAATGAATCATTTCCAAAAATTGGATTTCCATATATCTTTTAAACCACTCGAAAAAAGTTTTCCTAAATTATGAGGAACAATATTGATTTTAATAGTTTCACAAATCCAAGGTTCATCTGAAAAATTTGACATTTACAAGAGTCAACCAAATTATATTTTGGCAATGGTCCATGTTTCACACTCCTCTGAATCCTGTCTCTCTTCAGCAGACTTATGATCTGCTTTGTTGACTTCACACTCAGATAGCTTATCTTACTGATACAGAAATCCAAAACCACACCCTGCTATCAATCTTATTTACATCACTGAGAAAACAAACCATGGATTATAACACAAGACACTTCATTGCGAGTGGTTATCTTCTAAGCAAAAACATAAGCCATATTTCATCCATCAACTATTCCTCATCAATACTTTAACACCAGGACAGCAGCAAATCTTCAAATCAGTAAACATAAAATCTTCAGATTCAGAAAAATATCTTGAAATTACATTAACATCTGATATACCGTGGGGATTACAAATACAGAACATATGCGGCGCAGCATTAAAGAAACTAGGTTTTGTTAAATGTATAATAGGAAGGTCCTCAGATGAAAGAGTCAAAGAGAGATTCTACTTCGCTCTGGTTAGGCCACACTTTGAATATGCCGCGAGCATTTGGGACACTGGTCAAATAGATTTAACCAAAAAAATTTATAAAATACAATGGAAAGCAGCGCGCTTCATTAACACTCTCACTGCTGGGCACTTCTCGCTGCTGGATAGGTAGAATGCTGCGTATTTTAAGCTTTATTCATGCTATCACAGAAAAATAACTCTATTACTTAGAAAATGCTGTTTATATTGCTTTAAAGCTTGATTCTTCTACCTTTTTTAATTGTAAGTTGGTTGTAAGTTGGTTGGAATATGTTTCTCAGCAGCTAAGGAAACACGTCAAATGACGGGATTAGCAGTGAAAGTGTTAAACACTGCTACGAGCCTACATATGGTGTCTCACAACTATTAGAGGGATTAAGGCGGGATCTCCTTGAGACTCGGAGGCTACACGCTAGGCTTAGATGGCTTGAGAAATTAAGAACCGATATTTTTCAGAGCGACAGAGAATATTATCATGACTCTTCACTACATCTCTAGGTCTGACAGATGCAATAAAATGAGAGAGAAACTCTGCCGAACAGATAGGTACTAGAATTCGTTCTTTCTGTGAACAATAAGCGACCAATATAAAAATTGAGCTCCACTACATACACTCCTATAATACATGTCACCATTTCATCTCCAAAAAAACGTACACCTTTACACGGCTGGTGACCTAACACCCCCTGCCACACACCCAAGCGGCAGCTCTCCGGGTATTGTGTGGATGTAGATGAAATCTAGCAACCACTCAAACCACTGTTAGCTAGATCCAGCCCTGATTTTCCAGGATTTCTCCAGTGAATCAGAGCTTCTGATGGTATCTTTCCTTCTCCAACATCATAGGAACTGTATCAAGTCTAAACGTCATTGATAGGTATGCCTTAAAATTAGTGCGATGCCAAAAATTATTTAACATTAGAAGGATTGACAGATGATTTTATCCATTTTCAGGATAGATATGCACTTTAATTTGATTCCTCTTCCATTTTGTGACATTTACTAATATTTTTATGAGGTATAACTATAATTAAATTATCTTCATAGTAAAAATTTTTAAAACAAGTTATAACAAGAATCACCGTTACGGATCATTTGGCCCCTCCTAACACTCAGCATACCTGCAGCATTTTCTTTTTCATTTCTGCTTTTACAGGTATTTTGAACATAACTTGGATTGATTTTTATGAAATATGATGAATGTATGACTACTGACCTTTTTATGTTGACATAGTCGCTGTCATGCAACTCTTGAAGAGCTTTGTACAGCAACCAAAAAAATGACAAATATTTATATACTCCTACATTACATTCTGGGAATCATTTCCCAGCAGCTGGATACGATTATATATACCAGGCTATTTAATGGGAGCAAGTTGATTCATTGCATGTTAAAAACATTTGTGACATGTCATGTTGCATGTGTAGATACCAACATCCACATAGTTCATCCACTGTTACTTGCATTCCTATTTTTAAAAATCACAAGGGATGGCACTATGTTGCAAACGCTAAGAATGAGCCCCACTACCATTAAACGTCAATGTTTTACTCTTCAACCAGGATTACATTCGCAAAAATTAGGGCTAAGCTGATAATTTTTTCTCAAGCAAGGCTTAACAAAAAGCAGAATTTCAGGATTGAATATTTTGTATCGCCGCACAGCCACGCTTACTGCCAATTGCATTGTTTGCAAACTTCTCAAAGAATCCACTAGTTGGCACTGTATGTTGAGAATACAACATAATCGTAACATATCTATATTCATGATCGTAACACACCACTCGAGTCACATGTTGAATTTGTGGTTTCACTTCCATGTGACATAATGTCACACGTTTTGAAGTATTTTGTTATTAAGCATGATGACACCAGTAAGGCATCTTGTAAACTTTGTAATTTGCATGTGCCTCATGGTGGAAAAATGCTCAGCTGTACACAACGACAAACATGTGAGTTCATTTAAAAAGCAATCATCTGATCCTTTTCCGGGAACTAGAAAATAAGAAACTTAATGCAACAAAGAAGAAAACAGTCTTGAAGATACACCTGCATGATAGTCTATATCCCTGAGTGAAGATGAAAGAATGGACGATCCTCCTCAATCTTCTGAGTGTATCAGGTTGTTCGTCCCTGGTGGCAGCTGAATCAAATTCATCAACACCAAAGAGGAGGAAATTTCAATCTTCACTCGATGAAATTTGGAGGAAACCATACACGGAACACATTGGCCGAGAACTATCTTCCGATTAAATTAGATCAAAGTAACTAACTATTCCAAAATTTGTGATCACATTTTGTTAATGGGTAACATTTTCCCCACTTCTTTTACACTTTTTTTTAAACTTTCATTTACTTGATGAAATATTTGGAGCCATGCTATGCTGTATCCTGCCACCAGACCTTCTCCCAAAGCATAATCCCATTTTTATACAACCAAGCATACGGCTTAGTCAAGCAGAAATTGGAAGAGTCTGAAACAGTTGCTTGTACCACATACTTATGGTCGTCAAACTTTGGGGATGGACTATTTATCATTAACCCTTTGAGTGCCAAGCGGTTTCCTAGGTACTATGCTAAAATTGCCGTAGCATTTTTGCTTTAAGCTTCATAAGTAATCTGCATTTAGGTGCCATCTGTGAACAATCAGTGAAATACCAGCATCTAAGAGTGACATTGCAGGAGGGGCGCTACTTTGCTCCTGGCACTTTTCGCGAGACAGGAGGAGCGCGGTAGCGCTCCCCGGCACTCTAAGGGTTAACGGTGCATTTCATCATGAAAGACTTTGAGAGGAAAATCTAGGAAGTTGTTCCATTTAGTCCTGTTTATCATTAGAGTGAAAATATTTCAGAATTTTTAGTTGAAACACTAGATGTAAGGAAAATTAAGAGGGAAAACGTACCTCTATTTCTCAGAAATAATGCTTTTAACATGGTTGGGGCAATCAGAATGTGTGAAATTCTGAATGACGGTTGTGCTGTGCATACTCTTCAGTTAGTTATTTGGGAGACTGTGCTCAATCAGACTCCAATTGCCAATGTTTGTTCCAAAGTGAGGAAAGTTGGAGGGCATTTCAAGCATTCCTCGAGAGCAAAAACATCAGGAAAATTATACCAAGAAAACAATATTTTGCCTGTGCATTAACTGATTTAAGGACCAGAACACAATGTGGGATAGTACCTTTCTGATGCTGACGAGGTTTGTTGAACAAAAGAAAATGATCAAAGGCCTCGCACCCACGTTAAGTATCAGAGACATATCATCAAATCAAGAATGGCAACTAATAGAAAATGTTGTTCCTGTCATGCAACTGTTTAGATGTGTTATTCTTGAAAGGAGTGATGAAGGACCTAGATCATCCATTGCCAATGTCATTCCACTAATATAGGTCTGACTGCAAAAGTAAGTGATATGGTTGCCAAAGATGCAAGTAATTTCAAATAGTTTGGTCAATCATTAATTGTAAATTTGAGAGAGCTATTCAAAAACATAGAAAACTGTCATTTTAAGGCTGTTGCCACCCTATTAGATACATGGTTAAAAGATTTTGCCTTTTCTTCCTCTGTATCAGTCGAGAAAGCTAAAACCAAAATTACACATTTGCTTAAAAACTCTTTTAAAAAAGATCCCAGTTTGGAATTTTCAATTCGGTAGAATATCGAACTTCAGCAAATTCCAATGCAGAGAGTATGTTCAGCGCTGGAAAAAATTAACGCAAAACTCATTGGAGCCTGAATGCAGCATACGCAGGAACTAATTAAAATCGATTTTCCTTCGACAACTTGACAACACTCAGACTGCCAATGGAAACTGGGAATATTCTATCGCAGTATGAATGGATATCGATTTTACGCGTCACATAAATAGGAATACTAATGAGGTTCAGGTATGCGAGATTGTCTTGGAGTTATAAACGTGATGAGTTTGCTTCGCCCCGCAGCCAGTCGAGGTTCCAAAGTCTAAGTCAATTATGTAAAGATACTTACCATATTTTTTTTGAGCTTTGGACCCTATAAAAACATTTTTTCGATTAAAACTTAAGAAAAGATACGATGAAAGAATTATTAGTTGGGACACAAAAAGCTTTTACTCTCCAGATCAAATACACTTACAATCAATTTTTTTGCATGTAGGAAATAGCTGTGGATGAACATCGTCTTAATAGGCCTCAACTTACTTCCGAGAAATATCTTACATTACAATTAACATTTTTGCAACTTATCATGTGAATTTCAAGTTAAAGTATGGGAGATCTAGTAGAAAAGAATGGTTTCCATGAGGAGAGCATTTTTCTGTACAAGTATTTCTGATATCTTAAGACCCTACATAAAATTCCACCCTCATGCATTCAGGTCGTCTCAGACACATTACTTATTCCTCCTAACGTAATATTATTTGCTTCCTGAAAACTAATTTCAAAAGTGCAGGATATCATTGCACTTTGGCACACCAATCAAGCTTGGAAGCAGTACAAAAACGGAACGCTTTGAAAATCTTAATAGCGAACATCTTACGAGAGACACCAACTCACAACTCTTTGTGACTATTTCCTACTTTCGATTCAGTTCCATAAAGCGAAACTTTATCTGAACCCACTCTGAACTGTTCTGGAACCATGAGCTTAGTTTCATTCAATATCCCTGATTCTGTATATTTCAATCGAGCTAAAATGCTGGACAGATGGTAAGACTTTTTTTTAGCAAGAAAGAAATAAGTTAATTTTGAACAAATATGGGTCACAAGGTTAAAGCTGACCTGGTCCAAGAGGATTCCGAAGTACTGCAGGAGTGGTGAAGTCTGCCCCTGAGTGGTCGGCACCTGCTGAAATCTCTGAATGGTTTGTGGCGTTCTGAGGATTCCTTTAGGAGCATTGGCAGCCACCTAGCACAAGTTGAAGGAAAAATAATCATTATAAGAAGTAGAAATGATAGCAGCATGGTTTGCTCAACAACTATGATTGCACTACACAGTCTCGGGCTTAACAATATGGAGTTCCAATGAAAAGATTACACTTATACTGCCATTCTCAAATGGTATAACACTGATAAAATAGGGATTCGAAATTGCGGTGTAGTTGTTTCACCCTTTATTCCTTACATGAATGGTTTACCATCAAACGACTTATCGACAGTTGAAATCCCTCTCCAATATATAACTAAACTATTAGAGCCACCATAGCTTATTTTACTATTTATCTTATAATACATTTTCGGAGTACAGTGACAACCAATTTACGAACAGTTCACGTTAGGATGGGCTCGCTTCACAACTGCCTGGTGAAGACATTTTGTCACCTTCATTATGATCAGAAACTTTCATTGCAACTGCACATGTCTTTTCAGAATTATCTTTAAGAGAAAACATTCATCCTAGTGAATTCTAAGAACTGGAGCTCTTTCTGAACTGAAACTCCTATAGATACTTCCTAAAAGCAATTCTGAATTTTGCTGCCACCATTGGTCGGCAAGGTGTTCCCCTCAATCCCTTACTGAATGGGGAAATTGCACATTTTAAGAAACAAAAATAGAAGTAATAGACGATGAATCTAGCCAAACAAAAAAAATGAGGTCTAAGTAACGCATAGTTCCCAAGATAAATATCCTCAAAGTTGTCAAAATTCCAATGGCATGAAAAATCACCCGAAAAAGTGGGCATGGTCACGTCCAATGGGTCTGATATCATTCCTGCCATTAGGAGGCTGCAATGGTAGTAGTTCCAACATCTTTCTCCAAGACTTCAGGCAACGGAGAACTGAGGGCAGGAATACTATGCCAAGAATGGTGGAGTATTCTATGAATGCATGTACATAAAAATCTATGCTGCTATATTTCCTATATCAACTATATCAATGAGTACTCTAGATAGTTGATTTTCCGGCAGATTATCCAACTCAGCAAAAATGTATCTCTTGCATGCTGATGAATCACTAAGAAATCATTTAATTATTAGAAATTGAAGCACATACTTCTCGAAACTCCGAATGCAATATTACAATGAACAAACTCAAGGCTAAAGATAAATGAATAATAAGTGAATACACTAATTTCCGGTCCCTCATATAGTGAACAGCAGATGTGATGTCACACATTAACTTTCAAAATGGCACACAATAAATGGCTTTAAAAAAAGAATGGTTTTTAAAACACTACTTTATTTTGAATTCACTGCAGTTCAATAAATATGGGTGACTCAGATGAAAGAATACATATGAAATAATGTTGGCTAACGATGAGAGGCATGAGTTGAAATAACAGTAAAAAACCCTTGCAAGTTCCCCTTTGTCAATGAGAATTTTTGACGCTGCCTCTAAAGGAGCAGTTAATAGTCTTCAAATATTTTCCACACAAAGTGGTCTCCTACAGAGTCACTATCTTTACTCGACTGCAGAAATTATGCGGCATGATTGGAATTATCAAGTTCTTTTTTAAAGCATGGGCTACGAGTGGCCACACACAGAGAGGTGATAAGTGGAAGAAAGGGGCGCCAAGTACACCAGTGTTAAAGAGAAGATTTCAGAAAACTTGAAATTTAGAAAACCTTCAACCAGTTAGGTCAGACGGGAAAATGTCGCTGGGCCATATTCGTATGGTTCATGTTACAAAAAATATACCAGATTGGAACAATATTTTCATCAAAGAGGAATGAAAATATTGCTTTACATATACATTAAGATCTATTCATGGGACTTTCATTATAAATAAAATTATCACTTTCATTATAAATCAAATAAATACTTTCATTATAAATAAAAAAATCATTACAAATTAAAATCACACATTGAATCAGTTAGACGAAATGTAAGCACAGGATGACTGGTGTAAACAAGCCCAATGAAATATTTCTTCCACTTATTTTGGTATTTTGCCACCCACATACACTTGGCATGAATGATTTCTATGGAGTCACCAATACTCTTTAACGTAAACTATGTTAAGCGTGTAAGGTTTTCAAGTCCCTTGGCAAGAAAGCTGTATCTCCAAGCAGCAAATAAAATTTGCCTCCAGAATAGGTACAAGAAACCATTCCTTATGCACTGCTCTGCCTGACTAGTGGTTTCCTCCACTTTACGAGCTTTCACTCATTCCACCACCAGTTTTATTGAACTTTTTGAAACTGAGAGACCCAGAAATAAAGGTATGGAACAAGACGGCATTTTTCTATTTTTAAATGCCTTTCATTTTCAGTGGGTACACCTTAAATGAAACTTCATTATAACCCATCACTGCATCTACAACAATAACTGATTCACTTTCTACTGCAATAACTTGCACACATTTGGATGGCAGTCATCATAGCAACACCAACCATTATAATCCAGTTTCCTAATACCCACCGATTGAGGTAGGAGCCAGACTATTACTTCAGCCATTATAAGGCCATTTTGGAATTAGCCAGACCATTGCAGTCATTTATTCAATGCACACAGGCACAGACCCAATAATGAACATTTTGATGAATTCTAATTGTTTATTAAAGCTCTTGAGAACAGCAGACACCTATGTCCTATATAGTATAACACAACCCAAGTGGAACCGAAAAACATGACCTCAGGATACGAAATGTTCATTTCTGAACTTGTTTATGAATTCCTCAACTTCTCCAACCTCTTCACATCTAATTCAACTGATATTCCAGCTCATGATTTCAAGACGTGATTCGAGCCTGGAAATTTTATCTAGGCAAAATCAACTCACCTTAGCAGCTTCACCATACTGTCCATTCTGAAACAGCAACGTAAATTTTCGAACAAAAAGGTCTTCAGCACCAGCCAGATTATTCCGAACAGCCATTCGCAAGGCCAGGTCAGGATTTTGCAAAACTGTGTTTATGTAAGGGATAATGTTGTCTTCCTCAACACTCACTGAGAGGACCTTTGAACAGAAAAATTTGAAAATATTAGTGATTTACAGCTGTTAAATTTTTGAAAAATTACTATGATTATGAGGTTATTGTAACACAGCATCTCAAGGAAGGATGCAGATTAAAGTGATTAGGACCATGTCAGATAAGTGCATCATCACAAAACATCAGAATGTGAACAGCCATTAATATTTTTGATTCATCATTAGTCCACACACAAGTTTCACTTTAGTAGTGCAACAACAGCATACATTAACGTCAAACTAAGCATGCATTCACACACACAGTAGAGCCTCCATATCTGCAGTCCCTTAATCTACTGTCTCAGTTATCCACTGTATCAGTCATCCACAGTTCTCCACACTCAGAAATTAGAGCAAAAAATTTCCAGAAATGATCCAATTCAATTCCAAATAAGCACCATGCTGCAAGGTGAAACCTTGTCTCCTAGCCCTTAGGGCATGACACAGCCAGTTAGTGCTTTCAAAGTTAACTAATAATATTTTGTTACTCATAATTTGGGAGAAATATGTCACTCTGTAGCATAATACTATAATTATGAAAAATATAGTAAAATTCTTGACAAAAACTTTTTTTAATGGTAACAAAAAATATTAAAAATTAATTTACACATACAAAGATATTTCACAGGAAAAGGCATGTATTTCAGAAACCCATCTTAGTTTCATTTTTTAACAGAAAGTTTTTTAATATTATTTTAGCCCTCTAGATTTTACTAAGAGAAAATTTAATAAATCTTTGCCAGTGAAAGAATACAACTGGTGAAGAACCATGTAAGTGGAAGTTTAATTTAAGAAAAAAATGACAAAAACAAGTATGTAGCCTGGTCAGTTTTCTGCAGTTCTAGTTACACTGAAGGTCTTATAACTGATTTACTGAGGATAGAGGGGTCCTGCTATATTTTAAAACTAAATTCAGGCACTAAAAGACAATTATTATTAGCAATAATTCATTGTTTCAATACAATGCTCACCTGTCCTTTTCTGTTAACTCCAATAATGCCACCAGTCGCTTCATGGGGAGCGGTCACAAAGATGGTGTCCCCACTAATACGATTCATGTAGATGCATGTAGCAGTTTCAATGTCATACAGATGAATGTAACCATATTTCGTGATAAGGTATATCACATCATATTTGGCACTAACCTGTAATGGTGGAAATTTTTCCATAAAATTATTTGCACAAGATAGCCAAACATATTTATGTTTATCATAAATTCAATTGCAATTCCTTAAATTAAATTATGCACTCCACAAAATCATAGAACCATCAATTAAAAATGACACTTCCTATTACATTACATGGGAGATGATTTAAGTACTTTCCGATTTAAAAGATGGTAAATGGGCTAGCATAAGTGATATGGAGAGAGAGTGATATAGAGAGCGTGAGCTTCTGAGCATCAAAAAATACAGGTGGAGTGGTATGAACCCCTGATAACCATGATGGAGTTCAACAAGCTTTAAACTCTCTGAATGTTCCCTGTTACACAAGGCTCAAGTTAAAAATAATCTCCTCAAGAAGTACAACCCATCTTAACCCATTCGCCTCTTCATTTTCCTAGGAATTTCTGGCCCTAAGTTCCTATTTAACTTTAATTTTCTCAAAATTTTCGTTTAATTTTTTTCCCTGGCTGTAGAGCACCTTTCAGAATGAAATTTCTTCAGTGGGTAAATTATATCATCTTTAATGGATTAAAAATAGTGTAATTGTTCACATCTCATTAGGTACACATTAGTTATAAACAAATTAAAGAATAAATGCATTTTTAACGTGACTGGCGATTCTCCGGCTCTTTACCTTAAAGCAAAGGGAGACAGCCCAGCGATTTGCCAGCTCTTTACCAGAATGGGTTAATTCAAATATTATATATCTAAAGACAATACTCCCATGACTACTACACCATTTAAGATGGTATCAAATGCTTATGCATATGTTGCATTCCTATGAGTACAGAAAGATACCATTAAGATCAGGTGGGTCTTTACAGAGCTCATCATGATGGTATTATTAGGTGAAAGTAAGTACTATTTCTACATCAAGTTTTCTAAGCGACCAGAGTGATTATGGAACTCATAAGGCCATTATTATGAAGTGCAGAGGTGCAATCATACAGGCCCAAAATAATACCAGCTCAAATGAGGTATTTATGGAAACAATGACATATAAAATCAACCATGGTATGTTAGTGCAGGGGTTCAATTTTGAGAACTCGCAAGTTATATAATAAAAATAATTGGTTATGTGAAGAATAATATGACAAAAAACAAGTGTTCATTATAAGGCATATGACGAAATGAATGATGAAGCCGTTTGTTGTATTGCCTTCCCGTACAGGGAGCGTGGTTCGACCGTGTTGTCACATTCACATCAACTTGGGACTTAGAAAATTTTTGGCTCTGAGGTGGTAAGTTTTCTTTGGACAGGAGTACACTATATCATCATCAGGCACATGTAGTACATTGAAACCTAGGTCGATTAAAAAATGTATCTAAGTGGAAAAATGCCTCTACTCTCATTCTTTATGATGAATAATTTCCACCACATCAAGCCTGATGCTTCTCTTTTTGTAACAACAGCCATATTCCCTGCTAAGCCACTGCCAGTGAGTGCTAACCCATTGCCATTGCTTAGCAGTGGATACGGCTGCCAGAGGCCATCGTCAGTGTTTGGTTCTGATGAAATTACTGTTGCCCATGACATTATATTTTACAATATATGACACAGTAACAAAACTGCAACTTCACAGGTGCCATTAAAGCATTACATAATAATGGAATAACAAATTTTAAGTTGATCTAACAACAGGGTTTATTTCATGTAAATACCTGAATTTGGCCGGGTCTGTGATGCATGGCATAACAACGTTTCATATATAAAGATACGTAACAACGAAATTCTACAGTATTAACCATAATACCAATGATAAGACCAAAATCTGAATAAGGTTTAAACTACTAACAAACTAGTCTAAAATCCTTCACCGAAGAAAGAGATGATTTAGAGAGATTTCACATGTGTTTTAAAAAAATTGAAATGAATACATAAGAAATGGGATGCATATTCTCATTGCACTTTCATTACCAGCTTGAAGCATAAATTCTTAGGAAAGTCTTAAATACACTCAAGCCTCTAGTAAGACAACCTACCTGCATTGCCACCGGAAAGTCATTTTGAGCTTCTGGAGGAAAGAAAACATCAACAGCTTTCTTTGGGAAAGGTTGATTTCCTGTAGGCGGCTGGCCAACTTCTATTATATGCAACTGAAAGGTTGTACAATCAATTAAATGTTAACCCTGTTAACCACTATTAGGAAACAGTACATTTCCACAGTATTTATTTCCCAATTGATATCAATGTCTTAAGTGCCGTTTTAAAGAAACATAGAGAAACACTTGTACCTTGGAACCAAGACCAATGTACTCTATGTACTGTATTAATTTAAAATTTAACGATACAAATTAACTTTTTGTATATAATTAAATAAGGGGTTTCATTGGAGAGCATTTCACTCTTTCAAAACAAAAAAGGAAGTTAACATTTGATAGTGTCAATAGCATTGATTTCTAAACAAGCTAGACGATTTCAAAATTCAACATTATATTATTAAATATTATGAACTCAACCAAAAATAATGAAATGCTAGTGTACCTCAATTCGCTCAAGAGATGTAGTCCAAAAAACAGTCATGCAAAATGAATTCATTTTCAGCAAATGCAAATACACCAGACTTAACATGAGATCCATCCCAAATAATAGTCAATGATGTAAAGATAGCCATGAACTATAACACTAAATTTTCACACACTTAAAATTAGAAGTGACATTTGACTCATTTAAAGACAAAGTATGGATTCAAGAGATTAGTATGGTAAAAAATAAATATAAAAGGTCAGCATAAGATTTACAAGATGACAATCTATGGATGAAAACCTGGTAATTTTAACTATACCCATTGACAATAAACACACCTTGCCACCCTGCTGAGTTCGCACTGCAAAGCAAAAGAGGGTTGATTGTTCCACACTGCCCTCCATTTTAAACTGAGCAAATGAAGCAGCATGACCCTCAATAGGCTGACTGCACTTCCTTTCAACAGAGTAGAGCTGCATTGCTCCAGCCACTCTGTTTTGCTATTGGAAAGAGAAATTATCACATTAATAATACAAATAAGTACATATGGCAATGACTTGGATTAGGATCGAGAAATGAAGCACAGGGATGGATAACAACTGAAGTTTATTAAAACAACATCAGTCACCAGTTATAAAAAAAATATGAAAGAATAGAGAGAGAATAAAAAGTCTTGAGGAGTAAATATTTATCAAATGAAAGCACGTTTCTTATCATAAAAAGTCTATCATTAATTATCTTGGCCCAAAACCCTAACTAACATCACACAAAATGTTTGTAAAAAAACTTCCAGTGAAAATGAATGCAGTAAGTAACCTTTTACATCAATTTTTTGACATAACACATGCAATTTGAAATGCTCGTACAAGGACAGAGAAATAAAATGCAGGGCACTCAAAATAAGAGCACCAAATTCCATAGCCAAAGACATCTGCAGCAAATAATTATCTTAAGGACATTCCATAGTTTCACTTTTCTAATGGCTCTCATGACATTTATCTTCCCCATGCATTAGCAGAGAAAGTCTTATTAGTTACCATTGCCAAATATCCAATATTTTTTAATGCGTGAATACTTGATAGAGGAATTGCTATCATGTAGATAAAACTTGGTAAGTAACATTTAAACATTATAATTAGTGCTGTGCAAATCAGGGATTTTCATTTCAAATCAAACAGAATCAAATCTCCTACACAAATTTTGAATCTAATCGAAATGATTTTTTTATAATTTTCATTAGCAAATCAAATCATCCTAAAAAATTTGCTTGCGAATCAAATTCTAATTCCAAATAAAATGCAAAAGTTTAAGCAGAGATAAGGTAATATAGATTTTCACTATATTTCAGGGCCTTACATTAGCCTATACATCGAAATAGTGGCAGAAAGAATAGCACAGAATAACATGTGGTCGTTTAAATTTTAGTTTCCCATGAGGAAAACATCTTCTAAAGACGGCGCAATTCGGGGATGAGTGCCATGTTAGAATGCATGTGACGATTTGAAGACAAATCTATCCAATTCGAATATTTTGAATCATTCGCTTTCAAAGCATCCTGATTCGCAGACTGACTGAATCGAATTATGCCTGATTCAAGTCGATTCGAATCGATTTCGAAACATTCCCACAGCTCTAATTATTATCATATTCTACATTTTTTTAACTTCAAAAATATTTCTTGAGACTACATTGCTCATCAACTACTTATCTTTCTCTATCTTAAGTTAGCTAATTATTTATGAATTACAATTTTTTTAACAGGCGAAAGGTCATTTGATATACTTTCCAATGGTAACATACAGATTCCACTTTGATTATTTATAAATAAGAAAAATCACATCACCTTAAAAATAGCACTTCTTAAATCTCCATGCAATGAAATACAGTGAAACCCCTATTCTATACTTTAGATGTGATTGAGAGAGGAAAAGTGTGTAAATCGCAGGAAAATGTAAATTGAAGGAAATCGTAATTTGCAGGAAATTGAAGTCAAATCATAAACAAATGTTTCCTAACATAATTTGAATAAATCACACCTAAAATCTAGATGCTGGAGATAGCTGGTGCAATTGGCAGGGAAAAATGATAATTTATTCCTTTCATAATTGCAAGTTCAAGGGTGAGCATCTAATGAAAACAATATTTTCCATTTGGACCCCCAGTCTTTGCATTTAGGGCATGCATCTGTCCTTCATAAATACTAGCAGTCATCCATGTCTTGGTGTTGACTGCTTAATTTTAGGCAGTGAAGTCCTAACAGCTGTATTCATAGATTCCTTAGTGAGCTACTATCGGCTTAGTAGCACACTAACTAGTTGCCAACAAAATCGTATTCAAAGACAGCTACTAAGCTCAGCAGCGCCAAGTGAGCCACTATTTTAGTAGCTGATTCTTAAACACTCTCTCCTTGTTTAGAGGTGCTACTAAATATGGCGGTCTGTCACAAGTGGCTCACCTTGGGTGATAACCCGAAGCCATAACGGAGATTTAGGCGCAAATACTAAAGATACTGGTGGAATTGCTTTTCTCAAGACTGGCAGATGCAACGTGTAGCACTGTTGCTAGATCAAACTGAGCATTTTTATTATTTGTTCTAAGCCTACGACACCATGTTGTGGTACTTCGTAGTGCTTCATGAGTGTTTTATTCAATGAAAAAGGAAGAGTTAGTGAGATGATTACCGTGGTTTCGAGCGTCGTAAGGTGGTTATCTATTCTTCGTCTCGTTTCACCAGTGCTACCCCTCACAGCTTTATAAAGTGCATAAATCATTGTGTGTATTGACTGTTTTTGAGGGTAACAAATGCATTTTCAAATTATTCTGGCTTTTGTACTGTTCATTTGTGGTATTAGATGATTACTCTACGAGAATACAGCCAATTTTAAAGAATGTGTCCAGGAGGAAGCCTCGTAAACAATTTATGAGTGCATATTAGTTTTCGTGACTACTGCATCAAGTGAGGTGCTTCAGAGTAATAAACTCGAGCATATTACGGTTGTGTTGTCTTAGAAATAAGTCTTACATTGATATAATAATGTCAAATTGTTATCTAAATGAATTATAATGATTTCACACAAGTTTGTGAGTCTGTTTACATCATAGTGCTGGTCTGTTTACATTCTGCCGTAAATTTCTATTTAGTTTCCCTTTTGTTTTGGAACGTTGTTATGGTTCACACAGTGATAGAAACTTCTTCCAGCCCTTCAGCAGTATATCGCAATATATTTTGTTTAATTTTGTAAGTGGGTAAGAGAAATCAGTTTCGTTTTATTTAATACTCAGAAAGGATTCGTGAAGGGACAAATAGGTATTCAGATTAAATAGTGACAGTGTCCGCTGTACCATGTGCACGTTCGTTTTCCATTTACAAAATGATGGTTAGTGTGTGAATGTCAGTATTGTTACATTTTCTATGTAAATACCAGTTAATATCCATTAACTAAAGGCAAAAATTTTCCATTTTGAGTGTTTTTATATCGATGGAATGGTGGATACCTCATGAAAGTCCTGTGTTTGTTTGAATATAACTGATACCTAAATTTGGTGCCATTGGATGGTGGTAGTTCAACTTTGAAGTAGTGAAGCTCCAGCGTGTCCAAATGATTCTATGAACGATCTGTACTAGTTTGTGGTGTATTACTACGTGTGGCAAAAAATAAAGGTTATGACAAGCCTGTATTCCCGATTTTTCTATACAATAACAATCAAATTTTATGGAAGATTTGTCGGAATTATGATGGTAATGATAAAATATGGGGAATTTAGAGTATTTAATGATGGCCTTATTGTATCAATATTGATGTATGACATACGAATTCACATACAATGAAGCCAGTGGCAGTGTTGCCAAGCATTACTTCATTGTTTCTAGGGCAGTCGCTACTGACAATTATATACTCTGCTACGATAGTGGCAATAGTAGTATACTAGGTTAGCAGCTTGTAGTAGCTCACTGGAAAGGATCTATGAATACCAATTTTTAGCATGCGACTAAGTGCTCATAGTACCTGACGAAGTTAGTCACCTACTAGCGCATTTTAGCTGAAATCTATGAATACAACCGTAAGGGTTTTTTTAAGAAAAAAGTGTATTACAAAGTTTTCAAAGGGCTTCAGTTTCTCTATGCCATCTGCATTGGCTCCAGTCAAAACAGTGAGGTGAGCTTCGCTGTATTTGGCAAGGATCCCCTTTCTTAGGTCTTGTGTGGCAGTATAACATTAAAAAACAACTATCTTACCCATAGTGTATTTGTCCTTAAAGAGCATTAAGTCATCAACATGATTCTATATAATTGGACACTACCAGTGAGAAAGTTTTTAAGGATTCGAGTTTTCAGATTCCGCACAGATGCCTTATTTTTGACAGTACTGCCCTGAATTTTTAGATGGTCTATCCAGCTATGAGATGCTCTCAAGTGCCTTTTTTCTCTAAGGAAAATTCCACTTAATCAGTGAACTGCAGACTTGTAAAGAACACACTGCACAACACATGCACAATTCTTGCTAAAATGTGATCTAAATAAAATTTGCTATCAATTAATATTCTCTTGGCTTCATGTTTCCAGAAGTACTGGGACCATAATACTGAATTCAAGACGACGAATGTCACGACAGATCTTTACGACCTGTACAAATGGGATTCAAGTTGTTATATAAAATTAACAGAAGATCTGTAACAAATGAAGTTGAAAAATTGAAACTTTCAGAAAACAAATTACTAAGTTATGAGAAAGTTGTATTCAATTCTGACAACAATTGAGCCAAAACTAACTATGCAGTAATCAGGCAAATTTTGGAATTTCTGCTCGAGGCTCAAAAAATGGGCCCTTTTCACATTTTCACGCAATAACAGAATTTTGACTGCAATTAAAACATTTTAATTGCAACTATCCATCAGGATATAGAGTATCCCACATGCGGACATTTGTTCCATTACAATTGACCCAGGCATTCTCTTTATATTTGGCTTCAAACTCTGGATTGCTCAATTTGCCACTGTCAACTGGTCAACTGGTTGTCAACTGGTGTGCATTCAGTGAGCCAGCTGCCATCTTGCTCATTGTTGTAAAATGCACGTTACTTCAAAATTTGATAGTATATATCGTGGGAAAATATTGCATTATATATAGCATGATATAGAAAATATTGCATGGGATATATAGCTAAGTGGTGAAGCTCTCTCTCCTTAGAGAGCTATTTACATTTCTTTCACGCTAAGATTTCAACTGTCATGAGTGATGATACTGTATTCTAGTCTGATTCCTCATATTAATCCCAAACTTTGACCTTCAGAAGTTTGATTAAACAAGTACAGTAAGTACCAGATTTACGTCAGAGATGCGAGTTGAAGAAGAGCGAGGTAAGTCGAAACAAGGTGTAACTCATCCAGATATTCGTGACCCCTTAAATCCCATGATAAATCAAGTTATTTCAAAATTTGTCTTTTGCCTTTATCCAGGAAAAAATAGCTATTTCAGATAGGATGATTATGTCTTAACCATTAAAAAATGCAAGCATATGAACATACGGTCTACTTTATTTGCATTAAACAGAGCAAAATTTTCTGACGACCCTTGTCAGCATAGACATAACATCGAATCAGACATAAATCGAAACTATGCATTCTGAGGACTTACAGGCAGTATTTCAGATTCCCTCTACATGACATAACTAGATTCCTTGATAGAATAGCATGGCTTTACCTGGGCAGATATTCCAATGAGAAGAAGCCATTGCTGCTTAGGATCAGTCCTGTAGTTGATAATTTGGCATCCAATAAGACTTGAATGGCGGTCAAACATTTTCTGTGGAACTGAATCTCCTTCCATGCTCCAGTGATATACTGATGTCTCTGTCACAAGTGCCACTGAGTTTAATGATATCCATTTCCAAAATGTGACATCCTCTGTCATCGTGTGAGCCTTCATTTTGCTTTTCATTTCTATATTAAATATCTGGAGGGTTTTCTGGGCTGAAAATATAAAATGACAATAATGACTGGCATCAAAATAGTATAAACAGACATTCACACACAAAATGATAAGAATAAATAAACGAAACCCTCTCCCCAGTGTACATCAGTAAAAATGCATTTTTTTACATTCACTAAGCAACATGAAGCCATAATATTCCTTTATATCACAAAATTTACACATTCAGGGAGTATCAAGTAGTACGAGTAGGTATATTAACATACTTTGAGTTTTAGAACTTCTCAAATTAAAAGACCTGATTTCTTTTTCTTTAAACAGCAGGTCTTACAATGCATGTTACATATTTATAAATAGTTAAAAAATTTATACCCTCACAAAATATGGGAGATTTTGTAAGGGATGGTAGAGAAGTAAAAACAACTGGAGAATTTTTTTACTCTTTTAAATATATTATTCTGTTAAGAAAAGAGTTGTTAGTCATAATGCCCAAATAGAATGAATTCTAACAGCCAAGACCACCAAAATCTATGTCATTATGGCATTAGTCATTAATAATAAAAATGCATGCAGATTACAAAATGCAGGTTGACTAAGGACATAAATCATTCCTGCCAACTTCATGCCATCTGATAAGGTGGCTGCTGGCTACGACAAATGCTTCCTCCTCATTCAAACCTAGCCAATTTATTACTTCATTCATTCATAACAGCACATGTTTAAAAAATCAACAAATGTTACCTAAGCACAAGAGCTGATTTTCAGCCTTATAAAAGTATTAACAGAGATTCTCTGCTTTCCCTGATGGACTGGAGGATTCTTACAACAGAGGGTACACATTTCCATTTCATTTGAATGAAGTAACAGGAATGAACAAGATATCATTTACGAAGATGTATGAGTGAAGATGAAGAAATAACCAAAGGACAGAGAAATCCCAACCCAGTTGATAAGTCAGGCTGTCACTGATGAAAGGGGAATGCATACTGAATAGACAACTTTCATTTTGAGGCAAATATTCTTTTTCCAAGACTAGCAAGATGACTACGTCATTTAACTGTCATTACATTCCAAATGTGGGTAGGGGAGGGCTTTACGACATTTTAGTTATAAGAATGGCACATTAAGATCATATATATATTCCTAAAATTGAAGCTAAATGGAGACTTTTCATCCACTTCTACTGCTTCAGGTCCCATGTGATCATCCATAACACGCAAATTAAAGTACCAATAATTAAATCAAAATTTTTATGAGATAATTGTAATGTAAAATAGTACTTTATGAGCAGCATCTACAATTCCTTTCATTATCCATGTATTCTTTATCTACCTGCCATTTTATTTCATGACTAAATTTCAAAATAGAAAGTGATTGGAAATAATGGCTACAATACAAATACAAGTAATTATTTTACTTAACCCTTCAGTAGGCACATGGGCCACAGGGGTGGCCCACAGTGTTTCATTTGAGTGCTGTTTCTCATAGGATGGCATAATATACTAGTAAGTTTCTGTAGCTGCACATTATTATGTCCTCAAAAGTCTCACATGGTCGTTTGTAACATGGTTTGTCACAGGGTTAGTATTAAATAATGTGCGAAAGGAAGGCAGCATGACATAATGCCAGCCATAAGCCAGCATAAGCCCACGTGACTAACTTTTTTCTAATGGTTTGTAAATAAATTCACTTTGTAATATACCACAATGGTTATTATTATTTCAACCTACATTTTGACTCAAGTTAAGTCATTATCAAGGACTTAACTTGAGTCGAAACGAGTCTGGGGTCGACTGACAAGATCATTTGCTTTCTTATTACCACTGCGAAAGAAAGACCCCAACTTCTACTAGCATTCTCATCACTCCTATTGCATCCGCATTCCCATCCCTCCCCTAAATCCAAATTGGTTGTCACCCAAGAATTCATTAGCCTTGCTCTCCAGCTTCCTATTTATGATTCTGAGGATTACTTGGGCCACATGGTAAAATAAGCTCATTTTGGCCAGACTCCATCCTCTTAAATTCTACAAATAAGCACAAAAAGTTCCAATCTCCAGATCCAGCTGCAGCACTATATTGATGACCTAAGAGAAGACCTTTCCAACATCAACATCTGGTGCACCAATAATGCCATGGCCCTCAATGCTAAAAAATTCATTCTCGGCATCCACATCCACACGATCTACGGTGGAATAAGCACACAGATATTGTCCATACTAAAGCAGTGCAAAAATTATGGCACAAATCCCAATGTCTGTACGGATGCACCCTGAGGGTCGGACGGATAGCTAAATTTAACCTTGCGAAGTCATTTCTGTTTTATGGGACCCCTGCCAGGCACCCTGGTACCCAGAAAATATTAAAAAGATGGAGCACATCATGCAGTTGTGGTAAATGGACTTGCACTTTTTCAAAAAGTGCATTTCTGGTGTAAGTGATTACAACACCTGAGCACGCATCATCCAGGGGCGTTTTCTCTGAGGAAACAACAAGGCCCACCCCCGCCTGCAGCAACCCTCGGCTCACTCTGAGTTGCGGTGGCTAGCCTTCTCATACAGGGTGGTGAAACCATGGAACGACTTGCCCTCAAAGACTGTCCACCCACTGACTTTTTCCCTCCCAGTATAAATTATCTGTGGCTAAGTTTTAGAAAAGTGGTTTGCAAGTGGAGGTGCCTTTTCTTCATCCATCTTTATGGAATTTTGAATGCATAAAATTTTTCAAAATTTTTATTTGAAATGTATTTAATTTTTATAATTTTATTTTAATGACAATGTGGTGAAGAATAAATAAAAAAATAAAATAAATAAAAAACCTTAAGTTCAGGATCATACTCTTAAGAAACTCTGCAGGTATGTTTTCTATATCTGATAAACTCCTCCTCATGCCTAGTAGTCATCTTTCAATGTCACAACCGAGAACACCCTCACAAAACCAGAATTTTGGAGCAATTTACAGGTTCTTTTCTCCTAACAAAGCTCTTCTGATAGGAATATTTTTGACTACACAACTTCAAAACCCTAAAAAAAACCCAGAGTAGACCAATTCCTATTTTTCTAGCTCCTTTCGTTCCGCTCCATCTATTTCCATTACTTTACATCATCACACCCATAAATAGATTGTTAATACTGTTTTTAATGGTATTTTCACATTAAAACAGCTCCACAAGCTTTATTTCTGATGCTCTCTCATCTCAACCTTTTCTTGCTTACACCCTATTCCAACCTTAAGCAAATTCTCTTCCCAGATATGTTAACATCAAGGACCATTTCTAAAAGTGTCATTCTGAGGAATGACTCAACTGATGTGGAAAGCAAATCTCAGAGAACTTATTTCATGAGACCTGCTCATCTGCCCATTTACGGATGCATTTGGTGAACACCACTTTGCTCCAGATTTTTTTTCAATTTTCATACACCCCTCCCTAAGCGAGATTTAGGCCATGTCACCATTTGCAGAGGGTTCAACAAATCATTCTTATTTTGAAGATAAAAAGATTTTGGTACTTGGGCTGTCATCAGTTATGATTACACAAATGCAGAGAATGTGTTCATCATCAAAAACAATTTTCATATGGCAATCTCAAATAAATGAAGAGGGGTGGTAGAAGTCTAGAAAATACGAAGACTGGAACATTGAAAACACAAAGCATTTTCATTTTTTTGCAATCAAATGAATGCTTTTCTACTCTATTCACCCAATTTTCCTCTATTGCATAGCCAATCATTACAAATTTATGCTACACCTTTCCTTCAAACCATATATTCAGATAGTCTGGCAATACAAATACTTTCAGATTCAAAAAATAGCATGCAATAATATAAATCCACACTAAGGTATATCAAAAGCTAGCTAAGCACTAATAGATGGGTAGATTGTACACACCACAATGCTACATTGATAAATTGCCACACTATCGAGTTAGCGCTCAACACCTCAGTGAACAACAGTTTGTACAACTTCACTCTAAATGCCCTGAGATGCTAAGCCATATGTTTTTGCAATGAAGAACGAGTTATGGAAAACGAAGATAAAATTGGTGCAGAGAAGAATTATTCCACGCAAACTCCAAGATAACTTGGGATAGTTTCACTTATTATCAAAGAGGCATGACTGACATTACATTTTTTCAGCTAAGTTTAAGGCATCTAAAGGAAGAGTCGAGTTCAATATTGATGACTGTCATGGAGTTATTTATTTCACCTGATGAAGGTAATGAAGCTACTCCTTCAATGCTTTCAAAATGTTACTTTGAATAGTCTGAATTGATGTATAATTAAAAAACCCACATGTACTATCTAGTCATTCAAATCTTTCATGAAAGGGCATTCTTATACCTTATGCCAAAGTTCTTCTTTAACCAAAAAAAATTCTGAACCACAATGAGGCTATTTTTACTTTACTTCTTGCACCATGGCCAAGTCTGTGAGTACCTAATCACTTTTCTATTTATTATCTAATTGTAAGCAGTAAAAATTTCACAAACCTCACCTACAGTTAGCTTTAATATAAAAGGAAAATGATGTTCACTCCATAGCACAGACACTGTATAACTCCATGACACACACAGTATAAGGGACTGACATCACTATTAAAATTGTCAAATTATGCACTATTTAACAAATGGAACTGATTTGTAGTGACATTCGCGGTCTTTTCTAGTAAACATTTAAATAACAATATAATTGAGAAATTTTGAAATGTTGGCAGAGGAGGTAAGCTTTATGAATGAAGACTCATTTAACAGAATAGTATTTATCTCAAAAAGTTATTAGTAAATACAAAATCAACATTATGCAGTACTGCAAACGTGTGTAGTGAGAAGCGAGACAATCTATGAAATATTAAGGCTAATCTTTTGTAGAATGTCTAGAAGAACCACAACAATCTTCAAAATCCACTTATTTCTTTATTTTCTGCAACTTATTTAATTCTTATGGATGATAGACCTTCACTTGATACTTAAGCATTGTGTTAACATACTCTCAAACCCTGAGTTTTACTATTGGCAATGAACTTCACAATTTAAGAAATTAAGTCTCGGAGAATATCTTAGGAAGCAAAAAAAGATTGAATGCTTTCTAAACCTTCCTTCAGTCACCTTGAATACATCAGATAACTATTAAAAATGTCTTCTAACACAGACAACTAACAGGGACAGCAACTTAGTTTTCCTACTTAGACCTAAGTAGCCTAAAGGGGAAGTCACTTTTCTATGAGAAAACACTCATAACAAATTACTACTATTAAGATTAATAATAACAATAACAAAATGTGTGCTAACCATCAGTGCTGTTCACCATATTACCTTTTAAGGCAATGACTTTGCTGGCAGGATTCATGATAGCGGAATCAGCAGAGATTGGCCTTCTTATAGGATTTGTGGGGTCATTGAGGTCAATTATGACCACCTGTGCTGTTTCCCCAACTTTTTCTCGAACACATATGAATTTATCTGACTCCATTGTGAGTGAATTGAAGCTCACACTGGATGGGTTGATTCCAATGTTTGTGAGCTGAAATAAAAAAGATTTATCACATTAACATACACATTCTGAGGCATAACCTTGGACAAAATTTAGCCAAATATTCTATCCATACAATTCTGATACAACAAGATAATAATAATTATGGTTAGTAATTATCAAAACCACTTCACTGTTGGAGGAAATATAATAAGCAAATTTAAATGCTAATTTATATCTAACAATTGCCATATAGGAGGCTTAAGAAAAGACTTATTCAAACCATGGAAGTTGAATTCCAGGAATTATTCTAAATATATGAAAATTATGCACCATATTTGACAGCAGATAAAAGGGTATCCACATTTCATTCACACTAATTTTAGATGTTGAAATACCAAACCATGGCATGCTAAAAACTGTTCTAGAAACACACTTAACAGAAAGTGGAATGAACACTGAAAATGAGTATATCATGGGGCAAGCTATGTGGGCTCTAGCATAAACAAGTAGCCAAAAACTCCCCCAGTACTTCAGAGCAATTGCATTGCTGCAGCATTTAGCACCGAAAATAATCTCTCCCATAGTTTTTAATGCCTCAGTCACTCAAGTGACAAACTATCAAAATAAATATTACTCCGAACATATCCTTTGAAATCTTTCAAGCAATTTGAAAGCTTCTGGATGTCATTATTTTATTCCTGTTTTAACCAAAAACTTGGAAGCATATAAGTTTTAATATTTATTTTTGCCAAATTTTGTATCAAATTTGTAAAGGTTTTTAACAGAATGGTTGAGTCATTGATAAAGATTTATTCCAAAAAAATAAGGATATTATAGACAGCGATGTCACATAATGCAGTAGCCCATCTGTATGCTGACAGGAAAATTTTAGGAACATTTATGACACATGACAGCAAAGAAATGATAAAATAAATAAAGGCAGGTGGTATGCTTCCAAGACTTTGCCGCTGTGCAATGAACGACCAAACCAGAGGACCCACTTGTGATTCCACTTCCCATTTCTCACACAACAATACATATACAGTGGACACAATCGTTTCAGTCCAATTATCAGAATATTAGGTCAAAAAATCACATCATTCATGGATACGATGAGTCGTTCAAAACTATTTTTTCACTCAGAGCTAAAAATAAATATCTGGCAGGTAAATCATTTATGTCACCATATGGTGCTGATCCTTTAATGGCAGTTCATCATCTATGACATTTTTTGAAGTAGGTATCTATCTACATACATACATAAAATTGGATGGGGGTGCGTATGAGTGTACATTCTTTATACAATCTTGAATGGCTAGACTGATTGTCTTGAAATTTTGCATGTGGATTTATTTTTGTGCTGGGACAAACATAGGCTATGTTAAAATTCCCTTTAAAAAAGAGCCCTTGGCACCCTGAAACATTATATACTCCCATAAGAAATTGGAGCAGAGGTGTTTATTTTTGCTTTTCCAAATTAACATGTTAAAATTCCCTCAGGGTCTGCCGTGCCCCTCTTATTTACCCCTAAGAGATAAGCATAGGAATCAGTACATAGATGTTTATTTCTGCTTTTACAAATTACTTGCACAAGATTTTTATGTAATTACAATTGATCTATCTGGAATTTCAAAAAAATGTGTTTTTCTTTGGCTAACTGAAGATTGGTTAAGAACGGGAAAATTTTCTCTGGTATTTTAAGGCTTAAAACTGAGCAGACCTGGTTCTTATTATCATTAACTGGTGCCAATAAACTTAATCAAAAATTTAACCCCTACCCACGCAAAGCCAGTTGGCTCCACTAGTTAACTATAAACCCAATGAAAACAAAGTGAGAGTAGCTAAGGTTTCCAGCGTAACTTTCTCAAGTTATATTACGTTAAAAAATATATATGCCAGTTAAAAAACATCCGACTACACTTTAGACTGATAGTGAGAGGCTTTGCGGTGGTGAGCATCCTCTTTGTTCCAGAATAAAAGAGGCAGAAAGGTTAAATCGAATAGTTTTCTGCAAGTCAGGATACTCTAAGGGTTTCCACTCTCCAAGTAAAAGACTTCTCCAAGTGAAAGAAATGAAAACATTTGGAAAGGTAAATTGTTGCTGCAAAGGCTGAAGCATCAACGCCTTGAGGATTTTCAATACCCCTGAGTCACAAATTATGGCCATTGAGTAAATATGAAAAAAAAAGTCAGCTGGAACAGAAAAGGGTTAAAAGTCAATAACATCTGTAATATCCAGAATTCTTTGCAGGATGGAATAAAACTGACTTGTGTAACATTTTAAAATCTGACTGGGCAGTCTATGCTACCAAAAGCCCAAATTAACAACTTATACATGAAATTAACGCCAATTCAAGGTTCATAAAACACAGAGCTAATACATAGTTTTCCTGGTCACACATTAACTGTCCATACCTTGCCCCATCCCCTCACTATCTTCTCTCCTTCCCCACACTCCATCCCCACCACCCTCAGCCCTCTCTTGAGGAAAGGGGACTAAGTCAAAATCATTTCGTAACTGTAACAAAATATCATCATACTGTATACACAAAGTGTAGAACAAAACAATCGAAGAAATGGAAAAACCAACACATTGCATCAAAGGCTTGTCCACGATTTGAACACTACGTAAAAATGGAAAATATAAATAATTGTGCATCTCTGATAAAGGTTCCTTTCATTCCATCCACATTCTCTCATAACAACTTCCTTGACAAATAAACGCCAAACGATATTCCTGACACTATAGCCTAGCATTTAATATTTTCAACCCTGTATACTCATAAGACAACACTACACTGGCTCAGGTCCAGGCCCATACTCTTAGTATATTTTACAGCATTCCAGTTTTATCTTCTTGATGAGCGCCATAATAATCCGTAAAAGATGAATTACAGTGCCATTATCACTGTTTGCACTGCAGTGCAGGAGATAATACAGTAAAATAGACAGAGATCGAAACATTCAATCAAATTTCCAAATAACATTATCGACATATTAGAAAATCCAAAAAAAATATGATGCAATAGTTTTATTATATATTTACGAAGGATGGGTCGAATCCAAATGTCGATTCTCGATTCCATCGATTCTCAGGGGGTGCTTTCGATTAAGAACGGCGATCGCCGGCGATAGACGGCAGTTGCGCAAATCGATCTTGCTTTGTTCGGCTCTCCTCATAGCGGAGAGCCACCGATAGCTAGCGATAGACGGCTTTTCTACTATATCGAAAGCACCGCGGTGTGGTGATCGACGTCTATCGCCGGCTATCGCCGCAAATCGAAAGCACCCTGGATTAGAATCGATATCGAGAATCGATCGCCTAAAGTCGATTCCGAAGGTGGATAAACATTCAAATCAAATTTCATTTATCACATCATATTTATCTCAGTAATTTTAGGAGTAGGCCACCAATTTGTACTTTTAATCTACTTCAATGAGCTGAGGATATATTTGCTATTTGTTAATAAATATACTTTTTGAGCGACTTAATTGCCTTTCATTCTTAATTTTATTTCAGCCAATACTTGAATTTAAATAATAGTCGTACGCTACTGGTATATCAATATCCCACCTGTTATTAGGGATGAGAATCGATGGAACCGGAATCGAGAATCGGTAAACGATTTGAAAGAATCGAAATCGGAAAAGTTTGCGAAGATCGTGTTTTATTGATACGATAGCCAAAAATATCGGAGAACATCGATTCAGAGTCGTGTCGAAAACTTAACGCTCATCCCGATCCCCGTCATTCTTCGCACGACGAAGCGCCCGCCGTCCGAGAGCCGTTTGACGGAATCGCTCTTTGCGATCGACTCTCCGAACGATCCGATTCGCATGTCCACACACACGCACTGCGGCTTACACACCACGGCCAGGGATTATTTTTTACGTTTTGGCATTCTCCCGCTTTTCAAAATTTTACCACAGACGGCGATTGGATCGCGAGAACCTAAGCCAACGAAAGTCTGATAGGCGTTTTACCATACGCACTTACTTCGCACAATCCGATGTTCGGACGGGCATCGAAAATGTGTGTCGAGTTAAGGTAGTCCGAGCGAGATAGTTCCCTAGTCATAATAGAGACCACATTCGAATTGTACGTTTTAATTTCACCAGCTATAGGACACATGAATTAAATATTGCATTATTAATGGTGCAATTATATAGTTTTATATGACAGAAATTGTAAGTAATTAAATGAAAATATCTATATAAGTCTTTAACTTGACTCACTTTTTTCGCGCGGTGCGTTTGAAACTCCTTCAAAACGGAAGGTTTTTTGTGATACCAAATTGAGGTGACAATAAGATTAATTTTCAATAACAGTTGAGAAAACAGACACTACACGCTGTTAGTTTTTTGCAGCATCTAAGTGTTAGAAATTCCTCATTTTGTAAATCATTCCTCTCTGGAGTGCATACATGTACCAATTCCCATGTAAAAGGGCTGGTGACATTCGTCAACCAACATGACCTCAAGAGGCCAGTAACATCAGTTAAAGCAATTTTTTTGCGTGAAACTCATCTTCAAGGAAGAAATATGAACAATTGCTGGAGGAAAAACAATTCTGTGGATGCTGAGAAAATTAAAGAAAACCCAAAATTTACGAAAGCAGTTTTGACCAAATATTCATGCATAGAAAACATACAACTGGAGACATAATTTCTATTTCTGCCATATCCTCGTAATATCTACCGTCATCTGAGGCAATGCCAAAAATCAATTATTTTCTGTCACCAGCGGTTGTAAAACAGGGAGAGGATAGGATTTTGGCTTCTGGCATCAGAAGTTTCACCCCATGGAAAACTGAGTGGGCGGAAATCTCTGGTTGTCGGCTCCCGTGGTGGCGGGAGTGGTGAGGAGCAAGGGCGAGTCCGAAGCTTAGTTTCCGCGCTGCACCCGTTTTCTATTACTTGATATGGCAATATCACTGACAACAGCCGGCATCTGTTCCCTAAAGCGATAAGTCGTCTGTGCCGCGTGGAAACTGCATGGGCGACAGAAATGGTCGCCTGCATCCAGAATTCAAAACTTTCCTCCTCACCGTATATAATACATGTAACAACCCATCCAAGGGTAAAAGTAAACTTGGAACCACGATATCGATATGACCACGGCTGATTTTGAGGCGAAAGATGACGAGCTGCAGTTACTTACAGGCAGGTTCAGTATGGATGACGACGCAGTAGTTTGAAGGTGGTTAAGGCACGTTTCGTTCACGTGCAGATATGCGATAAACTATGCAAACGCGAGTATTTTAGTAACATGCATTTTCAGAAGAAAGTGAAAAAAATTACATGCCATCGATTTGGTTTCGAGGCAACCTAATGCTATTTTAACACTTAGCCTCGACGCACACTTGACATACACAACGAAATAATTCGATTAGGTACGCACCTATTTTCCCAGAAACGCGAGATTATACGTTATATATTGATACTATGAGTAATGCTCATCGATTCTAAATGGGAGGCATTAGGGTAAAAAATAATATATAGGGTAGTTAAGAGGTAAAAAGAGAAGAATCTTTATTCCCATTTTAATCTGAACGTAAATGGATAATTTACAAACCGCTTCGAAATCGCTGTCCGCTCAGTGACCCTGAGCCACAGCAATTCTTTCGTAGCCGAATCAAAGCCACTAACAAGAAGGGATGACGATCCCGATATTCAACCGGAAATGGATACCTACAAAGATACCGCTCAGAAATTGCTACCCGTTTAGCGACACTTCGCCGCGTCAATTTAATAATAACTCAACAATGGCGACGTGGATAACGCTAGCTGCACAGATACAATCACTACGTTTACCAATCGAACTCAGATTGATTTGGCCCGTTCAGCTCGATACGGTAAACGCAACGGGTTAGTAGGATTGATATGGGAAGCGGGATAACTCGAACCGCTTTCTATGTCAGTCTAAGATTTCAAATCGATATAAAGCGATTCAAATCGATATTTCAATTGATTTCACATTGGTAAACCAGGCGATCCGAGTCGGCTGGCTATGAATGTTCAGAACGGTCCGAGTTCATATCGATCTGAATTCGATTGGAAGACGTAGTGAATGTCACGCTGCGCTTTTAATTAATCAGCTATTCATTTAAAGTCAGCGACTATGAGACTGGTTTTCATTGGATTAAAATAAAATCCTAAGAGATATTACTAATTTTAATTTCGAACTATTTCTTTAGAAGAGGATCCAGTTGAGTTAACGTCAAAAGGGTAAATGATTCGAACGCCAATGCGGTTCAGAAAATGATCTTTTGCATTATAGTACTTATGACAATTTGATAGTGTTACTCATAAAATGAACGCCTCCACTCAATATGTCTTACTTTAGGGTTTTTACTACGTTGAATTACCCCAATTCGTCACTAAATGATACTTATCAGTAAGTCATTTCACTGACATTCTTTATTCCCGACTCAGATAAATTCAGTTTGGTACGCATCTTCCGTTTTTTTGCGGGTCTTCGCTCTTTCCCATATTTACCAATGGTAAAAACTACCTTTCATTTCAAATGACATACGTTGAGGGTCTTTTTCACCATATCTCCAACGAGGGTAAGCCTCAACAATGGTATCGGTCGTCAAGGGGAGAGAGTACCAAAAACGCTGAATCTTCAGCAATTTCAACGATTTTTTTTTTCAAAATTTACAGTAGATCATATGGAAAACAAAAATCGACAGCAAGAATAAAAATTTTTTTCTATTCTCTTCCCAATGGGTCTTGTCGTAACTCTGTACGACAATTACTTCTAATTTAAATATTCATAAGAAAAAAGGTATGCAGACAATAAAATAAACAATACAAATATTTTATGGAAACGCTTTTACTTGTCTGGGGTCGAACCGGAGACCATTAGTTACACGAAAAGTAGCTAAACATATCATTTGCGCAGGAAAGACATTTAGTAATCAATACAATTTTAAATGGTCTGCATTTGCTTCTCGAAGAGTTTATATATTTACACACATTCCACTTCATATATAAGATAATGGCGACAAACAAATATCAAGGTATATCGCCGAGTAAAAAACTCGTATTTACATGTGATATTTGCTTAAATTTCGAATTCCGCCCGGTAAAACCAAGTCAAAACAATGCTTTACGAAAAAAGTTTCTCTATTAAATCTATCGAAAACTAAGAAAAAAAAACAATTTCTTGCATCATTCATATCAATACATATCTGGTTATATCCACCGTATAAACTGATGTACTGAAGCGCGGTTCAAGAATATTTTTTTCGATTTGTTGAAAGGACTAAAAGATCCTTAATGATCCGCGATTACCGCCTCAGCCAACTGAAATGAAATTCAAGGACCAGTGAATACGAAGCTACCATCAACGTATTTTTTTAAATCCTGGAAGAGCGGTTTTATTAGCCGTGTCAAAGAGACGCATCGGCCAGGTGGTGATGAAAACGAAGGAAGCAGTTCGAAAAAAAATGGCACAAGCCACGAAGAATGGGCAGAGATAGCCGAATGGGGGAGGTTTCGGTCGAAGGAAGGGAGGGAGGGAGGGAGGGGGAGGGGGGTTGTTGGGAGGATGGCGTGTGGGTGGAGAAAGTGAGGAGTGGTGTGCGTAATGAAGAGGGAGAGACGGAGGCGAGGAATAAGAGAGTGGGAGAAAGCGCGAACTCAGAAGACGGGCGGGAGAAATGAGAGCGAGGTTGACGCGCGCGAAGGAAAGTGCACGGGCGCGGGTTGTGGCAGTGACATGCGCGGAAAATCACCGCTCTTGATCCTTTTCCGCTGTCACATGGCCCCGATTAAGGTTCTTCGAGCAAGATGACATTACGCCAAGAATTCAATGCATTTGGTCTCATTTTAAAGAAAAAGATCTCACCTATCCAAAGACACCAACCAACGCACCCGCCTCTGACCGCACTACTTTTAGAGACATATGCCAAAAAATTACATAACCCGCGCATTTCCAATGGGAAAAAGAGTACTTTCCTGGGTCACTTCTCTTTCTTTTTGAAATATTGGCGTGCGTTGGCTATTTTCCAGTCTAGGGTCACCATGGATAGATATTTATCTCGGGAATATATTTATTTTACTACATAGACTAAGTACTAAGCCATCGTGACGATTTTTGTTTGTGATAAAAAAAATGGAGTGTGGTAACTGGAATCACAGCTTCACGTCAGACGAGAGATGCCGACGCGAACAGCTCGAGGAGAGTTCCGCCTGAGTAAGAAAAAGTGCTCACCCGGCTTATGATTCACACACAAACCTCTCCGACCAAAGGCTGCATTACATTAACCATTGTTCAAAGCTCGACTGGAGCTCATTATCGTCATTCACCATGAGGATGATACCCAGGCCGAGCTTCTACACACAGTTCGATTTCAGGTATATTTTCTAGCATAAACCAGCACAATCGAGGAAATATGTGCGCTAATTAATATTGCGCTAATTAATATTCCGCAAATGTACACGGAATTTCTATTATCGAGCACTAAAGGCATCGTGCCGCAAGCAAAAAACATGGCAAAACCCGCGATTAAGGTAGTTCGAATTATAAGTTTGGATTTCACCAGCTGTGAGACACACGAATTAAATATTGCATTATTAATGGTGCAATAATATAGTATTGTATGACAGAAATTGTCAGTAAAAAAAATGTAGATATCTAAATAAGTCTAACTTGACTCACTTTTTTAACGCGTCATGCATTTCTGTCCGGAAGAGGAAAATTCCGAAAATTGCAAGAAAGGACCGCACACAAGGTCCGCGGGGTCATAAAAAGACCCTTTTCGCGAAGCCCACCGCAGCGAGGGGGGAGGGGCAATTAGGCACCAGCTGTGGGGCTGGCATGGTTGAAAATACAGAAAAATGTAGAGAGCTTCAGCAGAAAGCATTCGAGGTTGGCAATCAACGAGGACTTATTCCGCAGACTACTCCTAACCTCGGACCCATTAATTTCCAACTCCGGACCATTATTGACGAAGAAGACCAAGAGCATGACAATGGAAGTGAGGAGTTTACTCATACTAAAAGAAGCCGAGCAGGAAATGTTGGATTCTGGAAGCGAAGAGGAAAATTCTTCATCTGATTCCGCGTGAATCAGTTGTTATTACACGAGGTATGTTCAAGTGCTATCCAGCTATTTAGTAATAATAAATTATTAATAAGTCTGTAACAAGAAAAAAGATTGAACTAATTATATGGCCTATTAAGTCAATATGACTTATTATATCCGTAACGAAGGTTATAGAACAATAGCGCCTTCCAATATACGCCGCATTCTCCGTAGCCAGCGGGCAGCTTCGTACTGGGGCTCGCGATCGAAAAATCGATTTTATTTGCGTTGTCGCGGACGGTCGCAGATGATCACTTCGGATTCACACTTTGAAAGCTTTGCTTTAATTGTGGTGTAAATATCTCAGGGTCAGTCGATGTCCATTTTTTTTATATTACCACATAAAGAAAAAACTTTGACGAAAACCAGGGTCCGCCATTTTGTTATGTATGGAGGACAAATATTATAGTATAGTCATGAAAACAGGTTATAATAAATTAAAAGGAATTATTTTACTTATAAACTTCAGTTTTTATTCCATAACTTCGATAGAAAAGGTTCAGTGTTTGCCCTTTCCAACACCTATCAAGAACGGCGTCCCCGTAACCAGCGCGAAGCACCGGACTGAGCCGCAAGATCGAAAAATCAATTTGATTTTCGGCGTCGCAAACGGTCGCAGGTGATATCTTCGGATTTAAACTCTTAAAGCTTTGCTGTAATTGTGGTGAAAGTATCTCAGTGTACATAGATGTACATTTTTTTATATTACTACATAATGACAAAATTGACGAAAACCAGGGTCCGCCATTTTGTAACGTATCTCTGGCAAATACAACAATTTGGCCATGCAAGTAGATGATCATTAAAGAGAAAGAACTGTTTTATATCCCTGATAAGTTTGAATCATATAACTTTGCTACACAAGGTTCAGTTTTAGCCTGAGTACGGCGATTTTTGGAAAAAAATTAATACGGGCGATTTTTGCAAAATCATATATTTTGTTTGCGCAATTTACCTATGAAAAATTGAATGCGTCATCATATGCACCAATCTATTGGCAATAATTGTGCAACGTTTCAAGTTCCGGACTCAAAAAAAAAGTTATGAGGTTTTGGCCAGCTTTTTCCGCTTTCGTCCCACTGCGCGCCAGTGCAAACACACAACATCCTTCCGAAGTCAAATTCCCAATTCGTCGACGCGTGGCGATTGGGAAGAGGGGGGGAGGGAGGGGAGTGGGGGAGCCAGGGTGCGTGGGCGGAACTGGTGGAAGGAGCCAATAGAAGGGGAGTAGGGAAGGTGGGTTGGGGTGGGGGGAGGGAGGGGAAAAAGGGGAAGAGCGTGTGGCGTGGGAAGCGACCGTTGCGTTGCGGAAGTGGAAGAGGAGGGTTCGAGGCTTCCCCTCCCCTCCCTTATGTACCACGACACCGAACATCTGCTTATGCTAATTCATTCTATGTCACTTCCTGTGACATGTGAAATCACTTACCTGAGTACATTAAAAAATGTAAAACCAGTAATAGATTTAAAAATAAGTATTACAAAATGTAATTTCAATTGTATTAATGAATGTGTTATCTAGTGTAACATTTATATAAATTATTGTTGTTGTTTTGAATGATTTACTTCGCATTCCTATGGTAACTTTTGTAAAAAAAGGGGTATCAAGTATTGTTGTTCATCAGTAACCTATAATGCAATTAATTATTTGACTCTAAAACAATGAATTCAAAATGTGTGTTCCTAAGGGACGTAATCGTCCCGAAATGATTAAATATTATTTAATTCCCTTTCGCAGCATAAGTATGAGGGAGGATAAAGGAAGAGAGAGTGAGGGGTGGAGAGAGTGAGGGGTGGAGGGAGTGAGGAGCCGAAATCTCACGGAGAACGAGGGAACATCGGGAAGAGATGTCTCCCTTGGGTGGGAGTGAGGGTTCCTGTTCTATTCTTCCAACCCTTCCAGGCGGCCGGCCGCCCACACGCAATTAAAAGCCAACGGTTCAAGGACGTGTAACTGATGGGCAGCTGGAAAAGATAATTAATTAAAAGCAGAATTTGCTTGAAATACCTGTGCTGTCGGGAAATTAGAAAATGCATGTTTTTCTCCTCAAAAAGTCCAATTTCCATTTTTTTGGTGCCAACTAATATTTGTTTACATATGCATTTCTCTTTTTTCCCCTTTCATAATTTAGTCAAATTCAGGGAACATTCCGTTCTGCTAAACTGAGGGTCGCAGGTTCGAGTCCCGCCTGAGTGGGTTTTTCACCACCCAGGGCATGGATGTGTGTCAAGTTCAGTTGGTTCGGTCCCTGGAAAACCTGATGACAGGCTTAGCAGCCTTTCGGGATTCCAGGGACATACGGGCCAACAGAATCGTCCGTCAAGCAAAAGGAAAAAAGCAAACCTCACGCCCATAAGGTAGTCCGGGCGCAATATCATTGTACTTGGAATTCAATTAATTTGGTCTCGCTTAAAAAAAAAAAAAAAACATCTCACCTATCCAATGACACCAAAAATTCCAACCATTACCACATTACTTCCGGAGATAATTGCCAAAAAATACCAGCCCCTTTTAACGGCATGTGCATGCACTCCAAAGAGACAATATTTACAAAATAAGGTATTTCTAACACTTAGATGTCGTAAAAAAAAAACTAAGTGTGTATTTTGTGTTTTCTCAACTATATTTGAAAATTAATCATATTGTCGCCACAGTAGGTTCTTAGGGATCACAATAAATCTTCCGTTTTGACGGAGTTTCAAATGTACCGCGTGAAAAAAATGAGTCAAGTTAAAGACATATTTGGATATTTTAATTTGATACTTACAATTTCCGAGTTGTAAAACTATATTAAGTCACCATTAATAATGGAATGTTTAAATCGCGTGACTCAAAGCTGGCGAAATAAAAACGTATAGTTCGAATTTCGTTTCTATTATGATTAGGTAACCATCTCGCTCGGACTACCTTAATCCGATATGTACATATTTCATAAACAAAAATCAAAAACCCGGCACTATAGCGCGTTTCGGCTAAATATGGCAACACAGCTGACCCAAACACAACTCCCGATGTCGCTTAAAACAGGCGTTTATTGAACTCTTAGGCGGAGGGGGGAAAAAAGAATTTTGCCCGTGAATACACTTGTAGATGGACAGCGAGTGATGATCTTCCCCTTAAGTTCTGTTAGCACCACCTCTCTCTCTCTCTCTAAAGTGGGCGGTCGCGAACACGGAGGCAAGACACACAGATCCGCCAACACGCACGACTGCAGACCCGTTTTGAATCCTCTATACCACACAATCGACCACATGAGCGAAGCAACTCCACCAACAAGAGCGCACTACGATTCTCAGTCAAAATGATGTTCCGCTGCACTTTGTAAAATTTACATCTGGATTCGTGAAAATGCTCGAGCAATGCTACATACCATTAAATGGAAATTTCATTGTCATTTCAGTCGTTTTTGTTATCATATGGTGAAATCAATCAATTTGTACACACGCCAATGCAATAATGGACTCCGCGCACCCTAAACTTAACAGTTATGTTAACTTCATGAACTGTGTAACTCAGCCTGGAGAAAAATACGTAATCTACAGCGTTAACTTTTCACCAAGATCTGCGAGAATTAATAAAGATGAATGCAAAGGTATAAGCACATTTTTAAACTCATATTTTGTAATTAATTAACGAAAAAGTTTACACATTATCTAGTCCTACAAATTGCCCCGAATCCAAAAATTGAAACCACGTCAACACTTCCAATAATTTGAAAATTTTCTATGATCCATAATTTGTATAAATGTTATCATGTATGATGCTAATTATTTCAAATGATGCCGAACTGGACGGCGCCGCACGGCTAAAAAACCGGTCGACCGGAGGCAAGGCCGTTGAGCGTTGCGAAGGAGAGCAAGCCCGTTGACCCCTCGCTCTCACGCGGCGGCGCAAGCAAATATAATGGACGCAGCCCACTCCTTGTGTGCTATTTCTAATACTCATGTTCGTTCATTACATCGACACTAATACCATGACTGTTGTGTTGGAAGAGGTTTTCCTTTCTCTCACAGAAATGATTGAGAAATGAGACGAGCAATGCGAGTTAACGCCCATAATACATCAAAAGATAATTGCTTAAAAAGACATGAAATGTTTTATACTAAGTCAGTTAGCAAACTCGAGGAAGAGATGCACTCCTACTAGTTAACGCCAAAACCGGTTGGGCTCCGCGTGAAAATGCAGCGCAGAAGATTAATTCCATTCACAATGCCAACAATATAACGAGATTGAACAGCATAGTAACAGCATAGTCTTTTTCATTCGACATCCGGTCTTTAATTTCCAATCGGAAAGTAAAAAACCCGACAGCCGAAGAAAGCGAAAGTAGGTCAGGGAAGAATTATATATATCCAAAACTTAGCCATATCAGAATTTTAAAGAACTCCGTTATTCCAAATCCCTCACTTTTTTCCACTAAAAGATAACATTGAACTCGTGGAAGCCATTAGTCTTCTACTTCAGTTAATGTTCTTAGGAAACCACAGTATTTAATCAAGCCTTCAGAAAGCCAAGTAAGATGGTAGAGTAAAAAGTATACATGGATGCAATTCATCGCGACGATAAAAATTCGAAGATAGTCAAGAAATTAACACTATGGTTTTTCGTCCTAACTCTCTTCAGTGACACGCGGCTAACATCATTTTAAGGAATTTTTCCATCGAAACTGGCAGTCTCGTATGAGAGAGAAGACAGTCGAGGGGTGAGCATACTTTCACTCTTTGGCAAAATCTAGAGGGCGAATCTCCGGCCGCAACACAATCACATGACGATGCCATTGATCTCAAGTCCCACGTCTGCGCAAGTTTCCAAGCCATATTTTCTCTCACACATTTTAGAATTAGAAGAGAAATAAATGTCCCACAGTCTCTCCTCGTCATCAAAAATTCTCATTTTCTGATAACTGTCAAGAAATGACTTTGACCGTTACCTAGACGCTTTACTGAAAAATCAGTAAAATCCGATCAAAATCGGATGAAAGAGGACATCCATAATCACCTAAGTCCATTAAAGCCATTTGAGCAATGCTCTGTCAAATACGCAATTCCTTCAACATTTTCACCTTACACGTATCCACTTCCTCAATTTCAGGTCACCAGATGAATGGTTTATGTGAACGTAATCATTTCTCAACGTCAGTGAAAAGTGTCTCGCAAGATGCTTCATTTTTTTAATAAGCCCATTTTCGAGTCTCAAGGTATGTAGTCCGAGCGAGATAGTTCCCTAGTCATAATAGAGACCATGTTCGAATTATACGTCTTAATTAACCCAGCTGTAGGACACATCAATTAAATATTGCATTATTAATGGTGCAATAACATAGTTTTACACGACAAAAATTGTAATAAATCAAATGAAAATATCTAAATAAGTCTTTACCATGACTCATTTTTTTCGCGCGGTACGTTTGAAACTCCTTCAAAACGGAAGGTTTTTCTGTGATCCTGAAGAATTTACTGCGGTGACAATGTGATTTATTTTCAAATATAGATTAGAAAACACACAAACTACACACTGTTAGTTTTTTACAACATCGAAATGTTATAAATACCTCATTTTGTAAATGATGTCCCTCTGGAGTGCATGCACATGACGTTTCCCATGTAAAAGGGCGGGTATTTTTTGGCAAATATCTCCGAAAGTAATGCGGTAAGGTGTAGAATGTTAGGTGTCATTGGATAGGTGAGATGTTTTTCTTACAAATGAGACCAAATTCATTGATTTCTAAGTCATTCGATATTTCGCTCGGACTACCTTAAGATTAGAAATGGGAGAATTCTGACTAGTTTCAGGAGAACGATCCACGTGCCATAAGTGGATTTCAAAAACATCAAGCACTAAAACGGGAGTACAAGATAAGGGTTTCTGGGCGTGGCGAAAATATTTTCGGGTTCTTTTCCTCACGAAACGATCGCGGCGCACTACGATTTTTGAGACTCGTTGAAGAGCGCAACACTCGAGTGGGTGGCAAAAAATAAATGAATTGGAGATGACGCCGAATCTGAAGAGTAGGGCTAAGGGATGAAGGGCGGGAGGGAGCGAAGTACGGGGAGGGAGAAAGTAGTGACGAGAGAGTTGAAGCGCGCGCGAGGAAATAATGACGCGACATGGGAACAGCCCCGTCCGTTAACGATCAGAGAGAGAGAGAGAGAGCTGCGCAATAATATACACACACGTGCACCCTTTTGACTTCCCTTCGTCGCGTTATGTGAAGAGGCAGTTGACCATCGTCGCCGCTTCCTTTACGCAGCCGACCGCAGCAACACCTCCCCCCCCCCCGTTGACCCACCTAAAGGACGCGAATCAAGCGGCTTCCCCGGAGAATATGCCTCGCACAGGGTGACCAGCAGCTGAGCATTTGGGAATTCCCCGAGACTTCCAGGATTTCCAGACAATTTTTCTTTTTCCAGAGGAAATAGATTTTTTTCTCGTTAATTATAAGAAAATGGTATGTTTTTTGGGTGATTATACGTAAGGATTATTTTTAAACTTGTATATTTGCAGGAAAAAAACACAAAACTTTAAAATAGCTCGAGAGAAAATCACATCCCCCACCCTTTCTTAGATTTAAACATTGTCATGCTGGTGCTCAGGAACAAGGTCATATTACAGTCAGACTTCGCAACTTGCCGATAAATGTACAGTCCTGGACAAAAAATTCTTATTCTTATATTAGTAAAATATATCAGATTCGGCAATAAAATTGTTGATGAACCAGCCCATTATTTCCTAAATACTTGTGTGTAATCCATGTGTAATAAAGTACAATTTTATTACACATGCGACCCGGATTTCAGCAACTTCGTGCCATCATCAGGTAACAAATATCACAGGTGGCCGGGTAAATATATGGTTGAAGGGTTAACGGTTTTGGGTTGGGGGAGATCTATTTTCAGGAGGGGGGAATGCGTCGGGAACAAATGGTCATGACATAAATATGCGGGCTCGCTTGTGTATTTATGTGTTCTTACCAAAGAGACACAGTTACATCATGTAATATCTGCCATTTCGCGTTATCGCTAAGTGTTTATACACAATTTTCCACTAACTGACTGGTGCAGTTAAAACGATAACGAACTGCCGGGCACTCAAGTAATTTCCATATGACTGTGACAATGAACCTCGAGTACAGTCTCTTTACAGCAACGCACCCGGTACTGTTTATTATATTACAGGAATTCAATAATGATGCAGGACAACTTAATACGAAAGATGACTCCTTGAATCCTTATTTCTCTTTAAGCCAATCTATTCACAGTGAATAAATACTGAAACGTCTCACTAGCTGAGTATTTTTGGTCTAACATTCAGTATGGCAAAATCTCGCGAGAGGTAAGATTCCTATGCTCGAAACCAATCTTTTTACCACCTAAATATCAAGTCACATTCTAGGTATGATAATTTTGGTGATCCGCGAGTGATACATTTCACCGATATTTCTTAGAAATTTCGGTGATATGTATCACTCGCGAAATAGAAATTTCTAAACAGTACCGGGTGCGTTGCTGTAAAGAGACTGTACTCGAGATTCATCGTCACAGTCATATTGAAATTACTTGAGTGCACAAAAAGACAACGACAGAGCATCGAACCCGGGAATGTTTCAAATTCGCCATGCGAGGCAGTCTTAACCACGCGGCTACCTCGCCGCTTTTTACTGAGTGGGTCACTCGTGAGCACAAATGTGAATTTCGAGAGCGAAAATCACTCAAGTCGGAGGCTTCCATCGTCGCGTCGCAACCGCATGAGCGCGAATGACCTTCGGTGCATTCCGATGGGGCTTTCCTCTCTCGTGTTTTACTCCGTCCCCGTCGATCCTTCCGTCTGTAACTCATTCCCCACCGTCGTCTCACGATAAGTGAAGCTATCCCAGCAAAAGACGCAGTCCTCAAGTAGTGCCACATTTCAAATTTTTTCCCACCGTACAAACCGTAGAATTGGGCAAAGTGGATGCACTCCGACTTTTGGAAACGATAGTACCTACCTTCGGTGATTACAGGAATGCAAAATGCGACAACGCAAGGGAAATTTGACTTAGCAACTTTCTGAAAAAGGCACATTGCTTCCGTTGCTGTTTTATATATTGACACCACACAAAACTCCAGAGCCAATTCGATATTTCCCTGAGATTTCCAGTGAAATTAAAATTCCCTGAGATTTCCCGGTTTTCCAGAGTGCTGGACAACCCGTATATGCAGAGGCAGTTGACCGTCGTCGTCGCTTCCTCTACGCAGCCCTCCCCGCAGCACCACCTCCGCTTGACCCACCTAGCGGCTTCCCCGGAGAAGGTGCCACGCACCATTATCACAAGCATCAGGACTGTGGAGAGGGTGGTCACGGCTGGTCCCCCATCCTCTACTTAGACACCCTCCGGACATCCTCTACCTAAGTTTCCCTCACTGCCTGCCGAACGATGAATTCCAGACTCTCCTACGCATGGGCACCACTCACCACCTCTTTAATAAGGGAGCGGGGAAATTTCTCCGTCTAAAGGGATGCAACCACTCCCCACTCCTCCGAGAGCCGACGCATAATCGAAGTCTTCAGTGAATTTTTTCACGCTTCGCTTCGCGAAATTCGCTTGCGCGATTGACTTTTCCGGATGCAAGTGACAAATAAGGTCTCGGACTAGAGCCATTCAAAAAATACGACCTCATCCGTACGGCGTTGGACAAGAGCATAACAAAGAATTACCACACGAAAATGACTTGAAGCAAATGGATGACGTACGAAGAGAGCATAACAGCCAAGACAAATTTTCATTAACACTTTACGCGGAGAAGGGGAAATTATTACATATGCTGGCGCTTATGCATTATTGCTGAAAAACTTAACACGATTCACTACTAACTCATCAACCCGATCGATTTCTGGGTCTACGGCGTCATTATCATGGTACTCGAAAAGGCCCACGACAATGTCTATTCGCCTCGTCGCTTGAATAAAAAGAATAGCATCGTACAAAGCGTCTCACCAGCAATGCATAACGTAGTGAGTTTCCGCAAAGTATCCCCGAACTCCATCAATGTAATACACGCCCCATCATAGAATTCACTGGATTTGAGTCTCGCGCCCTTTCGATCCTCGAACGTGGAAATTCCTTGGATCGAAACCAACTGTCTTTGCTCGCCATGGGAAGTCCAAACCAGACGCTTCCCCTCCACCGCCTCTTACGCAATCACTTCGTCCACAGAATGTTCCCAGTCTGTGCGTTATCCTCCCCCTGCGTCCTGCGCGCACTCGCTCGGGACACGGCACGCGCGAGGCATCCAATTCACTCCTCACCGCTCGCCTTCAAGCGCCGCTCAGCACCAACACTCCCAAAGCTCACTTCCATCTCCTGCACCCTTTTATAACCGTCGAGCATGAAAGCACACACGAAGGAACGCAGTGTATGAAATATGTACTTGCCCGAGTCGGGTCAGAGCAAGCCGAGGATTTTGATGCCGGACAAGTCAACGCGGTCGGAGCGATTTTCGTTTACGTACAGACTGCGAGAAACTTAGCACTTACGCGCTGTAACAATACCTTTATTTCACTTCACAAATAAAAAGAAAAACGTTCACTACCGACCGTCCTCTTCTTCGCGTTCCCGCTTCACTCACGTACGTTCTCTCGTCTCCTCGCGCGTCCCCCTCTTGTTTCCTCGGTGACCGCGTAAACAAACAACGCGGCCATCCCATGCGACTTACAGCACGCTATCTTCATTTACATCTTTGGATAAAAGGGAAAAAATTGCACCACACCGACACGGTTTGCTGACAATTCTAAGTCATCAATTAGCACGTAGCCTTACCGCACATGACACACATTCTGTTCTATTTCGATTAAATACGTAAAGATTTTCTCCTAAGCGCGAAAACACATTCCATATTGTTTTGTGCTTCCTAACAAATATCGAGGCATCGATTCGAAAAAAACATTTACATAAAATTAACGCCCACATTTCGAATACAGCCCCGAAAATTGAAGTTTTAACCTGCCTTAACCGTGGGAAATTTTTAATATAAAATTCTTATAAAATTTCCACTACTGCCTGAATGGAAGGTTCCACCACAAAAACATATGTGCTTACATGTGGACGCAAAATCTTTCAACTTATTTGGAACATTCTTAAAATATGCACTCAATGACCCACAATTACCGCTCCTTAAGAGTCGCGGCATTATCGCGATGGAAGTTTCACCCCCTCGAGGAAAAACCCAACAAAAATGCAGGGTTTCCGAATTGGGCCGGTCAAGTTATGTTTGCAAACCGCTTCGCTCTGCAGCATTTAATTGCCAACAGAAATGGAAATAAGGCGGTATTTCGTTTCACAGCCTCGTCATGGTCCGTACGATGATAAACTTAGATTGAACACTTTCACCTTGTTTAAGACATTATCATATTAGTATAGGACAAGTCTAGCTATCAGACGATGAAAACAAAATGTTTTTTTCATTAGAATATTATATCACTTAAGTCATCATCATTGGTCGTTCAATCCCGAGATTGGTTGGTATCAGCCTTCCATCCTTCCCTGTCTAACCCTCCCCAATCAGTACCGAATCCCTGACGTGTTGCTTTCATTTCTCTCTCTCCGAAGTTTTTCTTCACTAGCTTGTATCAGCTGTGTCCAGCAGCTTTAAAAATTCCCTGAGATTTCCAGATTTTCCAGACAATTTTTATTTTTCCAGAGGAAATATTGATTTTTTCTCGTTAATTACAACAGAATGTTCGGTATGTTTATGGGTGATTATACGTTAGGATTATTTATAAACTTGTATATTTGGAGGAAAATAAACACAAAAAACTTTCAAATAGTTTGAGAGAAAGTCACATAACCACCCATTCTTAGAATTTAACATTGTCATGCTGGCGCTCAGGAACAAGGTTTAAATTACAGCCAGACTTAGCTATGAATAGCATTGACATAAAATGATTAACAACTAAAAAAACTGAAGGAATTGACTTTTTTCCTCATTTTGCTAAATGCGACAACGCAAGAGAAATTTGACTTCGCAACTTGCCGATAAAGGCACGTTCTTTACGCCACTGATTTACAGACTATGACCAATAAGAATACAATGTACCTATATAGTAAACATTGTACCTACTTTCGGTGATTACAAGAATGCAAAATGCGACAACGCAAGGGAAATTTGACTTAGCAAATCGCCGAAAAAGGCACATTATTTCAGTTGCTGTTTTATATATTGACACCACAGAAAATTCCAGAGTCAATTCGTAAATTCCCTGATATTTCCAGTGACAAAAATTCCGTGAGATTTCCCGGTCTTCCCTGTATTCCAGAGTGCTGGACACCCTCTTGTATACGATTTTACTACGTAGGTTATAAACGGGCCGTATCGTCGGAATTCCCTTGTTTGACATCGCGCACCATGAGTAGCCGGTGGGACAACTTTCGCCGCCAAGGGCGACAATACCCATAAACGATTTAAGCTAACCACCCGCCCCCCACCAGGGGCGAACGTGAGGGGCAGGGGGGAAGGGAGGGGATGAGGAGTCTCAACCACCGCCCGCCCGCCCGGAATGCGCCGACACCTCTCCCCATCCGAACCTCCCCAACTTCTCCTGACCGACACACCTTCCCTTTATGTTTTCCGTCGCCGTCTGCGGCGGCACGACACGCAGAAACGGATTCAGCTCCCTCGTGGGGCTGAATGGGCCGCGCATCACAGGCCGATGGGAAGGGAGGCCGGGGAGGAATGGCCGGGAGGGAATCACGCTTATGCCGTGGCTCGCGGGGTATTATGTAGTTGTAGATGTATTTTAGTCGGGTTAATAGCTCAGAATTTTCATCTAGTGTTTGTATAGTTGTCATTGCTCAGTTGTTACTTAGCGTCGCTGAGTATCATTGAGTGAACAAGAGTAGACTCGCTTTCATTGTTGCCGCAATCAATAATCCATTTACGTCTCGATACTGAGTTCACCACTAATCTCAGACGCTCTAACTTCGTCGTCAATCATCTGGTTCCTACCTTTCGTTTGTGCTCTTTGCTCAATAATTCGCTTGTACTCTTCGTGGTAATACTTCCCGCCATCTCATTCTTTTGGGGCACAGAAATATGGTATTTCGGTTGCATCAGTGTCGTGGAAATACAATTATATCCGGCTCAATTTTATACCTCAGCTTTTCGGTCTATAATAATTTTACAGTAATACTTAAAGTAGATACATTCCCTTAAAATCCGAGATAAAGGACACAAAATATCAGTCATTTAGACAGTTTTTTTACGTGAAAGTGAACACTTTCAGTAAAATTTCCTTGATACTATGCATCATTCAGCCACTATGAAGGCCACTTCCAAATTTTGACAAGGTACGGGGACAGGCCATGGTATTACCTTCATGGACTCACTCACAGAAGATCATTTAAGTGGAATATTCCATAGTTAGGGGAAAAATCAATTTTAAAAGAAATTTTCCACTAAGTAAAAACTAAGACAATAAATAGGAAGTCAGATACCTTATGCATAAAAAATACACAAACAATGAAACTTAAAATATTACCATGACATTTCTTACATTAATCTCTCCTGCATTTGCGAATCAACGGGCATTTATGATGGTATAATTATATTAACAGTATTATCCTGGAAATGCTATTTCAAAACCTACAACTTCACATCTTCTCGGGTTGCAGGTTTTAAAATAAAAATGCCAGGGCAAAACTTAAATATAATTATATTGCCATGACATGAAGAGCACTTCAAATGTCAAAAGAGAGAACGCGAAGGAAATCTAAAAAGGACACGAATCAGATCGCTTCAATCAATAGGTGATGTAGTTTGCCCAATGGAAAATGTTCTCATTCAATTCGCACTTACATTTGAAGCTCCTTGACGTCATGTTGACCGTCATGTTTACTGTGCCTTGAATTTTGAATTTCGGAATGAATGTAGGCCATATGATTGTATAGACGAGATGATTCCCAAATCGATAGCATATATACTACCGCTCTATCTAACCGATATATTGGACCGTTTTCACGTTGCTACGCCGTATCACGCGAACATAACGACCCCGAATGATGAATCGTGATTACGCGAATCACGACCCCCCCACTCCGAGCCGAGGACGATTTCCTTCGCGAATCGCGGCAATACGCGACCAAAAAATAACAACCCTGTCTGTGAGAGAACGCGGTGCGTCACACTTCATGTGACATACCCAAGACTTTCACCTAAGAATAAAATATGGTTTGGTTCCGCACAAATGATTTAACGAGAGGGATAAAACCTCGATCCGAGGGCTGGAAATCATTCAACTTCACCTTTTTTCAAATATTCTAACCTACCATGGCCCTCCCAGCAGATTACCACCCTTATCAAGGCTTCTCCGACAGCAGGTAGACTTGAAACTATCAACACGTAGATTTAAGATGGATACTTGACATGGATCCGGCCTTCTAAGGATCACTTACTCCATTTAAATTAAACCGCCCCCAAAATCCTTCGTTTCCCTTCATTTGATCATTAGAAGATGCATTAAAGTCATGTTCATTAATCGCCGTCAGTCGTACAAATACAATGAGAAGGAAGACGAAACATCGTCGCAACAGCGTATTTCGGTCTCTTTAGGCCGTTTTACACGAGACACTAAATTGCGCAATTTGATGTACAAAAATTAAGAGAGCGTGGGAACGGAATTAGAGCAGGGGCTATTTTCCCATCGGTCGCGTGGGCATTCGCGCATGCATTCCATCAATTCACCGCTTTACAGGATGCAATTTTCAATGCAAATTCGTACATCCACCAGATGTGCAAGTGCCTCGTGAAAGACGGCCTTAATAATATGTGCGGAGAAATATGAAGCAGATATTCAAATACAAATTCAATTGTCTTAAATGTGGGGATCTTGTATAATATAGACATGTATGGATTCAACCCGAAATATTTATTTTCACATTTCTTCCGCAATTGACTGCGGTTGTTTTAAATGATCCTGCACCCGTGTAAGTAAAGGCTATATCCCAGTAACACCCACCACATTCAACCATATCCGCAGCTAATTACGAAAAAGGTATCCGTCTTTTGAAGTGAACCCCCTGTATTTTTAGTCACGCGGCGCTACTGACGTCCGGTGTCAAAAAGGAAGGGCAGAGTAAAGAAAGACTACATCAGAGGGACAGTCAAGGCGGGACCACTCAGGGAACGAAAGTCCAAGAAAGCAGACCGAGATGGTTTGGACAGAGAAGGGAAAAGGAATACGTGGAAAGAAGATTAGAACATGTGGAAGTTAAAGGGAAAGAGGGGAAGGCCAAAGAAGAAATAGAGGGATATGGTAGGGGAAGAAGTCGAGAAAGAGGGCGAAGCAAGGAGGAGGCGGTGGACAGAGAACTGTGGAGAAGAAGAATTAGAGAAGGTAATGCCAACCCCTATAATGTGCGATCAAGCAAAGAACAACCTCCCTTTCGAACGACCCATTCCGATGTTTCACACTTTCCCAGGTATTCATAAATTAATATTATTATATTATTAATAAAGATTGGTGCACGCAATTTTGTTGCAAAGCCGCCAGCCATCAATTAAACCAACAGTCTTCCTCGCAACAAGACGAGGGTGAAAGCAATAATGAAAATGACTTAGTAACTTTGCACAGGTATTTTTATTTCTACGACCAGTTTCGTTGCATAGGCGACATCTTCAACACCTTAAGATGTTGCCTATGCAACGAAACTGGTCGTACAAATAAAATACCTGTGCAAAGTTACGGAGTCATTTTCATTATTGATTTCATAATGGGTTTTTACAAAATTAAGCCCGAAACCATCGAATTTAACACGAGGGTGGGTACGGTGGGGAATGTGGACAATCCTCCCTCACACAGCCAGTCGGCGGGAGCGAAACGAGCGCCCTACCTCTGCCATAATTTCTGTCATTAACTCCTTACGGGGCTCACAATGAGAGGGAGAGGAGTGATCGTAAGGCGGGGAAGGAGTCGCGGGCCGAAGGATATAAAAGAAGCCCAGGCGATGATCCCGCTACCTCGAGACGGAGCGAAGAGGAAAACCCTTCAACGAGGGGAGGCGAGGCAGGAGGTCAGATTGGAAAGGGTTGACCGGACCGCACGGAGGGAAGAAGAGTCACCGAAATTGGAGCAATCATGCAATGAAAGGGGGGACGACAATGGCCAAAGAGTACGGGGGGGGAGAGAATCGCCCACCCTCGTCCCCATGTCCAGGGGGTGGGACGCTTAAGGGTAGGGGAGGAAGTGAGAGGGGGCGAAGGGAATAATGTGCATATAGACGAGGGAAGGAAGAGTGGGGGGGGGGGGGCGTGTGGTTGTCGAGAGGAAAGAAGAACGGCCTACATAAGTGGCTCTAAACGTCTCTCCTCTCGAGAGTGAGGACACGATAAGAGGAGAGTGGGACACCCCGAGGTGAAAGTGACCCCTCCTCCCCAATCTCGCCCCTCTTCCCCCAATCGCGGTGCGGGAGAGGGGGTGGAGAGCGAGTGGGGTGGTGGAGGCGGAAGACACGAGTGTGTCAGTGAGAGAGAGAGAAAGAGGGGGGACGGACAACGTAGGACCGCGTTGTCCAGATATGAGAGGACTCACGATTCGAGGAAAACGACACGCCGAGACGGTCCCTGGGACTTAATTCGGTGCAGTGGAATGAGGAGGAAAAAGAAAACAGGAGGCATCGATAAATAAAGAGAATGTATGAATGGCAGATATGAAGGGATCCCTGGAAGAAGGTAGTCCGAGCGAGATAGTTCCCTAGTCATAATAGAGACCACATTCGAATTATACGTTTTAATTTCACCAGCTTTAGGACACATCAATTAAATATTGCATTATTAATGGTGCAATAATATAGTTTTATATGACACAGATGGTAAGTAATTAAATGAAAATATCTAATTAAGTCTTTAACTTGACTCACTTTTTCCGCGCGGTGCGTTTGAAACTTCTTCAAAACGGAAGGTTTCTTGTGATACCCATGAATCTACAGCGGTGACAATATGATTTATTTTCAAATATAGTTGATAAAACACACAAACTACTCGCTATTAGTTTTTTTTCGACAGCTGAGTGTTAGAAATACCTCATTTTGTGAATAATGTCTCTCTGGAGTGCATACACGTACCATTTCCCATGAAAAAGGGCTGGTGCTATTTGGCAAATATCTCTGAAAGTAATGTGCAAAGGGGGAGAATTTTGAGTGTCATTGGATAGGTGAGATGTTTTTCTTTAAAACGAGACAAAATTAATTGTTTTCTAAGACAAATGATATTTCGCTCGAACTACCCTGAGAGCCGAAACTACAGCCGTTTGTAAAGCGCTACTGGGATGCACCTGGCTAAGAAACCCATAGTGCCCTTTCCTCAAAAACGCAACTATTTAAGAACATCAACAGGGAAACATCAAACTAACGGACAACTAAAGAGCAAGGTAGCAACCTAAGACTAGTTAGATACCTTAATTTTGCGCATAAATATTTTCTACATTCTAACAGATACCAAATCGCATTTTTTTAAAATTGTGAATACTATGACAAAATAGTCGAAAGAAACGGCGAAAGAATAAATATTTTTGAAGAGAATGTTTTAATTTTAAATGAATATGCCTCGAATTCACCAATCGTGTCTTAAAATCTTTAACTCGGCAAGTCTCCGCCACAATGATTGAGACCTGGAGCCTTATTCACGAGTATGTAAGGACTCGGCGCAGTAGAACATCGGAATTGACATAGATGCTACGTCGAAGCCCCCGACAAATTTAAGCCTTTAACTCATCGTGACTTCGACGTCAAATTATCCTCACTGTCGAGACGAGACTGTTCCCTAGGTGTACAGGATAGCCTCACAGATCATATTCGTGGGATTTCTTAAGAAAAACGGTCTCCCTTACAATGTATGAAATCATTTTGCTAGACACAACATTTCAATTTCCTTAAGGTCGAAGGACAGTTACGGCGATAAGGCCTCGACTGATATATCGTGGGAACGATGATCCGAGAGCTTCTACAGGCTCGATTGTCGGGTCAGCAGTTCAAGGCTATCTCTCTGGCCGACGACCAATACATTTCGCGCCTATATAATCTAATGCAGAGCATTTTGAAGAACGTCACGCAAACACCGGGATAAAAGCGGAGGGTTTCCTACAGTAATAAAAAAACGACTGCAAGATTGTGATTTTCGTGAAAGAGCAGCAAAAATATTAAGTACAAGCCTTACCCTGCCGAGAGCAAACACGTTAGAAAATGAGAGAACGAGAGAAAAAGGGAAATGCATGCAGAGGTATATAGCCACAAAATTTGTGCTCCTATATTCAGCATCGTAGCTGATGAAAGTCAGCCAAACGTGGCGCGTGAATAGAAATACCAAGACACGGGAATTACATGACTACACAGGACCTTGTATACGACAATCACGGGAGACAGCAAATAGTTTTTCGTCAAAATATACTTCCGGTATACATTCTTCGAGTAGAAAGCTTCAATTCATAACAAGGCGTATAAAAATCTTCACCGATATACAGTGAAACGAACTTAAAATGAAAGCAACGGTAATTGGAGGGTGGGGGGATGAGACTTGTAAATTGCATTTTATCTCTAAAAATGATTTCCTGAAATAATTATTTCATACAGTAAGCCTATGCCTCAAATATTGTGGCAGTCTCCTACTATGCTCCTTGGAGACTACAATGGTTAAGAACAAGTTGTGGCTCTAATGTTCATGCAACGAAAACCTAAGTACCTCGCAAGTGCAGCCACGAGGGAAGGGCGGCGGGATTTCGTGACGGGGGTTAAGCTAGGAGGGGTGGGGGAAGCTGAGAGGCGCCTCGTGTCCCACAGAGAGAACACTATCAGACTATCCACAAGGGGCTCGATTTGTAAATTAAGATGGCTTTCCACAACTAAGATATTCAGCAAAATATTAATTATGTACACCCAAAGCACAATTTCATGACAAAGCAAAAGCAAGACTTCCGAGAAGAATGCATCACGTAAGAAAATAGCAAGCTTGTAAATAAATATCATCTATCGCAAAAAATATCATCTCATTGTCACGAGTACAATTTGCATTTAAAATACATTTACTGGAGAGCAGAAAACAGCACACACACACACGCGAATAAACGAGCTCGCAAGTGCCAAAGGTACGATTTTTTGAAGAAATCCAAATTACTGTGATTATAATAATACTGAAATCTCAGTCATTGAATGTATATACCTCCACACACCTTCGACTTCACTCATTTCTTTCACACCGTACGCTGATAAAGTCTACACACCAGTGACTCTTTTTGCAAATCAGTAAAAATCGCAGCCAAAATTGATTTATTTTTTAATAGTCGAAGAAACGTACAAACAAATATTGTTAATCCTCTGACGCGATCTGTGCGTTAAAAATTCCTAATTACCTAAATTAGTCTCTCGGGAGTGATTCCGCTTTGTTGTTGGGTTGTTTCATGGCAAACGGCATCAATATTCAGCAAAATATATGGAACAGTAGTGCGTGCGGTACAAGTGTGATATTTTGGTATCTTTGGAAACTTGATATTTTTCTCGTCAAAAATGAATATAAATACATTAAATTCTACGTGATATACTATCCTGCTCAAACTCCCTTAACGAATAAATGGCCCAGCACATTTTCAGCAGCCACCGTTTAATAACGAAGACTGTTAAACGCCACTTCTGTTTTGTTTGTCACGGCTGTAACAAGTCGCTCATGTAAGAGAGATTTTTTTCACGTTTCATCTGTGACGACTTATATCTTTACTCTGCATTGCTTGCGCGGAGTGAAGACACGCTACATCAACACATGGAAGTAGTATTTTCTAGAGCTTCCATACAAAATTCACGTACGTGATATTATGCGTGCACATAATTCACTTGCACTAATTGCACTAGAAAGCGCTTACAGCAAGATCCCACATCCGGAGACGCCATTCCGGAAAATGAATGATTCGCACTCGCACCCACTAAATCCTAAGGCCAAATCGTTCTTCACCTCATTAACTGCGAAATTCTACCTATTCTAACTCTAACCATGACACATGAAATAGGACTAATTTATCAACATTGGCTAGTCGCCAGCTTAAGTCGTCAGTTAATTCTTTTCTCTGGTTACCCGATAGAATAAATATTGAATTTTCCCACCAAAGGACTTGAGCTCCATAAATCCTCACACCTTCACGTATCCTTTACTTCCGTGTCGACCGCAAATGGTAGAGGAAATTCGGGATGAAATCAGACAGGGTTTCCCAACCATGGATTTGAGATAGCTTTCCAGGGGAAGCGAGATTCTGTTTTTTGTTCACACTACAGGTGTGTTCTCGTGGGGTTCGTGCAACATTTAATTTGTTGGTTTTTTCCCTAAGTTTCATTTCTGTTCATATTTCATTAAAATTAACCAAAATATCTACCGGTACCCATTACTTTCATTCTTGAATAAATAATTACTTCAAATGGGAGTGAGACCATATTTAAAATATCTAGCGGTGTGGGGCATAAAAAGGTTGGGAGCCACTACTCCTCCACGTCATCGCACACTCATGGTTGGAATCTTACACTACCGGCTAGGACAAAAATAACAACACTACTCCACATGCAATTATCGGGAGATTACCGCGCTATCTCGGCAGAAGTTGGCAGTAGAGGGTTATCTTTCCGACATTGACAGAGGGTTTTGATTACGATGACAGGGCGCGGTTTACAGGCCGATAAGGTGAGATCTAATAAGATTCAGTAACTCTGGAGCCGGCACTCAATATACGCCAAGAAGATTCAAGAATCATAATGAGGACAGGCGCAGGAAAGACCCCTTCACTCGCCGATCACCTGAGTTTCTCATGACTGAATCAAAATAACTTCTGACTTTTTCACTTCATCATAAACTTCTGAAAATAAAAGTAAGAAAGTTACAAAGTAATTTTGATCCAATCACGTTTAATTTTCACCAGGTTACGCTTGATGTCATGGAGTTCGTGAGTTTCACACTATCTTTTCTTAACGGCCCAATCTAGTAATGGCTGCATATACATTTTAGACCGACGCGATGCTTTTTCAAACAACTCAATATCTATCTATTTGTAAAAAGACATGGAACGCATTAAAGCGTCGAACCTCACCCAGAAATCAATACTAAGTCATAAGAAGAGATTGTACAAATGAATGGCCAAATTTAGGTGCAATTCAACCAAAAGGACTCATTCGAAATACACACACAAAGAGGAGGAGGTGAAACAAGTGAGGAAATCGTGGGTCAAATCCGGTAGCATCAAACGCGATAGGGACAAGACAGGGATGTCGATCATCACCGCTACTTTTTAGTTACGCACACGCATAGAGAATGGATGCAGAGGCATGCGGTGGGATGGACGTGATCTTCTGGCTTAACTTAAAGATAACACGAGGCGTCGTGTTCACAAGCGGAGTTAACATGGTTTCAAGTCTTCCGGAAAAGGTGGAGTAGTTTCGAAGGGGCTACCTGGGTAACAGTACGAGATAAAGAGACGTTAACGGCAGAGCGAATGCGGAGAATTCTGGGAAAGCTGGAAACGAGGAAAGAATGGTATCGGATGGAACATTATGCAACAGAATATATATGGCGAGCCAGCAATGGAAACGTCGGACAAAAGGAATTTCGCACCAAAGCAAATTAAATAAATGAACTCGAAAATGCGAGGAATTGCTTTTTGGCTAGGAATGCTCCTAAGTAATCACAATCAAAACCTTTCGCGTCCTTACCCCTACCGTACAGACTTTAACGAAGGCCACCATGCCCAATGAGGGTCTAACGAAAGATCGTTTCCTTATCCATCAGAACCCACTCCTCACGTCATTATCTACCTATATTCCACGAAAGCACTCGTAAATTGAGTATAAAAGCGGAGGCATTTAGCAAAAACATAAGCGTGCAAATTTTGCAGTAGCTACATCAAGTGAAATGAATAACCACGTTTTTCGAGCACAAACGCGTCTACACCGACGGTATTTTGGCAAAGGTATCAAGTGGCACAATCGATTCGGAATGCTGATGCCCTCAGGAGAGAGGCCGGAGAGGGTGCGGAAAGGGGGCGGGAGGGTTGAAAGGGGGAGAAAAGCGGTCTCGTGAGATCCTCATCGGTCCAGCGGGGGTGGAACACGAGAGATGGGGGAAAAAACAGCCCCAGATGATCATATGCCTGACACCCGCCTCAGTATCAGACATTCTCATTCATCCTCAATGGTACATGGAAAGTACAGCAAGGGTGCGGCTAAATGAGGTCGACATAATCGAAGCCCACTCGCAAAAACAGCACCAATACGACTCACGGAAGGGCACTTCGACAATAACTCGATTCACTCTCATTAGACTTTTATCTCAGCGTTATCGTCTGGGATCTCACGAAGAACTACATCTATATCTACATACTACCCCGCAAGCCGCCGCATGGGCGTGTGGCAGGGGGTGGTCGGTCACCAGCCGTGTAAATATTAGGTTTTTGGAGATGAAATGGTGACATATATTAAAGGAGTGTATTTAGTGGAGCTCAATTTTTATGGCGGTCGCTTATTGTTCGCTGAAAGAACGAGTTCTTGTACCTATCTGTTCGGCAGAGTATCTCTCTTATTTTATCGCATCTATAAGACCTAGAAATGTAGTGAAGCGTCATGATAATATTCTCTGTGTTGCTCTGAAACACACCAGTTCTGAATATCTCAAGCACCCTAAGCCTAGCGTGGAGCCTCCGGATACAATATGTTCGTTCGTAGCAGTTTTTAACGAAGCGTGTTGCTTTTTTGTATTTTGTTAATATTTTTGGTTAAATCTTTATTACCAGGGTCCCAAATGCTCGCGGCGTATTCGAGGTGTGGCCTAACCAGGGCGAAGTAGCATCTCTTTTACTTTTTCATCCGGAAACCTCCCTATTATACGTTTGACAAAACTTAGTTTCTTTAATGCTGTGCCGCATATGTTTTGTCTGTGTGTTCCTCACGATATATCTGAAGTTAAGAAGACTTTAGACGCATTAACGTCTGGGATCTCATGAAGAACTAAGATCAGGCCAGGAGCGGACGCCGATTATCAATTTACCCACGATACTAATCTCCAGCAATACCGCTGCCACAGGCACGGCGCATTCCAGTCTAGTTAATTTCAAAGGTTTCGCATGGAAATAATGCATTGAGAGGCAAACATCGCATTAACATGTGGAATTCTCATCGAACATACGGCACATTCTTATCGGTAGCAGCTGGTGGAGGACATGAGCGAAATCGAGAGCGCTCGGAAGGAGAAGGGAGACGGGGAGCGAAACGAACGAATGTCAACGGAACACCCGAGAGAGAGAGTAGAATAGAAGGAAAGAATTAGAGAAGACGGCCGGCCGCAAAACACGAGCACAAAAAAACACTGATTTGACGATGAAATTAACGAAAGAAGGCCGTCGGAGCAAGGAAAACATGAGAGGGCCACGTCAGATTCGTTCTCCCGAGTGCCTGCAATTTTATTAAACCCCTAGGAAGGATGCCCTACGTAGGACTGCGTTCGGTCGAGACCATGTCCAGACAAACCTCTTGCCGTGTGGACCGAAGGAGAGGATTGGAAGGGTCGAGATTCGAGCAGCAAGAGAAAGGAGCCGCCAAAAGTGGACTCGGAAAAGAGCAAGGTTCTCGGAACGAGCTCGGAAAAGAGCAACGTTCCGAGAGGACGGAAGAAGGGAGAAAAATACGTGAAGGCACACGGAAGGACCCGAAATAGGATAACTGACAACAAAACGAGGAGAAAGTGATGATACGACGAAGTATAAGTGGGCGTGGATAGGGAATTCTCTATCCGGGAAGGGTTTCGGGAGTGGAAGGCAGGGGGAGATAGAGAGAGAGAGAGGGATAGGAGAGGGGTGAGAAGAGAGAAGTAGGTGACTGAAATAAAGTCCAAAATCGATAAGTTCCCTCTCCTCTCCACCCACGCCGGCAGAGTCTCACACACACAACCTCTCCCCCCCACCCCCATTCCAACCCCCCTCCCTGCCCCCCACCCCCACCCCCCCCACTCCCTCCCCTAACACATCGATCCCATGCACACACACCACCCGCCCGCCCCTCCGTCCGTCCGTCCGTCCCGTGACCTACACACAAAAGGGAGGACGACGACGACGTAAAGGAACGAGGGCGCCAAACCCCGCACTCGCGCCGCGAGACGGGGGACGAACGGAAGGACTACGGCGACGACGCCGCCGCCGCCGTGGGCCGACACATATCCAGTCCGTCCTTAATGCCTGATTCACACGATACTTGACATTGTACAAGTCCTAGTATGCTAGCTAGCATACTAGGACTTGTGCAAGGTCAAGTATCGTGTGATACAGACCAAGCATACTGGAAATCCTGCATGATCGCTAGCATACTAGCTGGTATCCTTGTTTTCGTAATTGGTGCGGTACTAGTTTGATACTTGCTCCTAGTAGGACCTAGTAGCCGCCGACCAATCATCTTTGCTCTTTTCAATGTGGTCGTCAATTTTTGATGTCAGCGCCTCCATTCCCCCTCGTGACAATTACAATTTCCCGCGATCAAACAAACAACTGAAACCTCACAACAAGACACAATGGCTTGGGTACCCGAGGCAATTGAGGTTGAGGAGCTGCAGCGGCTAAAAAACCTCGTCTTCGTTCGGAATCATCCATTTCGGTCGTCAAACTCCTTCCACGACTGTACTAGATCAAAGATCTACTAAACAGACCTTGTGCAAGTTCAAGTATCGTGTACTAGCTCCTAGGAAGATTTCACGCATGCTGGGTTTCGTACTAGAAATCCGATACTCGCTAGCATCCTCGGACTCGTACAAGGTCAAGTATCGTGTGATTCAGGCTTAAGCCCCGAATACTCCCATTTTTGAATGGTCCCATTAAAAATTATCGAGGCTATGACGTCAAAATGTTCGCACTGTGGGGGCTCGGAAAATCCTAGACCTAATCGAATAGTCCGCCCCGATCATGGCACAATGCTATTTGATTTTCGGCATCGCCGCCTCCCTTTCTACGATCGGGTTGCACCCGCTTTCAACCCCCGCGAGGAGCCGCCACGACGACGCGAGGAATGGGTCACTATGAAGGAAGAGATTGAAAAAAAAAAAACGAAAAGAATCGGGGATATATTAGGGGATGCTTAGCGAGACTTGTTCCGGTCGACTTACACTGTCTCTCAATTTGATCCGTTAGCAGCCGCGAGTGATGCGCGGGAGGGAAGAGCACAGAGATAACGACGCCTTGGGAGAAGCGGTGTTCGAAACCACTCTCAGAAAATGATTTCACGCGAGATAATATCATGAAATCCTATTTCTAAACGTGCAGTACGAGTTACGAGGCGTGTTTTTAAAAGTAAGTACCGTTTAGAAATTCGGCTACTGCAGTGCTGCGGTCGACATTTGGTGCATGCGTGCTGTACAGCTACATCTGTTAGGAAGCCACATATGCCATTACTGAAACATTTGACTATGTTTACGTTTGTTTGTGACTATTAAAATACCTCCGCTGATTGAGAATCCCGCCGACAGTGAAATACGCTCTGTGATTCGTTTTCTCAGTGCTAAATGCGTGGAAGCGAATGATATTCTTGGTAAGATCAGTGAATACTATAGAAAAAAAACATTATGAGCGATGGAATGATACAGAAATGGGTTAGAAATTTTAGAAATTCCAAAACAAAAGGCGTGGCTCGCTGAGTAAGGGGATCGTTTTGCCCCATGGCAATGCCCGTTCACACACCGCTAATCAAACTCAAGATCTCATCGGATCATTGGTCTGGGAACAACTTGATCACTCTTCGTACAGTCCCGAACAAGCGTCCAGTGACTACCTACTCCTTTTGCATTTGAAGATGCATCTGGGTGGTCAGCGCCACTACGACAACGATGAGGTCAAAACGGACGTTTTACAGTGGTAGTCAACTCAGGCGGCAGACTTCCGCGAGGATGGGATTCAAAAGCTGATTCCACAATGCGATAAGTGCCTTAATATTAAAGGAAATTATGTAGAAAAGTACATTAAGGTACAGGTGTTCATGCAAAAATAAAATTGCAATGAACAGTAGCCTTCCTTATTTATAATTTAAAGCGGTACTTAGTTAAAAAAAACAACCCTCGTACATCACTTGTTTTGTGATTTATAATTGCTACAGCGTTTTGATAGCAAAACTGGAAGTATATTGATATGGAATATGACATGCCATACTAATTAATATTTGCAAAATTATGTGATATAATGAGACATTTGATGCCAGTCCATCGATGAGAACTAAAAGTGATATGCGCAAATACATTTTCGCGTTTTGCACGGTTAAACTATCATGTTATATAGTTCAATGTTGCTTCATGTAATACTCACAACTGAAGAATGCATACAATAGGCTATTCATTACGTGTTTCGCAATGAAAAAGTTTAGGACAGAGCGATGTTAACATTGGAAATGTACCTCTATCAAAAATGCTGGGTGTTATGATTAAACATTATTATTGAATTCAGATTCTTAGGGCTGTATCCCACGTATGCCTTTCCTCTCTTAGTATGGCAACGGTGTAAACATTAGGACTCTTAAAGGTAAACTTATCGTGAAAACTATGAAGCATCGAAACTGAGGGACTCGCGGATGTCTTCACAGTGCACATATTACACGTTCCAACAACAGGCACCTAAACCTAGCCTCATGAACGGTAACGCGCAACAACTAGAAATAAAGAGTACAATAGTACCTTAGATAGAAGCAAGAATAATATTTCAATACGTTTTTCCAATGCAGTAGGACATTTAGGAATGTTCGTTATCACAGCAAAGGGATGAAATGAGAATGTTGCCCAAACAAAGCACAAAACTGAAAATTAAAAATATTTTTCACTTCAATTCTGAAGAAAACCTTTCACTCTAGTACTTTTAAATTTTAACGTGGTGATAAAAACCTATTCTAAATTTAATTCCTCAAATAAAATTACCATCACCTAAGTATTACCATCATCCGCTACGTAAGAAAGCCATTTCATTATAAAGGTTCAGAATGTTAATTGCAGAGGATTTTGCCGGAAACTTCAACTCGTAGCATTTTTACGAGAGGATTTTTTTGGATCAAACACTATACAAGTACTATACTATGGGTTAAAAAAGCGATAACAGCAGATGTGATTGATAATTTAGATGTTTTAAAATAAATTTCTTCGTGCAATTTCCATTAACCTTTAACAATTTGCAATGAATTTCAATTGCAAAAAGCGCCATTCGAAAATAATGTAGAATAAAGTCAACTGGCACAGTAACGGAACAATCACGCTCATAGTTAAGTCATTAATATAATTAACTTCGAAGGAATCAACAGAAGCGGAAATGCAACGAAACGCAATAATTATGGATTAATTATTTACATTTATAAGTTCTGATAAATCTGACTCTCATGCAAGAAAGCAATGTTGTGTCCTTTAAATGCCAAATGTTCATTGGAAAGGGGACTAAAAATGATGCTGCTTATTAATTTTCTTAATTACTCTTTACCACAATGAAGAATCAAGAGAAACAAAGTAAAATTTGATACTCAAGACATTGAATGTCAAATTTAAAACTAATGACGACTACAAGAAAATCTCACGTAGCAACGTACTACTTGATAAAGGGGAAACATTACCTGATTCATCTCAATTCTTAATAAATAGTAACTGATATCACGACTGTCACTCAGTCAGAAAATACGAAAACAATTACAGGCAACGTATACTTTAGAAGAAGACCTCTCATTTCTCTAGATTCACGCAACTCTCCAAACACTTTCCGAAATGGATGTCTGACGAGCAGCAAAAACCGCAGACGTGTTTGGTATAAGCAACAGAGAACACATCACAGCATAAGAAGAAACAAGGACAAGAGGGAGAGGCAGGATTTTTCCAGGGGAATATCGCTCGCCTGCAAGTCCAGTGAAACGATCAATCAAAAAATCAATATTGTCGAAGGGTTTATATCTGCACACCACGGATTGTCTCTGTCAGTCGAGAGTGACTGCGAGTGCCAAATTAAATCGCACCGAGTCCAATCGAGAATCCTTACAGACAATTCAAAAAACAAAAGGTGACAAACCGATACATGCAAAGCATAGATCTATGGTCCAAATATGACCAGCGTTTACATTCTAATAATTGATTTCTTACGCGGAAGAGTCCCAGCAGAGCTAAGAATGAAACAAAGAATCTGCGCTGGAATTGACTGGTTTGATAAATGTAAAAAAAAAACTGTCAAATACTTTACGTTCAAGTGGAACCGCAACACTCGGGATTCCGACGAATGTAATGCACCGGAAACACTAGGAGTAAAATTGACGATCCCCGAGTGTCACAGTTTACGAGTAATTCTAAGCCATATTTATGAAGGAAAACGAAAACATACATAGGCAATCGCTCCAAAGATAATGTAGCAATATACAATAAGAATACACTTAAGATTCCAAACCTTTCGCCTTTACATATTTATATTCTTCGTTCTCTCTACCGTCGATTAAATACATTAACAGACAAGACATTATACACTGCACAGTCAGACAATGACACCCACCCTAAACAATCGGCAAAGAGCAAAATATTCCATTTTATCACCTAGAAAGTTTATAAGGCATAATATGAACAGCTGGACTGGAAGAAATTTACACGACTGACACACGTATTAAAGCAATGTTACCACAAGGCTTACACTGATAAAAACCTCAATGCACTCTTATTCCGACACTGTGAAGATCTAATTATATTCACTTCCCTCAAACAGCTATCGCAACTGGTTCAATTCAGTGGCATCAGGACGGCGTTTCATGAATTCTAACCACCAAAGGAAAGTAGAAAGCTCAATATCATTAGAGTAATATAGTATTAGCAATGCTTTTTAAAGACAAAGGAGCTGTCTACGACGCCATCTTTACAGAACGCATTTTGACTGCAGTCTCTGAATTCATTGGAAAATTAAAAAAAAACAAACATTTACTCGTGCCTTCTCAATCCAATTAACTTTCTCAATCACTTCCCTTACAAGTTTTTCGCAAAAATACCTCAAGGCTACAGAGAGAAACGCACAGTTTTCCCTCGGGCTTATCCATTCTAGGCATTATGAACTCAAATTAAAACGTGAAAAAAATGTGCAAGGTAGATTTCGCGGTCAGGGGACACAGGGTGATATCTATCGGATCTAGACAGATTCTGAATAAAAGAGTTCACGACGAAGGCAAACCGTCAGACCTCTTTCTTGGAGGGGAGACTTAAGTCTCTGACTTTGTCGACGGACAAACCGTGAAAAAAGCTTAAGGTAGTTTGAGCGAAATATCATTTTACTTATAAATCAATGAATTTGGTCTCATTTTAAAGAAAAAGATCTCACCCTTCCAATGACACAAAAAATTTAACCCCTCACCAATTACTTTCCGAGATATTTTCCAAAAAATACCAGCCCTTTTACATGGGAAATGGTACGTGTATGCACTCCAGAGAGACAAAATTTACAAAATGAGGATATTCTAACACTCAGATGTTGTAAAAAAAACTAAGTTTGTAGTTTGTATGTTTTCTCAACTATATTTGACTATCATATTGTCACCACAATAGGTTCTTGGATATCACATAAAACCTTCCGATTTGAAGGAATTTCAAACGCACCGCGCGAAAAAAATGAGTCAATTTATAGACTTATTTAGATAGTTTCATTTAATTACTTACAATTTCTGTCATATAAGATTATATTATTTTACCATTGATAATGCACTATTTAACTGGTGTATCCTGCAGCTGGTGAAATTAAAACGTATAATTCGAATATGACTGAAACTATCTCGCTCGGACTACCTTAAATAGAACATCGACCAGAGTTCATAGGGAAAGGGAACGAGCGGTAGGAGGTGGAGGAAGAGGAAAAAAATGAATATCGTAGATGTGTGGGAGCGGGCGCCCTCCGAAGAGGAGCGCTGGTCCACGAGGGGGGGGGGGAGGGGAGTGGACAGGAGAGAGGTGGGTACACACGAGATTCGTGAGGACAATGAATGAATGAATGCGAATTCTCCTGAGCGTGAAGAGCGATTGTTTCGACGCAAACATTAGGCGATACGAACGCATAAGCTACACGGTCAAAGCCCAGGGACCAAGTACTAATGCCTCGCACGCATTACAAGTACACAAGGGTTTACTTAAAAGCAGCACTTAAAAATGCAGGCGAGCATCTACACTCAAATATTATATACACTTTTAATTAAATCTAGTGCCACACGCCCATGCGGCGGCTCGCAGGGCGTTATGTAGATGTAGACGCACTTCATCACTACCTAGTTCTATATAGAAAGAACTTTACATCGCGCGAGTGCATACATAGTATTTGGGCGATTTCCGGATTCGTAGGACTGCACGTGCAAATGTAAAAGAAACCCGGCTACCAACACAGCCACCGACCTCCTCACATAAATGAAGTAAGCGCGTGATGTGAACGACTATCGAAACTCGTCGACCAATCGATAACGATGCCTCGACCGTCTTGATGGAACGATACTGATATCTTCCGAGTCAACTTAATTCGGGGTCCTCGGATGAATTCCTCCAATTAGTGTAATGGGGGTCTACACGGTGTACGTGAGTGAATGGAGCATTTAAATGTTCACTTGAGGAGTTGTGGTAGTGACGGCCAAGGCGAGCGTCTCGGGCCTCATTTTCGCTCTACCGGTGTTTAACTATGACTCAATTGCGAGTTAACTATTAAAAATATTGACTTCGAGTTTTCTTTATTTGGTTTGTAAGATATCATTCCAAAAGACGATGCGAAAGAAAAATTGTCATCCCTCTGGGTTAGTGAGGAAGCAAACCTGAACTTGGTCTAACACAAACTCACTTCTCAGCCAGAAATTTGAAAATCGGAGACAATCAACCTCTGGCGACATCTTTCTTCTATACGATGCTTAAAGAACATCCAACATTACTCGTTTTTGAGGTCGCAATCTTTAAAACGGTGGACCCTTGCTCGCTAAAAATTTAACTATTTTCGGTCGCAATGGGGGCGAACCGTGCCGTGACGAATTGGTTTCCCCTTCCGCTACCTCTGCGACAAAGTCGTAGTAAGACGAACAAACAAATATCCATTTTTATATATCAGATGAATGGTGCAACCAAACTTATCAAAAATTTCCCACCTCCCACCCACGCAAATCCGGTCGTCTCAATACGTATATATTAATTCACGAGGTGAAAATTCTCACATTACTATCTCATAATGATTTAAGAACAATTGCAACGAAATTTATAGTATCAATCGAAACAAGGTTCAGTTGGAATAGCTACTAATGATTTCCGGTGATTCTCGAGAAAGAAGCAAGCCACAATTATCGTAATAGAAGTCTGAAATGCATAAGTTGCCGCTCTACCCCGATTCGATTGCGGGACCGCTTGAAAGGGAAGTAGCCCACGTCGGCAAAAGCTTACGATGGATATGCAATGCAAGCAACAGCATCACACGAGACCGCTCACACCCCTTGCCGCCGTCGACGCCTCCTATGGCTGCTGCTGCACTTTCCAATTACATCGGCGAACGGACTAAGGGGATTTCCACGGAACAAACGAGTTTCCAGCAAAGCGACGACACTGTGAGCGCCGACGGGCCGCCGTCGCAGAAGCGAGGAATTAAATAATTGCACGCGAAGAGTCTTTTGTCACTAAGGATTGGAAACTAAAAAAAACAACGCGCGAACACACCGAAGCTCCCGTGTTTACCATGAGCTAACTAACTCGTCCGTCACTCTTTAATAAAATATTCAGCTCTCCCTCTTCCCCCAGTTGGACACTTGACATGTGCCTCGAGACGACTGAATTCAGCAAACATTTTCAACTACGGCAATTGAAAATTATGCCACGGAGAGTTAAGTACTTCGCGCAAAGAGCACATTTGAACCGTCACATGAGAATCAAAGATCACGGCGCCTTACCACTATGCTGGCCGTTCATTCGTCCAGCACTCGTCTCAAGCTTATGTCGTCTAGTTACACGATTCAGTCATGACCTGGATTCGAGAAAGAGCCCAGAGGACAAGCCATTCATCTCGTATAAATTAAGTTTAATTAAGACATGTCCAAAGATAATGAGAAAATTAATCATTTTGAAAGAATAGAGTAAACTTTGTTTTTCCACAATGAATTCATTGTGGAAAAACAAAGTTGACTCTATTCTTCCAAAATGTTCAGTAAATGCCATAAAGTATCGCAGGAAAGCACCAAAATTAATCATCCCAAATTTAAGAAATTTAAGTATTATAATAACCATCGTTTGAACTCATCTTGCGTTTCTTCCGAATCGCGCCAAATAAAACATAATTAATCGTGAATAGCAACTACGGAGATCAATCACATGAACATCATCAGTACAGTACCACTGACTAATGCTTAGCTCCAGGGTCTTGTAACAAAAAAGCTAGACTGTACCTTGGGCCTCGAGACCCTAGAATACGACTGAAGTTGCAAGTCATTGATTTTCCACAAGGGAACTCGTGGACTTTGTCCTAGGACAAAGCCGACAAGTACTCCGAACGGCTAGAGGACTAGTTCATGGGATGGACAGAAGATTGCGATACTGACGAAAGCGAAGGATCCAGCACTTCACCCAAAGCCAAAAACAAATACCCCTCGATGGAACGGTACATAGAAGCACAACTGAAACGCAGGGGTTTATTTTTTAAAAAAAAAAGCAAAGTTGTGAACGGGTCAAACAAGACAGCCGTGCGACACATTTGCAACCTAATGAATCAATGCTCGGCAAAACTATTAAACCTTGGAGAGCCATTGCCCTTGAAGGCCTCCATATCGACAACTTTTATCAAAGGGATATGTCCAAATACTAAACAAGTAGCTCACTATAATAGTTAACAAAAACAATTAACAAAAATTGTTATTTCAACAGACTTGATTGGAATAAATATTTTGGTAATATCCGGAGAAATCTCGTATTACTTAATTTCATGCTTCTCCGCACATTACCGCCCGCCACTGGAAAAATGAACGGATATGGAAATCTCTACAAAGCGAATGAAAGCGGAAGTTTTTAGGACTGTTTATACTTCGGTTGACAACCTAAGACAGTGAAATGTTTCCATAACACGCGAGAGCGACACTAAAAACAGTGGAAATCACAATACGAGGAGCGAGTCTGATACCAAGTAAACTGCTAATGTGGTTGTAAATTTAATGCTTTCGGGAGTAACGGGTTTGACTTCGCGGAGCGGACATATCCAATCAATGAACTATCAATCCCTTTTCCTTTCCCACATTCGATTCTGAGACCGGCTTTGATGTCTCATCGCGGCGAAAACGGTGGCAGTAAAGGAAAGAGGAAAAGTGTTAATTTTTGCTATTACAACGATTGCAAACAATTTAGTTTGGATTGATATGATATGAAGTCACTTCAATCTATAGAAGATTTTCCCCTGCGAGCACCAAGAACAACACCACATGAGGCCTGAAAATACTGAAACAGAGCGTGAAAGTAAGCAGCCGCTGGAAGCCGGTCTCGTCTATGGAGGCCCGATCGCGAACGACCGCTGGAATTACCGACAAGTGCTGCGAGTGCCGTCCACCAATGGCTCTGAGCGGAAACCCAGCGGTCTGGAACGCATCCGCCTTCTCACCCACCAGGTGGCGCCGTGGGCAGACCACCGGCACGGGGAGTCCTCGGACATTCGCACAACGCCAAAGCATCGCGGGTGTGGCCTGCTAGTGAAGGATTGTGATTGTCATGCACAACTCTCAACTGCTGAAGAACTGCGACCTCTAGAGGAGCGAAGAGTAGACACTTGATTTCGTGAAATTCAGTCCTCGACATCTTCCGAATCCTCTAATTCCTTATACTCTCCAAAATTCACTAGGATAGCACACTACCCGAAACGGAATGCAACGAGACGCGCACTTTTCAGTCCCAGGCACTATGGGAAGCAAGGTAAAACCTAAATATTCATAGGTTATGACCAAAATACTGAGGCAAGACGGCATTAGTTCAACGCTATTTTCGTGCGAAAGGAATGTTCCAAAGAAATAAATGCAACGACCATTGTTAAATAAAGGTCTACAAAAATCAAGAAATGCCTTTAATAGAATTTACTGTCGTTGATCTTAACTGAAAACATATTGAATAACTCGCACAAAACCGTGGGTACTTAAATGCTGGGCTAGGTTTTGATATACATTGCAGAGCAATCATCAACAAAGATTCATTTCCATAAACAAGTCCATATGCTTACTGATTTTGTACGCATATTACGTATTGATGTAACAACCAAAGGACCTAAAACTCAATTGGCTGAACTCCAATGATGATGACGATAGCTAATCTCGATCGTTATTTCCACCGAAAAATTGCAGTGACTCCAGACTACATATCCATTGATAAATAGGACAAACATAAAACACCTGCAGCTCCTATGCCGAGCGAATGGCCGCACTTAGGACACTCCTTCTATTAGGATTCACTTCGTGTGGGGCCGACGACTTCAGAGGCGTCGTTCGGGACCGGCCACCAATACTTTGGGGAATGGGAAGGGAATTTAAAGGAGAAGGGTGCGACAAGAGGCCTCAGGTTGTTTATTGACCAGTTCCCTGAGACGAACGTTAGCTTGAATCGCCATTTCCCCCGGAGAGGCAAGGTCATAGAAAAATCAATTATAGATTAACTTAAGCATTTAACGTGAAATTAACTACGTTGGGGTCGATTGATCAATCTTGGGGTAAACTTCCCGGTAGATGACCGACGGATATTGCTACCCGCCGGACAGCTCTCATTCTCAGTTTATCGAACATACTTCAACCGATGGGTAGTTACCCAATATAAAAATGTTGCAACGTTGGTATAGTTTCCTCAGCACGAACATGAATTTTGAAGCAATCGCTTTGATTGACACCTCCAAGCTCGGAACAAAAGTAATCCTATATTCGCATGGCTCGACACGAGCCCGGCATGGATTGAAGTGTGTATTTTAATGTGGTGACTTTGCTACTGTTTATACAGGAAGTAATTCACTGTCATACCTTAACCATTTGCTTGACGAAGATCGTCTCAGGCGCAAGCCTGATCTCAGCTACTGTTCCACAGTCGTTAAGTAAGTAATTTCAAGACTGTTTTTAACAGGTGAGCTTCATCAAGAACTCGTGAACCCACCACCGAGTGTCCTAAAAGGTAAACAGGAGTTGCCGGTGATAATTGGGAAAGCAAAATGTACCATTTGAAATTTGTTTCGGGTTTAATGTTAATTTCTATACTGAGTACTACACGAGAAATATACTTGATGCGTTTCATAAGGGTTGTTCAACGTTAGTGTAACAAGGATACGATATTTTATGCCGAAGACGAAATGGCTTTTGTGGCTATTATTTTCTGTTAAAAGTTGCTGTCTCCCATTTTACTACTTTTAAATGCTTTTCTCAGGGCTTGAATTATTCTTGTATTGCAATGTCCACGTAAACCTATCTTAAGCGGTCGATCACCTCTAATAAATATAATAAGACTTACGCTGATTCCTCCATGAACGCCGCTTCAGTCAGTGTAAAACCTCGCTAAGTCCATGATAGGCTAACGAAGGTAAATGTTCCCTACAAACCGTCCTAAACATGAGCACGGGATAAAGAGGAAAGGGATGGGATACGAGGGGGAGGAGGGGAAGAGCGCGCGAATGATTTGCAATCGCTGAAAAAATAAGGAAAATGAGAGAGAGAGGAGACGGCGTACACGAGAACAAAGGGTGAAACACTTTAAGGTAGTTCGAGCGAATTATCATTTTACTTAGAAATCAATGGATTTGGTCTCATTTTAAAGAAAAACATCTCACCTATCCAATGACTTCACAAGTTCTACCCCTTACCACATTACTTCCGGAGATATTTTCCAAAAAATACCATTTTTACATGGGAGTACGGGCATGCAATCCAGAGAGACATCGTTTACAAAATGAGGTATTTCTAACAATTAGATGTTGTGAAAAAACTAAGTGTGTAGTTTGTATGCTTTTTCAACTATATATGAAAATTACTCATATTGTCACCGCAGTAGGTTCTTGGGTATCACAAAGAACCTTCCGTTTTGAAGTCGTTTCAAACGCACCGCGCCAAAAAAATGAGTCAAGTTAAAGACTAATTTAGATATTTTCATTTGATTACTTACAATTTGTCAAATAAAACTATATAATTGCACAATCAATAATGCAATAATATATTGATGTGTCCTACAGCTGGTGAAATTAAAACGTATTATTCGAATATGGTCTCTATTATGACTAGGGAACTATCTCGCTGGGACTACCTTAAGAACGTGCACCCCGCCCCAACAATCGCGACCTTTGCAGGCGGGGATTACGTGCGGCCATTAAACTATTAACAACTAGCTCAAGGAAGCACAAAGGAATGATTTCTCTTAAATCAAACACGGGACAGAAAGACGGCAGAGGAGAGAATGAGGAGTGGGTTCTTTATAAAAAGGATCACGACTCCGTGTCCGTGGGGCGGCGTGTCGTGACTTTAAGGCGAACGGCCTGATATGGGTCACCACCACCCGCTCACTCCCGCTTCTCGCGATGCCCTCCGCGGCGGCGGTGGTGGTGGTTCACGCCCCGGATGGCTTCGGGTTCGCGGGATTCCGCCGGGCGTGGAGTAAAAGGAGGAAAGGGCGGCCAGCGTGAAATGAATGAGTCACGGCTCGTGAAATATTCAAAGACGTTCTCGGGCCGGAGAAATGCTGCAAGCGACCCGCAAACGCAACTAGAAGGACGCGATAATGCCAACAAATAGTAGGCGGTCACCTTTTCACGTCCAAGTTCATGGACGGCGGTGGAAACGATAACTCTAGTGATGGACTTCAATGACATCTCCGATAATTTTGTAGGTGAAAGTTATTCCAAAGAGGGACTAAAATGATCCCCTGCACTGTTGCACTAGGTTGGTCCAAAAATTGGCAGCGTTTTCAATTGTTTCACTACGCTCCCCAATTCAGTGACAAGTGACTAGAAAACTATTTTTGCAAAATATCAGTTCAATACCACCAGTAGAAGCCGTGCCCCGCGCATTTTAAGTTTTGGCATTAACGCCCTTCAAATCCCATAGAGTAGGCAACACGGATGAGAAAATTTTTTTTCTCTTCCTCGTAGCTACGCGTTATGGGTTGGGAATCGGTGGTATACTTACAAAGATAGTTTATTATGTTTACTTGACCGACAAATAAAATCGATGTCCATTATGGATGCTACCTCTTTTTATTTTTTGGTATTTACAAGGTTTTTACTGTACACATTCATTTTGTATAAACTTCGGTTCACTTTTTCTAGGTTCCGTTTTTCAGCACTTGCCGTTTCAACGGAAGTTTATAGCACAAAATCTGTTCTGAATGAAGACCAATATGCGGAATTGGAGAAAGAAAAGAAAATGCGACCGAAGGCTTTTCCACTCTCACCGCGGAATGACTTAAGGGTGTTGTTCAGCTATGACTGCTACTAGTCAAAGTCTTTTTCATGGAATAAAACTATTGTATTTATATAATTCACTCCATACCAGGGTAGGGGTAATAAGAAGACATTTATTTTAGTAATGGGGCTAGTTTCGCCAAAACAGCAGAAGTGAGCCGAAGTATATACAAATCGAGTGTGAAAAGGAGGAACTCGACCTTGTAAATGCCAAAAAAACAAAAAAGTATGCATCCATCATGGACAATGTTTTTATTTGTCAGTCAAGTAAACATAACAAACTACCTTTGTAAGTATACCACCGATTCCCAACCCATAACGCGTGCCTACGAGGAGGAGGAAAAACATTTTTCTCGTCTGTCACCTACCCCATGGGATTTGTGGGGTGTGTGTTTGTGCCAAAAATTAAAATGCGTGGGGCACGGCTTCTACTGGTCGTATTGAACTGATATTTTGCAAAAATAGTTTTCTAGTCACTTGTCACTGAATTGGGGAGCGGCGTGAAACAATTGAAAACGCTGCCAAATTTGGACCACCCTTCCGTTGCACTAATGCCGCAACCACTCTGCCATTTAGTCACGACCTTTTCCCGCTCCTTTGTCCCAAAATTAATGGAATCAGATTTCATGTGATGCACGAGGTTCCCACACGCAAGAAGCGATCAAGTAAGCAGGGTCAACATGAAGAGCATGTGAAAACTTACGAACCTTGCGTCATCTAAAACGAGACGAGAAAAAAAAACTGCAATTCAATCATGAAAATTTAAATTTAAAATAACGGAAAAACGGAACCTCCAGAACATTCACTGGCAAATGGGGATGCAAAAATTCATATATGTAGACAAATGCAATAAATTCTATGCTTCTTCCAATTGCATGGAGATTACAGCCAGCTTCGCTACGGCCACAATATCCTATTCTTATAGAAAACAAATAAACTGAACAAATATCACGATAGTTCAAGATCACGTCTGGAATGCGGGGGTCACACGCAAGCGTTGAAGCTTCATAACAGCCTAATGTTGACGGCAAGGGCACGCAAAAAGCTCTTCCGGTTAGGCATGGTCGTCGATAAAGACGTACTCCTGATGGTAAAAAAATGAGGCAAAACAGAGCGAGTGATCCTGCGATTCACTATCTTTTTGACCTGTGTATTACTCGGCACCTAGCCCATTTCCTCTAAGCGTTCATCTTGGCGGCCCCTATCGGAACGCAGGACATCCTAATTTGGAGAATCGCCATTGAACCCGACTAGTTCCGACCAAGCAGCAGCCTCAGAAGACAGCCGAACTTTCAGAATCATGCCAGAATCTAAAACTTACAACAGTCCATGTTTATACGGTGACCACATCAAACTTTATCTCATATAGGGAATCGCTTACGTCGTCCGTCAGAAAGCTGAAGCATTCCATTTTAATTACCAGTCATCTCATCCCATGGAAAATTCTACGAGTAAGATCGCGCATAAAACAAACGACGATAGAAACAAACCTACGAGACCAGCGAATGACTCATAGGACTTAGCAACTGCATCCCTCTTTCAACAGACTGACCGGACCCACAGTTGAAAATTACAGCCAGACGAGATGGAATTCCCTGGCCAGTTTCTATGACGTAAAAGTTTCTTTAAAAGTGGATCTGATAGCCAAACCACCAACACATTTAACGACATAATACCTTGGTAAATGGAAAAAAATCAAACGTCAAGTTAAATATTTCAATAAGGGTCAACTTTCCCGAAGGAGACTTTATGCCACAAAATCAAAGAACAAATCAAGTAGAAAAAAGTTAAGACGTCGGTACATATCCGCCATGCTGGTTAGTTTTCTTAATAAAAACACGACCCAGAACATATTACCAACATGGAAAGCGTAACAAAAATCCTGCAAGCCCACAGATATCTTGAACATGACCCCACCAGCAATATTAGCAGGGACGAAAACAGGGCAGACTTACATAAGGGCCGAAGTGAGAATAATTTCCAAACCCATCCGGCAAAAGAGCAAATCATCCCTAGCAGTCTACAATGTGCCCCACCCATCACGAGTGCAATAACAGGGAGGCTACTGATATCCAAATACATCCAAAATGATAAGTTTTAAATTCCCTGACCTTCCCATGATAGATGTACCAATTTCCCTGACTGATCGCCAAAAGGTCACCAGTTATTGGAATTTTTTTTCTGCTTAATAAAATTTTCCACGGCAGCTTTTAAATTTTCTTAACATCGTCTCGTATTTTTGTAACTTCAAGCATGTATTCACTATAAGCTAGTATGCTCCAGCTACATCTCGACCCGAGTTTCGGAAGCTAAAAAAATACGCGAGGTAAAATTTTCCCAACAACAGAGCCTCGGATTACTTGTAATGAGCGTAATGCATTGAGATCATGATTTTTAACACAACTAGGCAAATATCGCAATGAGGATATACAAAACGTCTGAATCACAACTAAATAACAGAGATTCACAACTGAATACTCCACGAATTGATGGTGCTTATTCCATTCATGTCAGCGACGGACTTGAGTTTTAGTTGGTGAAATAAAGGGCGGGAAAGACTGGCCACAAAACTGGCTGCTCTTCATGTTGACATTGCTTACTAGATCGCTTCTTGCGTGTGGGAACCTCGTGCCGATGAACGTTATGGTAGAAAAATAACGAGGATTCCTATTCCAGTTTCTCCCCGACTGTTACGAGAATTCCCCGACTTTTCCAGAAATTCAAAATTCCCTGACAATTCCAGGTTTTCCCTGACGATCGCCATCCTGAATAACAATAACTAAGTCCTCGGACGTCTCTCCACGAAAGCGGAAAAAAGCCACTGGCACGCAGGATTCAGAGGTCTCCGAGACAATATGCCATCCCCGTGACGTCACTAGTTCGGGTCCTCGCTCGTCGCCAGCGGAATCGACCACCAGCAATTGACAAATGAAACGCCCGCGGGAGCGCGCGCACGAAACTCAATAAGTAAACCCCCCCATCCCACCCCTACACCAGCAGCCTTGACTTTTTATCCTCTGGATAACATTAGGCATGCAATGAGAATGTCCGGATAGGCACTACACATTACGGTAACAGCAGACTTCAGAACTCAAATTTCACCCTGCAACTGACGAAATGAAGGGAATTTAACACGATTAGGGTCACTGAAAGAACCATTCATTCCAAAATTAAAGGAAACCTTGCCAACATACAAGTAGATACTAAAAAAACCCTGGTATAATTTCAAGTCACCTAATGCTACCAAATCAGAACAACAGGCGACATCGCTGCAGAACGAGGATGAGGGAGATTGTTGCAGAGAGATATTCTGCCAAATGAACGAATAATTAAAGATTCAAAAAATTAGGCAAATAATTGATGTTTGCGACTAATGGCAATATAAAAATAAATTTGAGGCGGCAGATCGAGTGGAATCAACTGAAATCAACAAACGTATTTTGTAAGAGGAAATATGCTAGCACGTTTGCAGTAAGTTGATTTATTTTTGTGGAGTAAAGGAGAAAAACGTCGACTTTGGGGGTATAAGGCTAAGTATTCACCTAACTCGCTTTCAACGCTCGTATTTTCCTCCCAAGCTCGGTTACCATAAAGGAGACGATGGCGATGTTCGGTCGCGCATCCACGAAGTGGACTCGCAGAGCGTGACGCATTTCGATGCGGGGTCGACCCGCCGCGACGAAGCGTCACGCGTGGGATGGGGCCGGAGAGGGGGGAGGGGAGAGAAAAAAACGGAGGAACGATCTGTGTGCAGAGAGAGAGAGCCGGAGCCGGAATTTTGACGTTTACAGCGACCAAGTTTGGCACGGTCAAAGAGAGCGCATTGCCATCCGACAGCCAAAGTTCGAAAATTTCACACCGCAGCTTCGATATGGACAAATTATGGTAGTCCGAGGAGATAGTTCCCTAGTCACAAGAGAGACCATATTCGAATTATACGTTTTACTTTCACCAGATGCAGGACACATCAATTAAACATTGCATTATTAATGGTGCAATAATATAGTTTTATATGACTAAAATCGTAAGTAATTAAATGAAAATATCTAAATAAGTCTTTAACTTGAATCATTTTTTTCGCGCTTGCGTTTGAAAGTCCTTCAAAACGGAAGGTTTAATGTGATACCCCAGAACCTACTGCGGTGACGATATGTTTAATGTTCAAATATAGTTGATAAAACATACACTACACGCTGTTAGTTTTTTTACATCTAAGTGTTATAAATTCCTCATTTTGTAAATAATGTCTCTTTGGAGTGCATACACGTACCATTTCTCAAGTAAAAGGGCTGGTATTTGTTGGCAAATATCTCCGAAAGCAATGTGGTAAGAGGTAGAATTTTTGATGTCATTAGAAGGGTGAGATATACTTCTTTAAAATGAGACCAAATTCATTGATTTCTAGGTAAAATGATATTTCGCTGAAACTACCTTAAATTCAAGAGAAATCCAAACTGCTCAAAAAGGAAAGGAACAAAAAGACTTATTTGTGCACATCTACCATCCAGGAGACCATCGAACGGGATATAACATCTCGTGAACATGTGTGGGTCGCCCGAGGCTGACTTCACATGGTCGATGGTCACCTGTTTACATTATCAAAATGCATGTCCTTTCCCATTGCTTTTATTAACATGTTGTGCTCCCGTTCAATTGAACTCATTTATCACTTGCTCTTTGTTTTTCAATTCAATAAAGATAACGTGCGCGCTCTACAGCGCAATTACTTCATTAGATATCAGATCGATTAAGAGGGCATTGTTTTAAGTTGACATTCTTCGAGTTTAAACCCTAATTTTCCTCCACAGATGGACGTGGTACATATTTACCACCTCTTTGATTCCATTCCCGACCAAGATTACCTAAGTGTAATTGTGGTCTTCAGTGGAATGGTAGAACATCCCATCGGATGCGGGAGTAAATGGGCCGAGGTAAGCTTAAAATCTCGACTGTAACCAACTTAATTTTGGCAAATCCTAAAACGACCTTTATATCAACGTATTATTAGCAATAGGTCTATTAATTGCATACTCCAGTGGTTGAAAACGAATCATTTTCCACGATAGGTAAAATAAATCCGTAACTGGGGTCCAAATGTCGTAACAATTCAATAAAATCTCGACCTTCGTCACAAAGGGTTCTTTCGTTTAGGCGTGGCAACAGCTGACTAGAGCCAACTATCGAACGCAGCAGACAGAGATTGCTAGATTCAGGCTAGGAAACCGAAAGGATCCGAAAGCGGAGTTGGGCGCATGCGCTGTCATCATGTATACGTTTGCTTTCAGTTGAAATTTAGCAACGAAGACAATCGTCAAAATAACATCAACTGAGCCTGCTTTTACGTCGTTTTTACTAGATCAAAGGAATTTCGATCGAAATTCACAACACTATTCATTATTTCATGACGTGACGCCTTTAAGTCTCGACAACCGGGTGGTGCCGCTTGTTTCGCCAAATCGAAAGCACCATATAATATCGTTCGCGTTTAACCCTTTAGGTACTGCAACCATTTCATGTTTTTTTTCATTTCAGTGCAAGTGAATTTAGTCCGTATCCTAGTTCATCAAAAGAATCGTCGATATCATGTACTTCATACAGACATCCCGAGCATCTCGTCACAACCCACCATCATTTCCCATCACCCTCAAGTAAATGATTTAACAAACCAACGCCATAAATATATAGGAAGGGTCAGAATTTGACGCAAAGCTTACACCACCATTCAAGACCCACAGTGCTATGAATAGCCCCAAAAGGAGCACAAAAATATCTAAATCGACAACGGCTCATAGCTCTGAAAGCCGGTCTGAATGGCAATCCAAAAATGGTAACAATTCTTGGAAAATAAAAGGTAGGGACAACTAAGCAATTTTCTACGGGTAGATTCGTACATTTACAGCATACTTCGGTTTGCAAATATCCCAAGAGATCCATACAGCTGGAAAAAACGGTAACAATGCAATCCCATCGATGACCCGCATAAGTTAAAAATAACAGATCGACTTCGGAGAAGATACAACTGTTGAAGGAAAAGGCTCATTTGGTTCGAAATTAACGACACCGGCCGTTCACCCACATCCCATAGGAAATAAAATTACGAATGGACTTAATTCACCACACAACACCCCACGATCCACCAAACACAAGTACAACAAATACAAACAATACAAAAAACGAGCCAATGCAGAGATGCTTAAGGGAGGAAGTCATAGAAATTATCCATCAACACCGCATCTGCCGCCCCCCTACCCCAAATACCTCCAAAATAACCCTTTCTTAACACTCCGGAAGTGGTGCGGGTCTTAAGAGAGACCGCAACTCACTCTCACCCACTAGGTCTAAATTTGTCCTTTTTTCTTAGTATATTCAAGGACACATGTTCCCGAGATATACACATTAACGGACGGATGTGCGCATAAGGAACTTAAGAACGAAGTTATGGAGAGCGAAGCAGATTGGGCCGTCTCAGAAACCGAGCGCTACTCCCGAAGTGTTAAATTAATCGCATTTGTCGATCACGAATCGGTATATCCCAGAGAGAGGTAAGCAGGAGGGACTCTCGGGAACTTGCACGACTCGCATCATCACGGCTTTCTCCAGCACCTCCATGTGTATCACAAGAGAGATAGTAAAGGCTAGATCCAACCACGCTCTCCCGATGACAAAAGAAATTGCTCCTTTTGAATTCAAACCACTCCATTCCTCTGACGCTTCCGCCCAGAAAGGCGAATCGCAATACCTCGAATGTATATATACCATGCTATTTAAATGAAATGATAAAACCGAACTGGTAGAAGAACTAGGCTGCAATACGCAGAGACAAGCTACAGGCGTAGAAGCGACAAAATAAAAAGATACGACATAACGCTGCCGAAATTATAGATACAGAAAATTCTTCCGATGAAAATCACCGGCAACTACAACAGTACGAGATACAAAGATAAATCGTTGACGCACGATGCACTTTACTTTTTTCCAATTCTATTTCTCCATCATAAGCAGGTACCAAACACCCCAACCAAACGACCCTGCGGCTACGGGTTAGTATATAAAAGTACACAAGACAAAGTGGCCTCAACAAAAATCAAATTCTCAAGGCCACGATAAATTAATTAAAGGAAATACGTATAGTGCCTTGCTCAATGCTTAAAAAGCGCCTACACGTATTACCGGCATTACATTTGAAGACAAAATAATAAGAAATTAAGGGAATGAATTATGTTTTCTTGAAAGTAAACGATCGTGACTTGCCATGAGAACTGGGAGTAGAACTTATAAGAGAATATTTCACAGGCGATGACTCAATTTAAATTTATTCCGCGGAACAGAAATATTTGAGATAACTCCTCGGTGTATATTTGTATTTTCTCACCACTAGTGAAGTTTAAAAAGTGTCTCCAAAAATATTTATACTCGTTATCGTATTTTAATGCATGCGTGCTACTTGATCGAAACACAATCCGCCAGCCAAAAAAATGTGAACTGTTATTTGTGAGACACGTGAAAATGACAGAAGAATCTATTAACGTTGAGTCCTATTCTATTAATTTGAAAATTAATCATATTGTCACCGCAGTAGGTTCTTGGGTATCACAAAAACCTTCGGTTTTGAAGGAGTTTCAAACGCACCGCGTGAAAAAAATGAGTCAAGTTAAAGACTTATTTAGATATTTTCATTCAATTACTCACAATTTCTGTAATATAAAACAATATTATTGCACCATTAATGTTGCAATATTTAATTGATGTGTCCTACAGCTGGTGCACTTAAAACGAATAATTTGAATATGGTCTCTATTATGACTAGGGAACTATCTCCTCGGACTACCATAATTTCTCTCAAGCGAGGATCTACTGCATAGAGACGCGCAGAGTCGAGGTAGATCCCCCTAAACAAGAGAGGGGTAGTGAGGAGAGAGGCGAATCGGCCTGCACGCATGAGTAAGGGGGCGTCAAGAGGAGAAGGAGAAACAAAAGGCGAGTGGCCCCCGTGAATCAGGAGTGCGGGGAGGGGGTCAGACAGATCGCATACCACGGTGGAGGGAGGGGAGGGGAAGAGGGGGCGGTGCCGGAGAAGGACGAGGACGGGAAGAGAGCAAACACGCACCAAGTGGGCGTGTATGTATTTGGAAGCGATCTCTCTCGCCGCCGCCTTATCACACCGACGCACGTGAACTCTCTTTTTATCTCTCGGGGAGGGAGTCCAACGGCGAGATGGGGAGGTGGACGTGCTCCCCCCTTGGAGTGGGATAAGGGAGTAGCAAGGGAGGGAGTCCAACGGCGAGATGGGGAGGTGGACGTGCTCCCCCCTTGGAGTGGGATAAGGGAGTAGCAAGGGAAGGAGTCGTGATGTAGTTGGAGGGAATCCGTTTGATTGGAGACAGTCTTAAACCTTTGCACCCGTGCTCCCATATGGTCTTGTATCAGGTTGGCTACTGATATCCAATTTTTAAAATTCGCTGATTTCACCCTGACTTTTTCCTCATGGATTTACCAAGTTCCCTAACCAATCGCCAATAGGTCACCTATTATTGGAATATTCTCTTCTGCTGAATTAAATCTTCTACGGCAGCTTAAAATTTTTTAAAATTTCTAATAATTGTCTCGTATTTTTAGTACTGCAATCACGTATTTGCTATAAGCTAGTGTGTCCCAGCTACTTCTCGACCTGAGTTTCGGAAGTGAAAATAAAACGAGAGGTAAAATTCTCCGAACAGCATTGGCTCGGATTCCTTGTGATGAGCGTAATACATTGTGATCATGATTTTAACACAACCACTGTGATCATGATTTTGAACACGAGCCACCGTCAAGGCTATTACGAGGCGGGTAAGGGCGAAAGCGAATCACAGCGGAGAGAGGCTCCCTAGATCGTCCTCGACCCTGATATATGTACTCGCCACTGGCACGTAAAATGACAAGACATTTCTGTCTTCCTCGCCTCGTTTTGCAGAGTGAAGATGTATTAAGTTATTATAATATTCTCCGTGCCATCCAAACATCCGCGGGATATTTTCCTTCAAGTGTGTTCTTTCCCTCAAGGGCTGTGCCATCCAAAAGAGAAAAGCAACGATACCTGGTGACTGCGATTACACGCGCATTTCCTCATTGATCAGCTGGTTTTTATTTATCACTTTTTTCCTTCCACATTTATTGCTGCATATCAGTTATCCCTTATCTTTCTTGTTTTACATATCACCTACTGTTCTTCGACTTATAAGAGCTTTCTCTATCTGCATCTTTTTGCTCGTTTTTCACACGCACCGTCACGTGTGGGTTTTTTCTCGCAGTGGGGTGTAACGTCAAGGACATCAATGCCAAATCCCTTCCGTTTTCCTTTCTACACACACACCATATATTTCAGTTAATTCATTGTTAACCAATGATGGTAATTTTACTCTTTATGAGTAAATTGAATAATGAAAATTATTACATTACTCAAGGAAATGACTACATGTATGTACCTGACGAAGGTAAGATGGAAGAATTCATAAAATTCACTTCAGAGCTAGATGAGCCCAACCGTCTGAACCGCAGTGTGCCTACCCCGGCCGAGGTGACCACAGCCCGGACTAGCATTATTATCCATTCAAAGTTAAGTTAGTAGGATTATGATAACAGTTTTCATCTAGAAAAATGCCAAGTCTATAATAGCAGTTGTGACAACCTCTCACTAGAATGAAAAAGACTGAAAAAATACACAAGCATGATGAAGATAAACAATGACCTCGTTTCATTCACTTCACGGTTACTCAATTGACAAAATTACGAGGAATAAATGAAGGCAGTCCGAGCGAGACAGTTAGCCCTAGTCATCATAGAGACCATAATCGAATTATACGTTTTAATTAACCTAGCTGTAGGACACATCAATTAAATATTGTATTATTAATGGTGCAATTATATAGTTTTATATGACAGAAATTGTAAGTAATTAAATGAAAATATCTAAAGAAGTCTTTAACTTGACTCATCTTTTTCGCGCGGTGCGTTTGAAACTCCTTCAAACCGGAAGGTTTATTGTGATACCCAAGAACCTACTATGGTGACAATATGATTTATTTTCAAATATAGTTGAGAAAACATACAAACTACACGCTGTTAGTTTTTTGTACGACATATAAGTGTTAGAAATCCCTAATTTTGTGAATAATGTCTCTCTGGAGTGCATACACGTGCCATTTCCCATGTATAAGGGCTGGTATTTTTTGGCAAATATCTCCGGCAGTAATGTGGTAAGGAGTAGAATTTTTGGTGTCATTGGATAGGCGAGATATTTTTCTTTAAAATGAGACCAAATGCAATGATTCCTAAGTAATGTGATATTTCGCTCGAACTACCTTAAACGAATTTCGCAGTCCAAAATTATCCAGTAAATATTGACTACCACTGTCGAAGACGTAACCGGTAGTATACGGTCCCCGCGGGCATTTTAAATGATGATGATGAATATAAGAGTTTTGCTTCGCACCGGTAGAAACTATCCCCCACTGGAATGCTTAAAGCGTGATGAGAGAGGAGGGAGTACCGCAAGAGGATGAGACATTACGTGCACCAAGACACATGACCTTCGCCACTATGTCACCGAAGCAGGATAGAATAAAAAAAGTATATTTTTCACAACTCCGCCAGATGGGAAAAATGATCGGAGAAGAAGAAAAAATAGCCATCAGTTCATCGAAGAGATCATCCGATGCAAACATCGGCAAGATACATGGAAGGCCGTAATAATGTAGTCTGTGTTAATGACCAAAGTGAGCAAAAGCTGGAACTGGAATGTCTTTCACACCGTCGATTATTATTTTGACTATTTTTATTTCATGTACATTCAAAACCAATAATTTACTGGTGACGTTGATAATTTTTTTAAGAAAACTGACACACTACACAGGACCAGATCATTACAATAAAATTAAGAAAAAATACTCCGGACGGACAGAATGAAAACGCCACTTCTCCCGTGAACGAGAATAGACCATATCATACGCCAATGAGACCTATCTATGGAAGTCGAGAGGTAGCGTTGCTACTCAGTAGATTAGAGCTCTAAACCTCGCATTTTAATCTACGAAGTAGTCCGCTAACATCACGTTTTGCATGCTTGCTGCATGATTCTCGTACCTCTGATGTATGTGCGAAACTCATCAATACACAAATTTTCATCAGGTATGGTAGCATATCCTGAGTGTAGTGCATGTCCTTTTGGTGAATTTTTGCTACCTCTTGCTAATGCATTATTAGTCGCAGGTTCGCTATCCTCAATAGGGTACGTTATAGTATACGTTGGTGATGACTAACCTCCCGACACCCACCCCAGATGTGCACTACACAGGGTATCATGTCAGTACAGAGAAGAGGCAGAAAGCCAGAAAAGTGACGCGACGAAAAAATCGCCTCCGTCACTGCAACCACACGCCTAACCGAATATTACCAGCGAATGGAACGAAGGCGCAAATGGCGGGCAGGGTCAGTTGATCACTGCAGGCCGGGCACGATTAGGAAGCCACGCCACGTGGGACAATGCAGCCTCGCGGAAGAGGGTGGGATACTTCTTAAGCACACTCGGGCACGGCTACCCACACATCAGATACAACACTTTCGTTAATGGTAAAACAATGCATTACAGCCCAAAAGGTTGTCATGGGGTTTCCGCCTGGGAGAGCGGGAAAGCAGTACACGTCCATGCCTTCCTTACTCCCGTGATACTTCTACTACCACCCAGCGTTCGCGTTCCAGTGGGCGCAATTTTTCCAAACGAAGTCACTTCGAGTGTCCAACAGGTGATTATCACAATTCAACTGTTCTATTCCTAATTAACGATATTGGCCCAGTAGAGGGCAGAAATCTACGACTATTTGCAGGCAACGCGGCAGTGTACAGAAAATCCGTAGGGACAATGATAAGGATGTGCGTACGAAGGACCTCAAGTCAATTCAAACGTGGTGCGATTCGTGGAGGCTAGAATCAAATCCGAAATAATGGAACGCAATCGACTACTGAGAAAGAAAAAAAACTACTCTGAATACAACTTTTACATACATCATACCTAACTTGAACTATAGAATCTGTAACACTAATAATCTATCGAGGAGCAAACATATTCGGGAAATAACTGGTCACGCTAATCGAAAAAAATAGGATTTGTTGAAAGGAGTACTTGTAAATTGCACCCAAAAATCAGAGGAATCAGCTACTTCTCCCGTCTGACTGCACTTACAATACGGTGCCACTATTTAAGTTCGTTGAGATAGCATTCAACAACAAAGAACGCGGGCAGAGGCGAACGGAGATACGTGATATGGCATGCTTTCAGAAAATCGTCTAGAACAGGCTGCCAGTGTTTGGCATCAACATAAGGTAGACCCAAAAACAGAGTTAAAACGCGTGCAGAAGAAGACCAGCAAGATACGAGAGGGGCCGTTATGATAGCCTCGTTAGTGTTACTGGACTCTTGCAACAACTTGGATAGGAATTGCTTTTAGACCGTCGATTGAAAAGTAGACTCAATCTTTGAAAAGTAAATGCAACACAGATTTACTTTCAGACAAATTTTTCAATATCTTACGAACTCCTACACACTACAGTAAATCAGATCATGAGAATAAAATAAGGGAAGTAGATTGTAAAGCATAAAGGTTTAAAATGTTTTTCCCACTATCGATTAGTGACCATAATGCCCGTGATAAAACTGAATTAGGTTAGTTGACAGGTAGTGTAGCTGATTAATTAATGAGCTCCCAAATGTGTTTCCAGATCTGCTGCGTAGTGCCAACATGTTCTCAGCATGACTCTTGAATCACGTTTATGTATGTACATTATGGATTAACTCAATAGTTATTGTATAATTTGTAGCATACCTTCAGTGTAGGGCATTTTGGTGAAAGCTACACATACATTATTGAGCATGTTGGTGATAAATCACCCCCTGCCAAACAACCTTGAATTGGCCTCAGGATAATGTGTACATAATCTGGGAAGCTACAGATATAATACTATAGAATTTTAAGTATTTTGCCATGCAACCCAGGCCAAAATCTTCACTTTCCCCAGAGAAAATATCCATTCTAGGCGGGTATTCGAAAGTGCATAAGAATGGAAGTGACTTATTACCACATGTGCTATGGTGGGGAAAAGATTCCCAGTATACAAAGTGCCTATCGCTCAGCAGGAAAGACTGCTTCCTTCCTGGTGGTAAATTATTCTTTGGTGTCATCCACGAAATGGGAAATTCTAACGCAGAACTTCCATCTTCCTCATTAACATCAAGCCAATTGGTAGTAGACTACCAGCCCAGAGCCTGTTTGACACTGTTCACCAGAAAATAGGCATATTAGATGGCATTGTGCACACGTCTGAATATCATCAAACTCTCTTGTAAACATAAACCGAGATCAGATAACATTAAATGGTTCTTCTGGAGAACAGAATACTACCGCTTACAACTCAGTATGGAAAACCACTGGCAAAGTAACGCTGAGAGAGGTGAATGCATGGCAGTTGACCAGTAGGCTGAATAGGATGAGAACTTGAAAGAATTTTCCTTTGAAGACACTATCTACAAGATTTTAAAAAAAATTCAGTGCAGCATTCGTTTCATCCTTGGGAGATATGAATATCCACAAAATGTAATCATGTCAAGGCCAGAGGGAAAAATCGTTGGAATGGCTGAAGAAGGCTCAAATATCGCTCAGAAGCAGAGGGCAACTGATTTGAATAGAAGCAGTAAATCACAGGCTAAAATGATGAGGAGAGGGAGATGAGGCAATGACAACTCGACCAAACAATGAGAGATTAAGATGGTCCACTGACAAGACTTGGGCACAAATTGTACTGATGAAAATGGTTACTTAATTAAGACAACCCCATGAATATTCCATCCCATGAATACCATAAACAATACTCTATGACAATCGACGAGATTACATGGACAATACGAAGGATTCCACAAGCCAGATGTACTGCGAAAGAAAATGCTACCATTGGAATCTGTACCAATTCAGGCAAGCAACAATCTCACATTTCATGAGAGAAGTTTGAGTCACATCCACCATGAAGTGAACACAATCGCTATCAACTGCTTTATATACTTACAAATACTCCCCAAACATCCAATTAAACCTTTTTCACTGGCCATTAAAACATACAACAATGGATGACATCTAAGGGGCAGTGAGAAAGACCCTGGCGGGACTACAACAAGCGACCCAGGGAATAGCTGCGGAGGACTCTATACGGCCGCCAACAGAGAAGACAAGGACAAAAATGTGGGGCTTAAGCTACACAGGATGATGGATTTCGAAAACAATACTGATCGTATCGACCTCCTTTAAAATAACTCATTTTCCTCCACGTTTCATTGAATAATTCAGACAAAACTTAAGGATGTCATAAACAAGACATCGCTAATGATCATCGCCTTGCGCTTGGGGAAGCAGGTGAGGGTCGCTCTGGGACTGAACAAGCGTGGCACGACTGGTGTGCAGTCACACCATGCCAAGCACATTGGAGGTGACCTGAAAGGTATTTCGCCGAAAAAACACTAGTCCACACACTATCCGGATCTGAAATTCTGGAGAATGCGGAAGGCCAGGCAGAGAAACTTCTAAGTTATTTAGCACACTTATTATATAAAATGATTAAAAATAAGACCAGTGTCGAGAAAAACGCAAATGTGAATAAGACTCGATTCAATGGTAGGGTTCGGAAAAGACAGGTGGACTTCAGGGAATACAAAACGCTAAACACTTGCCAATTTGGTGAGCATAACGACCATACCCTGAAGATCGAGGTCCTACTGCACCAATGAAGTCAAATATAAATTCGCCTCGACCTTACATCACACCTAATGTACCAATTCGACAAGAGAGGACTATGAATGCACGCTGGAGTCAAATATACACATCGCCTACCACAATTCATACCAATAACAATATGGAAGCGTGACACACATTTCTTCGGGATTCTGCAACAAAACGTTTCAGTACTGTTCTATTTCCCCAAATTACCTGATTTGGGGTAAGAAGATCCGAGCAATACGCCACACAGTTCTGACGAGACTGCTCAACAGTACCCTGCATCGAAAACAGTAGCCACGGTACGCCATGTCTTTAGCAAATCCGTTGCCAGAAAGATACTTGACCTTAGATCTCAAGCGGGAGGCCGCCGCCGTCCCAACACTATGACGAAGTCGTCCGGTGGACCGGACACATCTTCCAGAGACGAAATCGGCAGCGGAAGGGGCACGCAGTGATTAAGGAAAGACAATGCCTAATTTAGTCTCCATACAATAAATGATGCCAATACACTACACTTCGCACTCCTTTCGAGCATTAAGTTGAAGCCATTTCCCACGGGACTTGATACGGCCGAGCGCTCCAGATAGGCACTAATAAAATAAGTTGTCTAGCGGATTGCGACAGAACAACAAGGGTGCCAGGAAATACCCTGTATGGTTCCTCATTTAATTCAAAAATTAATGAACCACTAACCATAACCTTTTTTTAAGTTACCAAAAAATCTTGTTTCGAATGCATTTTCATCATAATAAGTTACACGAACCAGCCAGGATAAAGTCTCAAACAAGTGATCCCATCGATTGAGTAACAGTTTGTAAATGAAAACGATTATGTGCTATAAAAACGACTATATGCACTTCAAGCTGACTAAAACTGAATAAATTCTAAAATAACACGGTAATACGGTTCCTGGCATGAAAAAATAATCTCACTTCAACTCAGGTACGTATTCATTTAAAACAAAAGCTATTCCCCTAGTTGACGGGGAAAAACCGCGTGACGAATCCCATCGGGTAATGTTTGTTCTTCCGGTCGGTTAGCAAACCACAGGACGGTAATATGGAACCACAGCTTCGAGATGAATAGGGCTAAGAATTATTGGCACGAGGCGTTCACTTGCGGGAAGAGATGCGAGAACGTTGATGAACCCTCGTGAAGAATGATTCGAATCAGTAAAGGCACTTGGAACTGTAAGAGCCGTGAAGCTACCGTGCTGACACGGTGCAGAGGAATAACACTCGCACAAACAGGAAAGTAGAGGATAATTTAGCGTATCTTACAGCTTAATTTAATGATATTGTATGATTTTACTATGGATTGCAACAAAAATAATTCAAAATATATGACGCTAAAATGTACATGACGATGAGTTGAAGACTCTAGAAATATTATGACGGTTTAGAATTTCAGTTCACTTGTCAAATTTAACCACTTTGGTATCCCCAAGAAGTTGCTGCTGCAGCACCCACCCTCCCAAGGAGAATTGCACAGTTAAAAACTGTCTCGTTGTCCTATTTCCACCCTCATTCACGAATTACTAAAGCTTTCAGAGTTGGTGTACACCAGCACGTTCAAAACGATAAACTCCAGAGATTTAGCATTCGTGCTCATACAATCATGCCCCTCAGTGTCTTACGGGAAGCGTGACCATTACATCTAACGAACCTCGGTACTCAACCGTGTTAGTTGTTTTTATAAGTGGGGGGAGGGCCCTTCAGAAGGAACCCTCCAAGCACGAAGGTAGCATTGAAACCATGGTGTTAGAGTCATCCTTGCTCAATGCCGCTGGTGTCTGCCAATACCTAGCTGTTAATTTTTATAACAGAGATGGAATATTTTTAAAAAATGGCATCGAAAAACAAGCCATGCCAAGGAGGTCCATTTCCTGAACGGGGCATCGTAGCGGCATACACAGCACCCTCTGCCAATATACATAAGCGAAACGTAAGTTCACAAATTTTGAAGACCACGGTGCTGACGAGAATTCAGCAAAAACTCGGTGCGAAGATCGATTTAAGGCAATCAATACACTCAAGTGACCACGTTCATCAAAAGAAAGACTGCAAATTTTAAGGAAAAATAAAGCAGAAAAATTATTTAAAGCCTATTTCAGAACCACGAGAGAAAGCTTCAAGTCTACTGGAACTCCCGTAAAGATATATAAGTAAGGGTCAATCATAAGCGTATCGCGTATTGGAGCGAATTCCACCCCGAGGGCAAGCACTCTAATGCATTTAAACGGAGAACTTTTCTCGGCCCACACTTCCGAGAATTTATAGTAAAAAGTTCCTTTTGCACACAGTCACAGCAATACATGTACCAAACAATGTGAATATTTTAAAAATTTTACAGAAAATGAAGAGGATACCAACGAACTGAAAAAATAGTTAAAGAGGATAATTGAAAAGGACGTTTTGGTGAGGAGGCGGAACTAACTCCGCTAATTCCTTGGAAAGCCATCCCGCCTCCCACGCGCAACGAATAACTAAGGTGGGAAAATATAACTGGTTGACAAGCATTAGATTCCTCACTTAAGCAAAAACAATATCTGCTTTGAAGACATTTCCGAGATTTTCTAAAAGTTTGGTCAAGAGTACCAATAATAAAACAGTATGATGTTTAAAATGGTGATTATCATATGGGAATAAGCCCGAGCACTTGGCCGATCTGATATTTTCCAAGTTACCTTATAAAAGACAACATTGAATAGAGATCCCAAAACCAAAACAAAACCAGGCTACACTTGTTTGATGTAAAAGTTAACTACGTCGAAATGTTCAATGTGGCACAGAGGAATGGATGTTCAAGAGGCGAAAGACTGCGAGTGCGTTTAGAAAAGTGCACATTTTACGAAATGTTCGACCATAAAATGCGTCGAGCAATAAATAGGACGAGGAGATAATAGTTGCAAACAGATATTTCAACGTCGAAAACTAAGTAGGACTATTTTCAGAGTGAGAAGCAATTAACATTTTAATGTATAGCGTTCCAGATATTCCATCACGACGCAGGCAACGAGGGGGTCATCGACTATTTAGTCAGAAGTGGCGGGGTGAAGGCTCAATGTCGACCTTAGCGAAATATGGATGCTCATTAGTAGTCTTATCACGTACCAACTAGCGATCACGAAGATATATCTCGTCAAAAGTAAATTACGAACAATACTTTAATGATATTACCTCATCGACACTTTGTAATAAGAGTATTAGAATTCAGCTAGCTGTTCTCTTGGTGGTATAGGACAGAAAAAATACAAATTAACGACTAAAGGGTGGCTGAAAAAACACCCCCAACCAGTATACATGCAAGCATCAACGCTCAAGCAAAGGTCATCAATAGAATTCCATAGTACACAAGAAATCGCGTAAAAAGCTAGAAGTTAAATAAAGAAAAATCAGTGGATAGTAAGAACGAGCTATGCTACCAATAGTAATTTCACAAGCCGAAAGCCACAAATACGAATATCATAAGTAAAGCCAAGACTCCTCCTAATGAATATAAATCACGTCAGCCATTTGATTTTCAATGTGACGAAGTTTAGCAACCTGCCGAACTTAAACCATTAGTGATAGTATGGGTACTTATTAGAACCTCATTCTTACACCATTACCAAGATAACTTATTTCGCAAACCGACCACAAAAATATAGTCAATTCAACTCCACAAATTAAAGATCATTTCATGGATTAATAAAGGCCGCTTTACACGGTACATTTTCTTGTACAGACGAATGAACGAATTCTTTCAGGATGGAAATTGTACCATGTAAAGCGGAAAGTTGTATGATTGTCTGAATGACTTAACGGGAAATAGAACCTGCACTAATTCCACTCAGTTTCTTGTGCAATCTATGATACATTCGTTTGTACAATAAAATGTACCGTGTAAAGCGGCCTAAACACATCAGGATAAAATAGAATTCTCAAGTATTTCACGATCGGCTTTGTCATCGCGCTAGCATTGTCAATCCCAAGTTGCCCCTCCCACCACTCATTTCCGGCGTCAAAGAAAAGATACTCGAGATATTTCATCCAAGTAAAGGCTAAGAGATAATACGTGCTGAACGATTTAAAACCTGCTACCAATAATTTATGTTACACGAGAACCAGTAGTTATCAATAGTCGGCAGTAGCTACTAACGTAGCGAAAAAATTTGTACTTCACGCGTAAGTGAACGGAAGCATAATCATAGTCCCATAACGAATGCAATCTCAAAGCAGAAATTCTTCTCAACGGAAAATAAATTCAATGAAGCATTCCGAAAATAAGCTAGAGAAGAAGTTCCAGGAAATGTCGTATCAGTTCAATACATGCTGGCACAGGCAATTCAGTCTATCAACCAGAAATCTATAGGAATAAAGATGGAAGAGGAGACTGGAAACGACTACATCAAAGGTGAAACTAAACCAGAAATGGTTCCCACACTTAAACTGCATACAGGTGAGGATATAACTTAGAGCATAATTGAGAAAGTTTGTCAGCCTTAATTCACTCCCCAAAAGATAGTGACTCACACCGGTGACAATTTGCGTAATCACCCCAACCACATAAAGTCGCAAGACAAAAAGAAATAGCGGGTGTAGAACTCTTCCGGCCCCAAAAATGTAGAAGGTAGTCGTACACTAATTCGTTGAGTCGGAACAACTAGACAGCCATCAAATCTCGATAGAATTGGCACATATGAGTCGGTTATGATCACAGCTTACCTGAAGGTGCTCCTGAAACCTTATCGGCAGTATTTGAGCCATGTTGTCCGGGGATGAGACTACTCCTCACTGGAAAATTACAACCATACAGCCACCGATGGGCTGATACGTCTAACAGCACAGGATCGGATCACTACCAAATGTACAAGTGCCACTCACAGCCAACCAACATGGCTTCCACCACCTAGTCAAAAAAGAGAAGCCGCGCAGGTATCCATGCGCCGATGATGAGTCACGTATCAGAGACACCACAGCAGATTACCGAAGCCGTGCGTTACGATGCCAGCTCCAGTATGCTAACGCACTTTTAAACAACTAAAGTTACCTGGTCTTTTTTCCACATTTATTTCGACGGCGGAGGAATTAAGCAGAGAGGCCTGCCACATGAGCAACCTGCGCAGATCGGACTGATCATATTGATGTTTCGCTGTTTTCCGGCACGATTAGAGCGCCGCTCTACCGGCGGTAGGCGAACCAATCATCTCGATCGTTGATTTAACTTTCTTCCATACCCTTTTTCTAATATTTAACCTTATCTTCCTAGTAATTCATTTCCAACATGAGTAATAATCAAAAAGGTAAATCAAACATTAAAAAATTTTAAAGAAAAATCTTTTTTAATTCACATTACTTCATTACAATCAATGGACAGCGCACATACAAAATAAAACTTTGTACTTCATGGAAAATCTTGATCGTAGAGCAGCAATGTAAACCTCACGTCCACCCTTGACGGTACACACCTGTAAATAAAAACTGTCTATCATACATGGCTGATACAGACATAACCATAACAGTGAATACATTTTTCAGTCGTATTTAAATCATCATCCCATCAGGCGAAAGATGGTGTTTCGAATTACATCATGTCGGTTTAATCATCGAAATACGTAATGAGCACTAACTTAGTCAAACAAGCCGAAGCCCATGTCATCATCTGACTCGTCCGATTCTTCCTTTTTCTCCTCTTTCTTCTCTTCTGTAACAGAATAAGAAAAAAATTAGAAATTCCAAGGCATCATCTTACACTAGTCCTAACCCCAAAAAATATAAATTATTTCAGTAATGTGTGGTATCAGCACGACTGATCAGTCGAAAGATGGTGATAATGGAACATCATCAAGTACTTCGAATTTCAATAAGTAGATATCCAAGATGTGGTTAGGAAATCTTAACAAGTGAGTTTATAAACATGAAGAGGTCAAACCCCCGCAATAAGGTGAATATCTTCAAATAATGAAAAACAAATTTTCTTGGCCAGAACTCGTGAAAATAAACGCATTCACGATCGATTAACACTCAAAATGACCCCTTTACAAATCGACCAATAGTGCATAATGGGGTATGCTTACCCTTCTTTTCTGGTGCTGCACCGGCAGCCGGAGCAGGTCCTCCAGCAGCAGCAGGCGCGGCGACTCCTCCAGCAGGCATAGAGGCAAGCTTTTCGCGACCTGCAAGTAACAAAAATGCTGCTTTAATGATGACCCGAGAACCCCATTCCAATATATTTACATAGGATCAATGCAAAGGATAGGGAACGTGGTGAATTGTCACAATCATCTACCTCACTGCATTGACTACAAAAGTAAATATTATTGCTTCATTGGTAAAGGCATACAAGCCATGAAACAATCAAATTGTGGAATTGGATTACAACATGCATTCTCATTGATTTACAACATCCATTCACAATTAGTTACGAATGTTAAAAATACGCCATATCGGAAACCAATCCAAGCTATTCAATGTTCACTGATTATAATATCCACAAGCACTGTTTCGAGGAACTACGACAAAATCTAGCATTAAATACGCATATTTCCATCGACTAATAAAAAAAAACTTCTTAGAAAGTCATTGAATTAGAATACACGGAAGTTATAAGACTACTTTCAATTCGTCAGCGACATACCTTGGGCAATGAGGTCCTCAATGTTCTTTCCCTTAAGCTCTGCAATCACTTTCTTCAGCTTCTCGGAATCGGACTCGATACCAACGGAGCTCAAAATCTTCTCGATGTCGGCTGCAGATGGGCTTTCCTTACCGCCAAGGACGGCAAGTAAATATGCGGCCACGTAACGCATTCTGTAACGTAAAAATGTACATTAGCACACATTAAGAGATTATTACCAACGTTTCATAGAAAATAATCAATGGTACTCCGGCCCAAGTTGAGGACCACCACACACATGCCACTACTGTTCTAAAGATAAATCTAGGCAAGAGCTTTCGCATCACGCCGATATACGGCTTAATTTTGGATGAAATGAAATTAAGTACGAACAACATTGGCCTAAATGGATTTTTAAAAATTATCAAACGCCCCACACAAAAACGAACACGCATGTTTAGTATAGGTATCGCACTCTTCAGAGGATTGAATAATTACTTTACAGAACAAAATGATCAACATAGGGCAAAATACGATAAACACTGACTAGCATGTCCTTCCACGTATCGCACGTGGTTGATCCTATCAACATATTTCCCCTAACTGAAAAAAATAAACATATACGTCCCTATCACTGCTATTCAGTAAACAGTTGATTCATAACTTAATCGTTCCATTGCAAAAAATTCATGGACACACACAAACATTTACATACCTTTAAGTCTTCAGGAGACACGAAACGTGTTGACCGCTATCAGTAAATACTTATTACACTGAGGGCCAACCGGAAGTCACACGGGGTTCACATGGACCGTAGAAAGGACAACAGGCTCGTTAGCTAGCAGATGGGTTTACATAGCAAATATTATATTGATTAACGTCACCGAACATCTAAATTTTGGTGTTGTTTTCGGACAAATTTTTACCTTAGGCGATTACTTTAAGCTTACAAGTCTACATTAGTTGAATTGATTTTTTCTCTGAGTTGAACACACGAGTGCACGGATCGCACGGATTGAAGAGAACAAAAGAAAACTTAATACGAATGCGAGAGCGCGCCAGTATGAATATGAGCGCCAGATTCAAATTTATTGTTAACAGGTTATATTGCAAATAAACAGCTGCTGGGTGAACATGAGAAAAATTTGAGGTGTTTAAGTAGAAGCATATCCTGTGGATACTTATCTTCCTTTTACTCTTGCCCCAACAGGTGAGAGGCGAGGGAGCTTAAGTCTCATTTTCCGAAGACCTAAGTAATGTTTTCTGGCTGGCTAAATGATGACCACGGCTGAGACGGGATCTTCAAGTAGTTACAGGCTACGCGTGGAGGTAAACCCATTCATTGCGGCAACTATTAGTATGAAAATCTAGCAAGGAAAAATCAGAAAGGGATTTTGCTTCAAGACCTGAGAGAAAAAGAGATTAATTTCAAGCAGAGAGATGAACTTAGTGCCATATTATGACAAAGATGTGAGCTCTCACAGCTAGCTATGTTATAATGGCCGTAAACGCTACTTTTTTAATAAAGGGGTTTTAAATGAGACCTTATACAAGTCATTGCCTTTATAACGATAAAATAAATTTCTTGTAGATATTTTTTAATAAGTACATAATTATATGGGTCGAACCAGATGGTATGGTAAACATCATCAGATATTGTTGGTTGATTAGTAGAAATTTCCTTGGAGATAAGGAATAAATAAATAGATAATCAATAATGGGTGAGTAAGAAAAATAAAGGGAAATATTTAATAGAGATGAGATTGAAAAAATGTGTAAAAACCTTTTCTTACCTGGAAAAAAAATATTTTTAAAGAAGGATTAAACTACAGGTTATGGGCCCAGGACTTAATTAAACTGTGGATATGAAGATTTGATGGTGATGAGATTGAATTTTTTCATTTAAGTGGTAAGAGAAAATGGCTAAGAATGGGAATATTTATAAATTACAGAGTGATAACAGTGATAAATTCTGCAAGTGCTCTAGGAGAGCGAAAGCAGAGTTCATAGAACGGAACTGTTGGACTGCAGTTGATCCTGGATTTGGTGATGTGATGAATATCGACAATGGATGTATAAATACTAAGGCACTTGCATTTTTGCTTAAACTTGTCTCCCATACTTATGCTGAAGACAAAGTGACAGCGTTTGGGCAAAGGAAGCCTGGGACATTTTAGATAGGATCCATTCATCATTCACTTTGGTGCAGATGGTCAATGTAGAAAAGACAAGAATGGACAATACATGGCAAGGATCCAGGATTTTAACCTGAGAATTAAGAGTGGTGGATGGGATTTAGAGTTTAATGACAGGAAACTAGATGGTCTGTTCTTAATAGGCATACCAGAAAAATATGAAGTGGCCATTGAATTTCTTGGGAAGGATGTGAGGCTGTCAACAGAGTTGTTGAAAACCTGGCTGATGAGTGAAGAGGGAGAAAAGAAACAAAACTTGGCTCTTGCTGCTTGCAAGCATCAATCAAAGACAGTGATCAAGAGGAAGGCTGAACACCACCGGCCAGGTGGGGACCAAGGAGAACAGGGGAATCAACAAACTACTGCCCGCAGCAAGCATCACAGGTGGAAAAATTTCATCATTGGTTCAGCTGAACCTGACTCCGGGTGCCCGCTCAAGGCAGCAAAATTGTTTTCTTTCATACATGTGTGGGGTCTTGATCCAAAAACAACAATATAGCAAGTATCCCAGTATTTCTCAAAATTTGACAACAATGTTGAAGTTTTCCCCCTGAATCCTAGAGGTAACTATAAGGGAAGTGTTATCAGATTTTGTCAGTGTGGTATAAATCCAACGATCTGGCCTCCAAAGGCCAAGGTGAAAAGATATGAGTTTTCTAAAGGGATTAAAAGTACCCCTGAGGCTGTCACTGTTGAATCACAACCTCTTCCAGCTGTGAAACCTTGTGCGACAGTCATTCCCCCAAATACAAGTGTGTGTGCTTTCCTTTCCCAGCCTCCCGTTATACCAGCCCCACTTAGTATTCACCCATTCCCTGGTGTTCCTGTGGCACCAATTTGTGATCTCCTTCCCCAAACCTCCGGTACTTCTCCTCCAGTCATACCATCAGGTACCTGTATTTCCAACGAAATGCCTGTCTACCAATTTGAGCACTCAGGTTTCGGGTTCTCTTTGTCAGACCAGTGATCCAAAGAGTAGCCTCAATGCTACAGCTGACCAGAGTGACAGCAGTCAAAACTGTAGTGATGTGGCTCAAAAGCCTGTCACCTGTGGCCAACATGGAATTTTCAAGCCTAAAAAAGCATGGCTATGCCAAGGTAAACCGAAAAAAAGGTGTTAATTTCTTTTTTCTGAATATTCAATCCATGCTAAACAAGTCCAGTAATCTGGAAGTTCTCCTCCAAGAATTAGACACAGGCATTCTGTTGTTAAGTGAACATTGGCCAACCATCAATGAGCTAGTAGTTTTGCAATAAATGGCCTCAAACTATTGTCACAGTTTTGTAGGTCTGAATTGAGAGGGGGTGGAATGCCAATTTTTGGTAAAGGTGATCTCAGTGTTTCTGTTCTTGACTACAAGGAATGCATTGAAAAAGAATTTGATTGCTCCATAATAATTGTTAAACTCAATACACTTAGGATATAGCTGTTATTTCACTATACAGATCTCCCTATGCCTGTGTAGCTTCTTTTTTAAGGAATCTTAGTGATTTCTTCCAATTTGTAAATTCAGCTGGCATTGATAATGTTCTTGTTTTTGGCGATTTTAATGTAAATATGTTGGGTAACAGCTCATCATGTGATGATTTGATGAATCTACAGAATTCTTTTGGCTTGAAGGATGTTATTGACCAACCTACTAGAGTGTGCTCCCATTCAGCCACCTTAATTGATCTTATTGTGACTGATCTCTCATCAAACATGCTATTGCACTCTGTTGTACCAAGTGAACTGCCTGACCAATACGAACTTGAACTTAAGCTCCTACTTGTGAATAATGTCCCCATCAACAAAATGTATATACAGAAGCATCATTACTGTGCTGATGCATTTCAACCTTCACGTCTTGTCTCTCTCAGGAAACTTGGAAGGATGTTTATGCAGCCCGAGATGTTGATCCTAAGTTCAAAAATTTCATAAATGTTTTCCTTCTTCTTCTTCTTTCTCTAGTCCCCTTATGCTGTTAGGCATTGGGGTCCCTCAGCCACTTTATTAATTCCACCCTATTCTGAGCGGCTTCACTTCACTTATGCTCTTTCCACGCCGGGCTGCCAATCTCTCCACATATTCTTCCCACTCCAGCGTTGGTCATCCTCTTCCTCGCCTTCCTTCTGGTCTTGCCTCCATCACCTCTCTTGGCTTCCTTTCCTCCTCCATCCTAGCCACATGCCCATACAATCCCAAGGTTTTTCTTTCCATCAAATCTGTGATTGAGTCTTGCTGGAATTGGGCTCTGATTGTGATGTTTCTCACTCGATCTCTCCTAGTGCGTCCTGCAGCACGTCTGGGGTATCGCATCTCGCAGCTTTGGAATCTACTCCTGTGTTTATCGAGTAGGGTTAGGCTCTCTGTTCCTTATAGCAATAGCGGCTGAAAAATGGTTTTATACACCCTCATCTTTGTCTTCTCCGATATTTCTCTCTTGCCTACAATTGATCTGCTAAGCTGATAGGATACCTGGTTTGCTTTATGGACTCTGTGACTCACATCAGAGTCTGGTCTTCCGTCACAAGTAATTTGTGTCCCCAGGTATTCAAACTTGTCAACTTGTTCTAATTCTTGCTCTTCCCATGTTATGTTCAGCCTTTCCTGCACCTCATTTTTTGGCACTGCAATGACCTTGCTTTTCCCTACATTTATTGTCATTCCGTGGTCTCTAATTATATTAGCCCATTCTTCTACTGCTGCTTGCAGTTCTCTCTTGTTCTTAGCAATCAATACAATGTCATCTGCATATATTAGTGACTGAACATAGACTGGCCTTAACCTATAGTTACCTACCTTGCTGTTTTTCTTTTGCGTTCTTTATGTATCTGGTCCATCATAATTATGAATAATAGAGGGCTAAGGCTATCTCCTTGCTTGACACCTTTCCTCATCTCAAACTCTGTTGACGTTTTCCCTGCTATTCTTACTTCTCCTTTCACATTAACGTACATACTTTTAATTCTTTCAGTTAAGCCTACAGATGCCCCTATTTTTTGCAGTACTTCTCAAATGCTGCATCTTGGAACAGTGCCAAAAGCTGCCTGCAGATCTAAGAAAGCTAGGCAGACTGATCCATTTCTACTAATATATTTGTCCATGACTTGGCGTACTGTAAAGATGTGATCCTGGGTTTGGCGGCTTTTTCTAAAGGCACATTGTTCAAATGTTTTCCTAATGAATTTTAATCATGCTTTCCCCTCTAAGACCATGATTACTAATTATAGACAAAAAGAAATAAATTCCCAGAATATCTAATAAACATTGGTAAATATGCACGTCACTTATATCATCTAAGTAAATCCACTGATCATTCCTATCAAGACACGTACCTTGTCCATTTGAAAAGTTACAAAAAGTGAATCCAGGACTTCATCAAAAATCATAATGTTACTCACATCTCCTCATCCAGCAATTGTTTCAAAGCTGCTTCGAATATCATTAAACACCATACGAGTGCAAGCCGTGAATCACATAGCTCTTCATACATGACTTTCAACAAAACTCAATTAACTCCAGTTGCTATTGCAGACCGTTTCAACAAACAATTCTGTCATGCTGCTCCAAATAGTGGTCTTCCTGAACTAAAGTTAAACAAAGCTATTTATTCTTTTTTCCTTTTCCCTTCAGACTCTGAAGAATTTCTTCAAATCATTAACTCCCTAGCAAATAAGTGGTCTGCTGGAAATGATGAAGTGTCTGTACCTATAGTCAAAAGTGCTTCCAGATGTATAGCTAAACCTCTCTCTGACATTTTCAACTCATCTATTTCAGAGGGACTTTTCCAACTTACTTAAAAATAGCCCTAATATCTTCCATCCACAAGAAGGGATCAGTAACTGACTCTGATAACTATAGGCCGATCTCCATCCTGTCAGTTTGCTAAAAAACTTTTGAAAAAATCACATATAACTGCATTGTAAATTATCTTGGAAAATTTAATTTGTTGCATACAGCTCAACATGGATTTAGAAAGGATAAATTCACAACAACAGCTGCGTTCCATCTTGTTAATACCATATGCCAGTCTCTAAACAAACATGAAATGGTCACAGGCATTTTCTTTGACCTGAGCAAGGCATTTGACGCAATTGATCATAGTATATTATCCGGTAAATTAATAAATATTGGTATTAATGGTAATGCTCATTCATGGATAATGTCATTTGGATAATGAGCATTTTGCTTTAGTTCATAACTCTTCAGCTCCTTACTCCACTGACACTGCAATGGCTAATCCAATGTCTTTTTTTATGAGGCCCAGTGATGATAGTGAATTAAAGTCTGTCATATCCAAATTCAGCCAAAGCAGTTCAAGTTCAGGTCTAGATGGAATTCCAGCAAAGGTAATATTCTTTAGCTATGACATGATTAAGATTCCACTTCTGCACTTAGTGAATGAATCTCTGAGAACTGGCATCTTTCCAGCTTCTCTGAAGACGTCTAAAATTGTTCCTCTTTATAAAAACAAAGGGAGTATAGATGATTTGAACAACTACAGACCTATTGCTCTGCAAAATTCCTTTTCAAAAATCTTTGAGAGAATTGTATGTTCTCGTTTAGTATCTTATCTGGATAAGTACAATCTTCTCTCTCGTGATCAGCAAGGGTTCACACGTGGAAAATCTACCTCTTCTGCCATATACCAGGCGGTAGATAGAATATTGCTCTCTATAGATAACAAAAAAGAAACACTTGCTTTATTTTTTTATTTTACTAAGGCTTTTGATCTGGTAAATCATGATCATCTTTTCTTCAAACTTGAAAGATTAGGAATCAGAGGCATTCTGCTTCAGTGGATGAAATCATATCTCAACAACAGATCTCAGGTAGTAACATTAACCATTGATGGCGTCAGACATGCATCTTTTCCTCGTAAGTCTAATGTGGGTGTACCTCAGGGATCTACACTGGGTCCGCTGCTATTCCTGTTATATATAAATGATTTACCGCTGGCCTTATCTGGGATTTATAATATTACCCCTATTTTATATGCCGATGACACTACAGATATAGTATCATCCACTTCCTGTAAACCTTTATCTGACAAAGCTCAGTTAGTCACCAATAAAATTAGCAAATGGGCTCAAGATAATTTTCTAATGGTTAACCCTAATAAAAGTAATTTTATACACTTTTTAACCAGCAATCAGCCATCTGAAAGCATGCTAATAAAAATGGAACGAAAATCAATTGAACAAGTTAACACCTGCAAGTTCTAGGGATTATTTCTTAATTATAAAATGTCTTGGGCAGATCATATCAATTTCCTTAGTGGCAAGCTAAGTTCAAGCTGTTACATCCTTAGAAAGCTTAGTCAAACATTTACACGAGAAACTTTACTAAGTTTGTATTTTGGTGATTTTTACTCACATGTTTTATAGAGTATTATCTTTTGGGGATCTACCCACTAGTCTTTAAAAATATTCAGACTTCAGAAACAAGCTGTTAGAATCATTGCCCAGAAGTGTAATAGTTCTCCCAGTAAACCAATTTTTAAGGACTTGAATCTTCTTCCTGTGCCATGTATATATTTATTTATAACTATCATGTATGTGAAGAATAACATTGTTAATTTTGATGTGAACAGTGTATTCCACCAACACCACACAAGGACACAAAATGACATCCATTATAATTATGTACGTACAAGAATTGCTAAAATGGGACCCAAAGAAATGGGCATAAAATTGTTCAATAAATTACCACTGAGTGTAAAAGAAATAAAAAGCATTAATGCTTTTAAATCTGAACTAAAAAGGTACTTACAAAATAATTTGTTCTATTCCATCAAGGAATACCTCAATGACACTGCCTGTTTTAACATTTAATTTTGTATAATATATGTATGTATGAATATGACGTGCCCTATATCTTTTTCATATCAATGCATCAGATCTTTGGGCAAATAAAGATATTATTATTCTGTCATACCTCTCTAATTGCAAGCAAATTGTCCAATACTGAAGTAAGTCTAAGATGGTAATAAACACCTGTAAATCTGGTTGGTACAATTGAAGCAAGTTCCGGGGTTCCTCAGGGTTCCATTTTGGGACCCCTGTTGTTCATAATTTGCATAAATGACCTTCCTCTTTCATTGCCCAATTGCAACACAATTTAATATGCTGATGACACTTCTTCTATAAACTCTGGGATGACCTAGGTATCTATCAGCACAGAGCACACCTTAATCAGTATGTCAAAATAGTGTCTTGAATACAACCTGATCCTCAACAACAATAAATCATGCTTTATGCAGTTTCACTGTAAAATATCTCCACCAACATCTACCTTATTATTAAGAATCAATGATAAGATTATTCACCACTCTCCTTCCTCTGACTTTCTAGGCTTTCACCTTAGTGAGGATCTTCATTGGTCTCTCCATATTAATAAAATTATACGGAAAATCTCAACTGGCATCTTCATGTTAAGGAAACTTGCCCCAATCACCTCCATTGAAACATTAAAACTACTCTATTATGCTGCAATTCATTCCCACCTGTCCTATGGAATTATTTTTGGGGTAACAGTAGTGCAGCAACTAAAGCTTTCTCTTCCCAAAAAAGATCAGTTTTAATGTTTTGTTTTATTAACAGGCAAATAGCCCATTTACAATACATAAAGAAAAACTTTACACAAATTAAGAACTACATTTTACATTAATTAAGAATACACTTATTATACAAGAGTATGCTTATTATACAAGAGTATACTTATTATTAAGAATACACTTATTATTAAGAATACACTTATTATATAAGAATACAATTACAATTTACATTAATTAAGAATAAACATACACATAAATGATTAAGAGAAAATTGAGAAATTACATAATATTACTTCTGAAACAACAAATTCAATAATATAGCAACTTAAAAATGACATAACTCACAGTTCACCTAGACAATTCATGCAAGTTTACTTGATTTAAAACCTCAAAGAAATCATGGGTATTCTTCAGGAAGTTTCAATAACAAATTTTTGAGGGTAAATTAGACATAGTAAAGTCAATTACTTGAATGGAAATTGCAACTGTTGGGAGACACTAATGGCAGGGTGATGGGGATTACATGATATTAAGGGACAATCATCTGGAATTATGGTTTAAGCCATTGCTAGAGTATCCATCAGAGTACCTGGAAGACCGCTCTTCAAAGCGCTAAATATACTTACTCTACCTTGTTTGTATATTTTACAATGCTGCATCGCTGTGAAAAATAATCCTTCCCTGTTTCCATCAAGTTCACCCATTCATAAGCACTCCCCCCGTTTCAAGAGCAATATTCACGTACATTGTTATAATTTGACTACTGCCCAACATGGGCCACATCACTCCACATCCCTTGTGTACAACAAATTGCCCCAAGCATTTAAGTTAATGAAATCTCCAGACACATTAAAATGTCAATTAATGCAACTATTGCTTAACAAAAGTTATTACAGCCTAAATGAATATTTTTCTGACCGACTCTAATGCAATAAATGAAATATTCTGTAAATTAGAGTTGTATTATATGTGTGTATATTATGTTAATTGTACAAAATGTATTTTGTGTTTCTATATGTTTTCCTGACCATGTTCAATGTCACACTTTCTTGACTAACTGAACAATAAATATTATTATTATTGTTACTTAAGTAACATTCTCCTCCGAGTCCTTGGCAAGCATCGGGTTTCATTGCTGTCATAATGGCCAAGGACTCTAGAGAGTTGGGGCAGTTATCGAAGCCACATCCGACACCCATCGGATGTGTGGCTGCACCTCAGTTGGGTCGTGCATATGGAGTAGACGGATGGACCCAAGTAAAACAGCCTTCTGTATGTGAGCTGCAAGTGACTCTGTCAGTGCTACGCAGGACGGAATGCACTTGATGTTCTCCATCAGCAAGCCCTTAACTCCTCCAAGCACACCTATGATGAAGAAAACCAGTTTAACAGAGTGTCCTGGATACATTTGCCAAAGCTCAAATAGCAGGTCTTGATATTTCGCCCATTTTTCCTTTGCATCCATGTTCGTTTTAGCCGGGGTTGAAAACTCTATCACGAACATGGAGCATAAGTGGTGGTCTAAGAGAATGATATCAGGCTTGGTCACCTCCAACTGCCTGGAGATAGAAAAGCTGTAATTCCACCAGATGGTACATTAATCATTCTCCACAATGGACTCAATATCTCCAGGGGCATATGGCAGCACAGGAGTATCGTCGATGCCAAAATGGTGTCGAAGATGAAAATATAACACCCGCTGGGCCGCATTATGCCTAGCCATATATGCTGACTTGGCATAAAAGCTACAGCCGGAGAGAAGGTAGTCTCTGGCTGGTACTCTCAAAGTCTCTGGCTGGGCTCGGCACGCCCTGCATCTCATGTCCACAGCCTCCGTCTTGAATATAATGCAGCGGTACACGAGTGTGTTTATGACACCATCCTGGCATGCGAGGACAAAACCTCGGTCTCTGACCATACACCAACGGAGCAGAGAAAGGCAAACGTCAGCTCCTTCGATAGCCCATGTTTTGATAGAAACATCCATGCATGGGTTTATCGGTATGTGCCTTGAGGAAGGTTTTCTGCTTGGCCTTTATAATTTCGAGCTTCAGGACATCTGCCTTCAACGACAAGATAGACTTTTCGTCGTCGCTACCGTCTGATGTTGGGTCAATGTCCATACCGGTTTCGTCCACTGCCCTCTTGACTGCCTGGAAGAGAAATGCCCCTACTCCGGCACTTTCATGTTCTCTTATGAGACTGAGCAGGGGGTCTCTGCTTTTGAGCACTCAGCCATGCTGTGCCCAGGACAACTCAGCTGTGGTGACACTCCAGGCTCAACAGACCTCTACCATCTACACTGCGAGGGAGATACAGTCTGGCAACGGAAGATTTCGGATGAAGACTTCTGCAGACGGTTATCATCTTCCTTGTTCCCCTATCGGGAGTCTGCAACTCGACGTACCATTTCATGCATCCGAAGGTGTACAGCAGTGTTGGAACTGTAAACATTGAACTGTAAACACAACCCTTGTTCTTGCCAGACAGCTCAGAACTCCAGATTTTCCTGAGAGTCTATCTGTACTTGGCGGTGACTCTTTCCTTCACTGCTACAACCTCCAGCATTCGGCTTTGGGGGACGCCGAGGTATTTGTAGCTGTCATCGCCCTCAAGGTGGCGAACGACGCTACCATCAACGAGGTGCATGTCTTACTTGTTCTCCAAAAATCTTCCTCTCGCCAGGTGGATGGATGCAAACTTGTCTAATCCGAACTCCATCCCTGTAGCCTCACTGTACTCAGTATGGTGTCCAGGGCCACGCGAAGGTCTTTTGCGTTGGAAGCGTACAGCTTCAGGTCATCCATATAAAATAAATGGGTGACCTTATGCTTCCTGTCACCTGGCACACCGCACATGTATCCTTTCCCTTGTCGCATCCTTAGAGATAGAGGTAGGAGGGAAATACAGAACAGCAAGGGGCTCAAGCTGTCACCTTGGAAAATGCCACAGTGGTATGTTACCAACTCGGACGAAACTGACCGCTAGCCAGCAGTCAGGGAGAACAACATTATGGGAGTGCTCTCGTTCAGAGGTGAGGACAGACTTGCTCCTAGAATCGACCTTGAGGATGTATATGGTGGAAGAAGTAAGAAGAGAAATGTGATGAGAAGGCAATATTGACTGGAGTAAATAATTGAGTGATTATGAAAGTGAAGTTGAAGGGAGTAAAAATGAAGAAGAGCCGAATGCACGGGAAAACGAGCTCCAACCTATGTATGAAGGAGAATGGGCATTACAGGCTGATATTTTAAGTTGTCCGCCTAATGGAAAATTATGAGACGTATTGACTATAGCCATTGGACAGTATTATTGTTTCGATATATAGTATCCTTAAGTTGTAAAACCATTTTTGTGCATATTTATAAAAAATACAATGGAATAAAAATTATTCATTTATTATCAGTGAAGAGTTTAATTTTAATCAAGTTTTGTTGTAGGATTGGGGGTTTTAAATAATGGGTAAATAGAAACATGATACAATTCTCTAAGGATTTATGTATTCCTTTTTTCAATATGTTGTGGGTCTACCTTCATTATCAATGGCCTCTTGTAGTCTCATTGTCATTGACCGCACAAGGTTTTGACACAAAAGTGGCCTGCCTTGATAGGAGGTCCAAATTTCTCACCTTATTTTCTAAAGTGACCTCTGTCAAGGCATCGTCCTCTCCCTGCCACTCTTTGACCATTTGTCCCCATAGATTTTCTATTGGGTTCCAGTCAGGTGATTTCACTAGCCATGGTAATAGATTTATTTTGGGGTAGTTCTCAAAATATTCATGGCACACTCTTGCCATGTGGACTGGTGAATTGTCCTCAACGAGGGTAACCTCTTCACCTTTCAGAACCAAAATGTTAATGTATGGCACAAGATTTTCCTCCAACAAATTGGTGTTACACTGCATTGTCTTTCTTGCAGGTGCTCTGATCGATGGCCCTGCCCTGCTGCCGACATTGTGCCCTAAAAACCCATTGATATTCTCCCAGATCTATTTTGTTCGGCAATATGGGAAGACAAAAACCTGTCTGAAAAACAATTTTGAGGCAGTAGATTGAAAAGGATAAAGTACCGTTTTTACTCCTTTAAATATCAGCAGCTCACCTGTCAAACACACATCACAATTAAGTCACAAATAAGTAATAACGTCATTGTAAAAAAAGAAACATTACAATGCATGCCTATGCCATTTATCCACAAGTAAAAAGGTACTTAAAATTACTAGTGATTTCAACTACCGAGTTCCCCATGTGCACCAGTCTAATTTTTCCATCTTCATTATTCTGATATCTCTTCTCTGATCATACTTTGATAAACTTTTCATCACAGAATTTGGTGAGGTCCCAAAAGGCTTGATCATTGATGATATTTGTTGTGGCGAGATCCAAACTGGCGGCCCTCTGGTCCTTTTGGGCTTCCGCACCAGACGATAGTGTCTCAGGCCTGCTTCGCGCGATCTATTACGCACTGTGTTATAACTACACCATAATCTTAAATCCCTTTGAAGAGCTGGTATGCTACCCACTGTCAAGGGAGAATCTCTCATAGAGGCAAATATTGACTCAGCTATGTCTCGTGTGATACAGTGGGTCCTTCCACTTTGGAAAGTCCACAGGGGCACGACTTTGGAAAGTCTCATCCTCATTTATCCATCTGAGCCATCAGTGAAGAAGGCTACAGTGGACTCCAAACTCGAAAACCACTTTGGACTCAGAGCGCCCGCCTTTCACCAAGCCCACCGTCAGAGTGCAATGGCTTGTGCTGGTTTCGCAAAGAGGAGCTCTTTCCATTTTCATCTTTCTAAGAGAACAGATGAGTATGATTACGATGCCTCTGAGTTATGAATACCCTTGCTACTCACTGAATTCATTTCAGTGCTAGCCTTCCAATGCGAACAAAGTCGATAGCACTGTCTGAGCTTAGTCCCACTAGACTTAAAATATATAACATAGTGTACCCGACAATTCTCATAGTCACCAAAGATGACCCAGGATAGCCAACATTCCTATACAAACTGCTGACCTATATGAACCGCAAGCGTGTCTCGCAATACGTTTTGAAGTGACAGTATATAAATTATATTTTCACTTTGACGAATCCTATACGTTCAATATATTTCAATGTTGACTGGTAAATGAAAATTATTATTTAAATTTTAGAATTACTATCCATGTTGTTACAAATTTTTATCTTCACTTTGATGGGTAGCAAATTTTCTCTTGAGGTATGGATTTGGTGAAAAACTAGAAGAGAGCCATTATTGAACCTTTTAGTTGTGTCTGATGGATTCAGTTACAGCTGCAGAATATGGAGTAACGCAGTTGGTTTCACTCCTCAGCGGGTCATGAAATGTGTCCACTCCTCAATGGATTCTGACCAATGGGTCCCCATAGAATTTGGACCCTTGGAACCTAACCCTCTCACTGACTGGTCCTAGCCAATGGATTCAGTTCTGTTAGCATCCTGGGTTTAAAATAGACAGCTAACATGGACTGAAACCACAACATTTTGGAAACAAAGCCTTAGCCACTATGTATAACTTAATTTTGGCCTCAAGTTGACTTTATAACAATAATATTGGCTTCAATTAACAAGTTGAGAATTAAATAAGTATTTCAGTTTTAAATTTACTACATACTGGCCATTTGGTTACACCATTGAGTTTTTATTTAAATGGTTGAGATTTTCTGTAAGAGTTATTGTAATAAATAATGTTTCTATTCCCTTAATAATAGTCTAAATACCATGGTAAAATATGTAGCGATGAGAATTGAATGCAGAAAAGGTGAATGCAATTTTGTAGCAAAAGCTCTGTTTGAAGAAGGTTAATAATAAATATTTGGGCTGGCAAGATGAAAGCACATATTTAACCAAAGTAGAATTACGTTTTTGAGAAAGGCACAGTTGTAAGACCCCCAACTCTCAATGGGTCTCCAATAATTTGGCAGGGATTTCAGGAAGGAAACTCAGAGATACTCCTAACATGTTTTCTTATTCTGCCTACATGCTCCCGTGATCTACTCCCAACCACCACGTAACCCCACTGTCATTTCCCAGCGGCACCTCTGCATGCCCTCCCCATCTCACCTCCTCCCCCATCCTTGGGTGTCTTCCTCCTGATCATATCGTCCACTCCTGTACTTTCCCACGTAAGGTGGAAAATGGGAGGGGGGAATGCTGCACATGCGACTCGCCTCACTTGTTGGTCGCCATCAGTTTTGGAATCCTGTGACTCGGAAGAGGGGTTGGGAAGAGGAAGGAGAGGTGTAGGTATCTGATCTGTTATTATACACGCAAGCTATGCTATACTATACATATAATATTATATACACAAGCAATAAATTGAATAGAATTGGCCATAAACAACAAAAAGAGTACTGTGCTAGGCATATTATACGACCTCAGTAAAGCTTTTAACAGCATAAATCACGATCTACTGTACAGCAAGTTAATGAGGCTGGGTATAATATTCACGTTGGATCTTTCCATTCGTTCGTTTGTTGGAGTTCCCATTATTTTGTGTGCTATGTGCTCAGAGGGAGACCTTAAAATCAGTATTTTGGTGCATTGTGAGCTGACTTTTGCATTGATAATGTCGGTGCATGCTTGCAATGACATTTGTCCTGAGACTTGGACTCCTCCCCAAATCCATGTTTCCTGCATTGTGAGCAGACTTTTGCATTGATAAATTTGGTGCGGTAAGGTAAATAGACATTAGTATTCTACGTTGTGAATGATTTTTGTGTTCGATGATTAAAATTATTTTTTTTGTTCAACGATATGATTAGCACACCTACTGTGAACATGGTAATTAAATGAGAAAAATGATGTCTTGTTCGTGGCCTTGGTGGTGTTAGAAGTGGATGTCATCAGCCGTAATGATTTTGCTGCGGAAAGATCAGGAATACCCTACAATATATTTTTCGATGTTGGTAGTTGACTTGGTGGAATTGCTGTTTTGTACTTTTATGGTGCTTAACTTGTTTCTAATAATCCTGCGGTGATTTTATGCTCTAACATTATATTTGTGGTTACTTGCTTATAATTGGAAAAAGATTGAAGAATATCTGGAGATTGGTTCTATGTGATTTATTTAATATTTTACGTGATGTATAATGTGAAAATAATATAAGTTACATATTATGCCTATGAATTATTTAAGCTGGCCCCGGTGGCGACGGGGTAAGGTCCTCACCTGCTAAACTGAGGGCCGCTGGATTACACGTTCACTATTTTTTTCGTAAACCTGGCGTGTGTTGTCACAGTTAATTTTTCCTTGTCAAATAAATTATTAAAAATACGTCATCAACTTCTTTCTGCTGCTATTTCCTTTTCTCAGTATTCTCTCTGAGGCTGAGGAAGGGCTAACACCGAAACGTTATTAAGTAAGACTTTTCACTCTCGTCTTTTTACCCCCCTGTCCCCTGTCAGTTTCCTTTACAATTGCGTTTGTGGCCATTTGGCGAAGTTTCCCATCATTTCCCATGGTGTATATTGGTGTATATCGTGTATATATATATAAAACGAGTAAATGGGTGCTTGCTGTTAGCAAGCAAGGGGGGTTTGTACATAATTTTACACTTAAAGTATCGAAAAATGAATGCATCATCCTTACAAAAATAATGAAAGCTCTCAAGTCTGCGTGCTACATGCAGGCAAAGAAAAATATTATGGAATTCTCGAAATTAATTTCACGGTCAATGAGGTAAGGGTACCAGACAGTTCTAGTGCAAATCATATTACATCTCATCCAGTTATTAACGACATCAAAATACTATAGTCAGTGAAATGAAAGGAACGTGGAACCACTGCAAGTTCAACATAACTTTATTTGACGGCCTTTCTACGTTAAATATTCCTTTCAGTACAGCATACTTAATAAGGTCTAACATGAAAACTTTATAATAGAACTTTTAAATATTTTTTTTACAACAATTTACGACAATTTTAATATGCTAATTTTCATGTTCAATTTTTCTTTTTCAATCTTCTACATGAATTGCACATGCTTTAGAATGAAAACTAAAATATCATGAAGATTGGTTGGTTAAAGTTGGTCATCAAACCTACGGTAGAGGTTAGGAAAAAGTTGAAGAAAATATAAACGGTACTTAGCAGCGATGTATTAATAGCACCTGTCCATTTAATGATGCCTGTATGGGTGCTTGCAATTTGCATGCAGGGGGGGGAGGGTTAGATGATAATACTCTTTAAATAAGGAAAAAAATGAAAGCTCTCAAGTCTGCGTGCTACATGCAAGCAAAGATAAGTATAATTCTCGAAAATGAAATACGCGCCTCATGAGGTATGGATACCAGACAGTTCTAGTACAAACTTATATTGTACGTTATCCGGTTTTTGCGACTTTTCAAAATACTATAATCAGTACACCGAAACGAACGTGGAACCGCTGAAAATTTTTATCATTACCTTATTTGACGGCATATAAGACGTTCTTCTACGTTAGATATTTCATTTCAGTACAGCATACTTAATTAGAGCTCACATGAAGAATTTTACTATAAATATTCGATCGGAATCGATATTTTTATTATACTAATTTTCATGTTCAATTTTTTTTCTCTTCCAATCTTCTGCATGGACTGCATATTTTTTTAATGAAAACGACAATATCATGAAGCTTGGTTGATGGAAATTGGCCATCAAAGGTATGGTAGAGGCCAGGAAAAGTTTGAAGAAATTATACCCAGTATTTACCAGGGCGAAAAATGGCATAGAGAAGAGTAAATTACATGCATTTAGGATACCTAGCTCATATATGTAAAGCTATTGATTGCAATATCTCGAAGCCGAATCGACTCTTTTAACTTTTCCGATTTTACCCCAAATCAACACATAAATATAACCCTTCCCTGAAACTGGCTCGCCTAGCTTAGTTCCAAACCTGAATCGACACTCGGCTAGGCGACAATGGAATAAATCCATAGCAACGAAAGTGAAAAAAATTCTAAAATCCCAAATAAAAGTTTAAAAATATCAGTTTTACGGTAGGTAGGAAAGAATCGATTGCAAGAATAAGATTTTTCAAACATTCAGCCTCATATTTGTGAAAGAATCAGTCTTTTAGCTCAATTATTTCATATTTTAATGAACGAAAGAAAAATGGTCTACACTTAAATTTTTCGTTTTTCCCGTATAATCCCTAGTGAAGCTTTCGATTGCAATAAATCGAAGCCTAATCGACTTTTTTAACTTTTTCGATTTTTTCCCAACTCGACACATGACTCCAACTCTATCCTGAAAATTTCACCCACCTAGCTCGTTTTGAAATGCCCAGGAATTTTGATGAGTCAGTCAGTCAGTCAGTCAGTTTTGTAGCTTTATATATATTAATGTATGTGTAACAAAAAACAAGAGAAAAGCGTAATTATAAAGACTGCCGACTGGCTGTCGACAATATCGAGAATCGAGATATCCAACCAAAGATTACTATCCAACAGAAGTAGTGTTGATAATGCAGTCTAGAGGACTCTGTCACGAGTTACCACGGTAAATTCCCATCTACATAGTAAGTTTCTTTGGCAGTAAATGTCAAACGTAGTGGGGGTTGTGATCATTCTTCCTGTGTAAGGAGGTCCTGTGTATTATAATCTTGGTCAACAAAGGCCTTGTCCAGTTGGGGAAGAAGAATACTTACAAATACTTATCCCTGGTCGAGTGGTATCAGAAGGAGGTTGAGACGAAATTCGTGTTGTGCTACTTGTATTACTCTTTTTTTATTAATTGACGATTAGGATGGCAGATCGTCTCACGCAACTTCAAGACACTGTTAATCAGGTCTGTGCACTTCCTCGCTCAGAAATAGTTCTTTACAACTTAGTGTACCATACTTATATATGTTGTACGGTAAATATGTTACTGACGGGTAAATGTTCGCCCAGCAGAAGCCACCGTTTTTCCTTTTTAACTCCCTTCCTAGGCCACCTACAACCGTGATTTATACCTCGTTTTGAACTATATATTAAAACCAGCGGATTTCTTGGGGTCGAGAAGTTATAACGGCGAATCCTGTCTAGCGAACATTACCATCGTATTGCCTCCTCGAATGAAATTTTTGAGATATGGAAAAATATGCATGGCTTGGGGCGGACAGCAGAAAAGTCAGTTCTCTGATTGTATCATGACTTTCCAGCAAGCAGAGAACTTCTGCAACAGCATTGGGATTTTGCAGCAGTATTCATCTCCCAGTAGATTTCCAGGATTTGATCGAAGTGGCTCTCAAACACCATCTCAACAGCAGCAAGACGGTAAGCTGAGTATTTATTTCTAAGTTAGTGAATTTAACGATCACTTGCTGATGTCGTTTGTCTCTACAGATTATGCTCATCTGTTCGCTACTTTGATTGCCCGGTGTGCTAAGGATATAGATGTCTTGATCGAATCTCTGCCTAGTGAAGATTCATCCACGGAGTTGCAAGTAAGAAGTTTTTCTTTCATGATTCGGTGGCTATTGTGATTAACGTTGGGGTGCCTCCATTAAATTACGATGGTCTTGATTTTTTGTGCCTTCAGATCGCAAGTCTACGTCGTCTGGAGCAAGAAAACCAAGAGGCAGGCGAAAGGTTGGAAGAAGTCGTACAGCGAGGAGAAGCACTGCTTACACAAGTTCAGGCGGCTTTGGCTGATATCGCTCAAAATCAACTAGAAATGCAAAGAATGCTGGACGGACGAGCTGTCGTGACATGAAAATAACTGAGAAGACGAGGCTATAGTTTTTGTGGAACAAGTGGCCCAACGAACAGTACTTTTCGTCGTATTGTTATGTGACATATATTGTCTCTACCGTTGTGCGCGGTTTGAGATTATAAGTTGGCTTGTCAGTTCAATAAACCCTTGTGTGGTGTAGACTCCTAACTTTCTCTGTCTCTTTTTCCTTGTCAGTTTGGTAATAACGTAAATATTGAAGTATTTATATCCCCATGATGTTGATGTCTTTTCCTCCATTTCCCTTAATTTTAGATTCCATGGAGCAGACTATTATTTTAATACAAATTTTGCAATGGCAAGGGTCTTAGCAAACCTAAATTTTGTTCTCGATAATTTTAGACCAGAAATGAGATTATTGCAATGAGTTACTTGCTTGGAAAAGGGCCAGAAAAGGAGTAAAGTGTATTAGGTACAAGGACAACTATCTGAATGATTCTAAGGTGGCATCAGTCTGTTTTTTTGTTCAGACTACTTTCAAAGTTGATATTCTGCTCTCAGCCCTTAGAAATTTCTCACGTTGAAATGTTTCATCTGCTAGCACATGTTGTAGTGAATAATTTTTTATTGGCAGTGGATAAAAGTTAAAATTTTTTATTCTTATCAGCTTTATTGGTATTATTAACATGTTTGTTTCTCCACGACGGGTTGTTGCAGTGATGGTAAATATATGGGTAGACGAGGAGTATTGAGATGATGGATGTACCCACACTTCAACCAGAATTGGTTTGAATTGACCCTCCATGGTTGGTCCCTGATTTGATGATGTACTCTGGCAGACCTCATGGCGTCTACCCATAAAAGGGAGTTGGGGGATACCTAATCCCAATTTTTTGGGCAACGGGCTCTTCCGGTTCTCATAAGATGTGCGGTAATTTTTTGCAAAAGCGAGACTGACGGGGACACTTCTCATGTTGTTGGGGTTACCCTACAGATATGAGAACTGCAGGGAGGCGGTGGCCCATCGACGTCCTTTTGACGTCAATCTGCCTCATTGTGTCGGCCTCGCAGGGGCTGTGGCTCGCTAATTTTCCCTTCCCTTTTCCTTTTCCCACTTCCTCCCTCTAGGGTATAAGCTAAGGCTTGCAGACCTGGTGGGGGTTTTTAGTCCCGCGTGGAGACCCGAGACACCTGATGGTAAATATATGGGTAGGCGGAGAGTATTGAGATGACGGGACCCACACTTTGACCATAATTGACCATCCATTGGTCTGGCAGGTCCCCGATTTGATGACGTACTCCAGCACACCACACGACGTCTACCCATTAAGGGAGTCGGCAGATACTTTATCCCAAGGATTTGGGTAATGAGCTTCGCCGGTTCTCAAGAGATGTGTGGTAAGTTTTCGCGTAAGCAAGACTGGTGATGACTCGTCCAATGTTGTTGGGGGAACCCAACAGCTACGAGCACTGGCGGGGAGGCGGACGCCCATTGTTGTCCTTTTGACGCCTATCTGCCTCATTGTGTCGGCCTCCCAGTGGTTGTGCTTCGCTAACCCTTCCCTTTCCTCTATCCTAGAGCTTCAGTAGGTTTTTAACCCGAAAAGGCTAATGATAAATACGAGGAAAATGTTTGCTACACATATTCTAACGCCTCTTCTTAGGAAACATCATTTGTTACATAAACCACACAGACTACATGAACTATCAAATCTGCATTTAAAAAATGACACATGTATGAAATTATATGTTCACTCAATCATGCAAAAACATAAGAAATCAATACAAATATGCAATAAATCAATACAAAATGCTCGATGGTTCTCATAATTCTTCAAACCTAATTAACTAAATTCAATAGGGCACAATGTCTTATTCTTTGGTTCATTTTCAACTTTGGCGAACAAATCACCTACATTTTTATTTGATGGCCCATACATGAATTTCAACTTAAAGACTCACCCAACTTGCAGAAACCAACACTTAAGGTGTATAAGTTTTGACCATTCTGACACTACCCCGTCTTTTGCTGAGCAGATTACACCTTGTCTATCAGAAAAAATTATAAATGCCTGTGGGCAGTCTTTGGTTTTGTTATATTAATGCGAGATATCCATCAACCATAAAACCTTGTATGCCTTTGCACATTGCCACATATTGTGCCTCCATAATTGACAATGCAACCGTTGGTTTTATCGTTGATTTCCATCAAATGGTACCTCCTGCAAAGGTTGCGGTATACCCACTGACTGATCTCGTAATCTCTTTATCAATCCCCCAATCAGCATCACAACACTTGTGAAAACTTACATCATTTTGTGCATTGGTATGCTCTTCCCCTACTCCAATGCCATAATCAGTGCTGTTCAGAGGGTGTAGGGAAACATGCACTTGCATGCTAGGTGTGGATGCATCTGATTCCACCAATGACGTTCTATTTAGATTTTTCTCTCACCCTATGAAAGAGGGAGACTGGAGTTGCTGGTGGACCAGCTCACAGAATGAGACTGCATTTTCAGGTTTTCAGTGAGAAATGTAATGTAGAAACATTGGATATTTTCTCATAAAATGTCTCCGTTAAGTTTATTCTCAGACTTTATCTGACCTCATTGAGGTGATGGTTTTCATTAGAAGGTTGTTTTTATATGCCTAATGTTTTTCATTTTTGCATTTCTGATAGCATGAGTTTTTACCCAAATTTTTATTTTTTACAAACCATACAAGAATTATGGTGTTCATCAAAAATAACACGACTTCAGAAGATTTTTGCCCATTTTCACTGTTTCACAATGTAAGGCTATGGAACGGTGAGAGGGAGGTATATACATGCGGGCATTTGAGTTCATATACAAGATGATGTCCCTAGCTTTTATGCCCAACTAATTGCCAGCTCTCTCTTTATCGTAAAAATCATCGTATTTGCTACTGCCCATGCGGTTGGATGTGAAGCATTTCTCAAATCCATGTGCATTAGATGATGTTGATTAAGTCCCTAACTTTTATCTCCTCCAATTATACAGTGACTGACGGTTTCGGTGTATTTGCTCCAGCAATTAGAACTCTGCCTGCACATGTTTCAGCCTATCCACCCTTAGTATTTTTTTCAGGTTACCCTTGAAACTGTAAAGTTTTTGCATTCCCCCATGGCACAGAAATGGCACTGGGCACTTAACTCATATGACATTCAGCCTATCGTAGAATACATATGCTAAAAATTATCGAGTCGATAGGAAATCAGACTTTTTCAATCCAACAGTAGTTTGGATCACTATATTCCTGGGTCAAAGTTCAGCTTAATCAAGATGGATTTTTTTTGTTTCTTCTTAAAAAAAAACAGCCGTATATAGTAATTGTGCCTTTGGACAATGGCTCTAATACGAAAATTTCAATACTCATGGCATATAGTAATGCATGAATAGGCTGATGTGCATTCCTGATGCTGTATGGGTTGTGTCATAGGGCTTCACTACCCTTGATTCCCTGACTCTGAAGACTGCAGAACGGTCGCAGTCAGTTGACAACTCAAGGGTGAACATGGGTAGGCAATGGTTTGCAATGACTTCCATCCTTGTTATGATATATAAACTATCAGTAGTTGTGGGGCTTAATTTTTGAGTTAGGTTATTTTCTACAAAAAATATTGGGATCCCATTGGGCTTTTTCAAGGGCCCCCAGGTGTTCAGGCTCTCAAGTACACCTTTATGTAATCAAACTGTTCGGAAACTTCCCAGAGCCAAGGAAAGATTGTAATGATGACTAAGGTCTAGAACTTCATCAAGGCACGGCTTATAGTGAAAAGACATTAGACAAGTTTATGTGGGTTATTTTGAAATAACCAGGCAACATTGCTTTGGTGTGGATTCAGTTTGCTGATTTTCACCTTGCCATCAAGTTCTTCCTACAGAATGAACATGAGAGAGTAATTTGGCAACTCAGGCTATTGTTTCCTTTAAAAATTAGATAAGTGTTATCTACCATATGGGCTTAAGCCTGCTTTGAGGGTAATTTCTCGTTTTACCAACCCCTTTCATGTTCATTACAATCCCAAAGCCGTATCTTGGGATTGCTTACTTAATCATTTCTGCTTTTACCAGTGGTTTATAAAGTGCATTAATCTGTTGTTTCTTTAGTTTTAACAATATTTTCAGTAACATTTTAATACAATATAACTTTTAAATGTACAATTCTACATACTTTCATGTAAGATGTTACATCCCTCTCTTATAAGGAAAACAACACTTTTAGGAAAAAATCCACTTTCCATTAAAAAACTCCACCTTTTGTGGTCTCTACTTTAGTGAGTGTATACATACATTTCTTCTAATCATTTCTAATTTTTTGGATTGTTCCCTTATTTCCATTACTGATGAGCGAAATATGGTACTATATCAAGAAAGAAATGCTAAATTAAGGGGCCCCGATCTTTCATTTGCACTGGGCCCCTCAATATCTAAGGACAGCCCTGACCATAATCTTTGGCCACTTTGTGTGGTGATGCTTGGCCTTTACATTCTGTTATCTTTGATTCTGGCAGCAGTTTTTCAATATGGTCTTCTTCTTTAGTAGTCAACCTCAAGGTTGGTTTACAGCAGTTCTCCAAGCATGGCAGTCTCCTGCCAATCTTTTCAGCTCCGAGTACGAGTGGCAACCTAGATGATTTGATCGATGAAATCCATTCTAACTCTGCCCCCCACATTTTTTCCTTCCACAGAACCTTCTAGTAATGTGAGCAACAGTCCTTACTGTCTCAGAATGTGCTGAATCCAGGAGTTGCAACGTTTTCTGGCTATATTCCACAGGCCAAGGACCTCCTCCGCTCTTCTCAAGATCTCCTCATTCATGATTTTATCACTCAAACTGATTCTAAGCATATGGCAATAGCACCATAGCTCAAATGCATCTCTTTCCTTCCATTCCAAGAGTCTATGTCTCACTGCTATAGAGGAATATACTCCAAATAAATGTTTTCATCTGTTCTTTTCTATATTGTTCGACATGAACAACTTGACCTCATGGATGAAGGCTGACTTATCCTGGTTAATCCTGCAAATTATGTCTTTTAAGCTATGTTCATCTGCTGTAATCTTACTTCCAAGGTAAGTAAATTCCTCTACAAATCCACTTCCAAGGTAAGTAAATTCCTCTAAAAATTCTCTGATCTCTGACCATCCAGGACTAGTCTTTGCGCCATGTCTGCTTGCTGCTAAGATCTTTGTCTTATCCTTGTGGATCTTCATGCCATATCGAATGCTGAAGGTGCACTCAATTAGGGTTAGAAGTTCTGTTAGCTTCTCCCTGTTATTGGAAATCACTACTATATCATCTGCAAATCAAAGCGCGTGTACTTTTCTTCCATTCACACTCACTCCTCAGACTCCTTCTGCTCTGTGGATTACCTCTTCCAATTCCATCTCGATGCATGCGTTGAACAGTGGTGACAATGGCAAACACTCCTGTCTAACCCCTTTCCTAATTCTAGCTTCTTGCTTGTGTTTGCCACACCGTACAAGAGCATTTCTTCTTCTTACTACCATTTTCAGTATTGGAAAAAGTTGGTTCCCTTGGACTCTGTTGAATGCCTTTTCAAGTCTATGAAACCTATGTAAGTGTCTTTGTACTTTCTCTTGTGATGGTTGTTTGGGAGGTTGGCAGATGGAAGTCCAGACGTAGTAGAGTGGAGGAGGGTCATCGAGGAATGCTGGGAAGTACTAGGGGATGATCAGGTGGCTAAAAGGGATGGTTTTCCCAAGGTTAGTTTTTTCAAAAGGGAGTGGAGAGGGCTGCAGAAACAATTGCTCATTACAGAGGGGTGTGTTATGGTTTGCCAAGTGTCTCCTTATCTTGATTTGTTTAAGTGTGTCCATTTTTAATCCCTTGGGAAACTTGTAGGATTTTGGGAACAAAATCACTGCACTGCTGCAGGTGATTGGCAAAGAGGGAGGTAGGATCCTTACTCTGAAAACACCTCACGTGTTCCTTGGTCTGTGCAATGAAATTCCTATGATTCTGCTTGACATGTCATGTTGCAACTAATACGTTTTAATTTATATTTCCTTCACTCTTGAAGTGCTTCTTGTCTTTACTATTCACAAGGAGCTTTCAATGAGCTATGGGTGGTTAAAAGGCTGCTTTTGATTTGGTGGGCAGGAGATTCAAAATTTTATAAGAAATATCTCACAGGAATTGGAGAGAGCATCGCTTGAATTCGGTTTGCCTTATGGGCTGTGAGGAAGATATCCTTTTTATGACAAATGATTTTTGTTTTTTCCTCAGCATTCTGCTAATTAAATTAGGGTTATACCTTTTTTCAGCTTATATTACCTATTATTCTAATTTTCACTGTTGAACTTTAGGGGGAAAAAGGGATGTGCAGGAGATGGTGAAGCATTGCATAAGGGCAACATGCCTGTGTCTAAAATGTTGGGTATTGGTACCCATATGTAGACAATATTCTCTGCCTATCGACAAGAACAACCCTCCATGGAGGTTGCAGTGTTTGCATGAACTGCAGTTAGACTCCTTCCTCAATCACTTAAACATTTTTCACCTAAAAATATCCTTCTCAATCGAAAAATTCAATCAACTTTCTTGATTTGTCAATAAGCATCACAGGAGGAAGATATAAGTTTTCCATTCATAGAAAATCCACTTATACCACATAATTGCTAACAATTCAATTCACCAGTTCTCACATGCAAGGATTCACAGAGGCTTGGGAATGGCAAAACCACAGTTGCACCTAAAATTTGCATGGTTTAATATCTAGATTTTTAAAAACATAGTGAGTTTCATCTAAAACTGAAATGGTGGGTGTCATAGGCCTGGATGAACTGGCATGGATTGACCCTAATAGCAGTAGATATGCACGGAATGATATATATAACTTAGAATTGAAAGACAAAGCACTTAAAAAGGCCTTTTATTATTAGAAAACCCAGGATATACTCAAAGTGCAGTGTGGAAAGAGGTGAATAGTTTGGACTTATCATACTACTATCTTTCACTTGAATAATGGAAAAGAAAATATTAAATTGGACACTGCTGGAGATTTTAGTAGGACTCTCTTTTTTATTTACTTTCTTATTAAGTTCAATTATGTGTTTTATGAATACATAAATTTACTTTATTAGTCATTATTTGTACCTACATAAAATATATATGAATAGGATAAACATTGTACAACATTTTTTCAAAAAAACCTATTTAAGCTATTACTAATGGGAATTTTTTTAAATAAGAAAATATAGTTAGGTTAAAAATTGGGTAATACAACAAAAATTTCCTCTTTAATGATAATTAATTCAAATAACAGCGATTAGCTCAGTTCTCGAGTATTCACAATTTATTAGCAGTTCTAGTAGCCTCTAAGTTAAGAGCAATGCTAAACTGCTCTGATAATGAAACAATTTGTCATATATATAACACTCTACTGTAGGTATTAAAGGGCAGGGGCCTAGCCTCATTAAAACACCAGTTCCGGTAAGATCACTGAAGTTAAGCAATGTTGGGCCTGAATGAGGGGTTGGATGGGTTACCATTCATACCTTCACCTCTTTGTCTCTCTTGTCCTCAAGTTCTAGGTGCCCGAGCTCCTATCGAAGGCTCCCCCAACTAACAATAGTAAAGGACATATTAAGTTGTTGATGGGGGATATAATTCCAGAAAAGGCACTAGCAAACTATTAGGGATTTGACCATCACATCCCAATAGAGAGAATAATCGGTTATGATAGGACCAAGAATGTGTAGTGTTCTCAGATAGGTCACTGGGACAATCACTTGCTAGTGATATTGTTACGTATCTTATTAAAAAGAAAAAAAACACCACATTGACTACTTTCAGTGGAGAGTGATTCAGATTAATTGGATGTTCCAGTTTTCAATGAATGAATGCATCCTTTGAATTCATGGATTTCTCAAGAATGAGCACTACATGGAATTGTTGTAATGATGATGATGATGAAACTGATGTGTTGAAACTAGTCACAACCAAATAAAAACTGATGGAATAAACCAAAGTTTTCTTATCATTTGAGAAATCACTCACCTTTGGTCCTCAGTACCAAGTACATACATTATCTTTATCTTAGGCTGTTATTTCAATGCAACGGGAAAACACCACTCTCAACAGCAGAATATGCCATGGCAAGGTACGTATGAATACCCACAAAGTTGCCATAATCATATTGTTGTTTCATCAGTAATATTTTTAGACATAATTTACAATATACATTTTAACATGCCTCTCAATAGCCTTTCATAGAGTTTGCACCTGGACTTGTCAGATAAGGATGTAACCTAACATAGATTAATTCAGTACAGTTTTTAAAAAGTATTCTACCCATAGGGTAGGTTTTGCTGAATGTCAGAGAATCTTCCATTGTTATACTTTTTCAGGGGCCTATCTTGCTGTAGAATATCCTTTTTCGCCTCAGCATATGATCTACCCTGCTTCATCCTGTCCATGAAACCTATCTTCCTTGCTTACTCTATATCCTTCCCTCTCAGCCACCTACTCTGCCGATGTGGAATTTCATTCAAAAGTTTCCTTTCCTCGCCCACCATCTCCAGCACTTCCTCATTAATCTTCCTCTCCGTCCACCTCACCTTCTCCATTCTTCTCTACACCCACATCTCAAATGCTTGCAAGCCTATTCTCACCCTCCTTTCCAAGGGTCCAAGTTTCTGCCCCATACCACACCATGCTCCATATCAAGCTCTTCACCAGCCTAATCTTCACATATTGAGATGAAATAAGAACACTGTGCATAATCCACACAAAACTTTAATGATATAAGCCCGACCGGTTTCAACACTTCTGTGTCATTCTCAAGGGACAATACAATTCGTTTTTTGGTGAGCACGTATTTATATTTTATGTCGGAAGAGGGAGGGGGGGATTGGGGCTGAGGAAAGTATGACTAAGGATGAAGGTTAAGGGTGAAGCATGCGGCTGGAGGTGGACGTCGTGGACGTAACCAAATATTTTCTGGAAGGCAGGCAGGAACTTGGTAGAGGGGAGAATGATGTAATGGTACCAAGTAACTTAACAAAGCAAAACCAAACTGCTTAGTGTACGTCATAAATTCAAAGTTCTCAATAAAATCCAGCTTGGCACCTTTGTAAACAACATTTAAAAAACATTCACTTTAAAATCAGACTCATGATTGAAGTTTGCTAAATGATAAGCGAAAACAGATTTTTTGTCACAATTAATAAAAGAATTAAAATGTTCTTTTGCCCTTGCACTGAAGCTTTGTCCTGTCTGTCCCACATAAAAACAACTGCAGCTCTGAGTATCACACTTCAAAATATATACACCACTTTTATCTTCAGTACTAAATTTTTTTTTGGAATTAAAAAATAAATGACCAAGAGTTGAACAATTATAAAAGCATACATTAACATTGGTTCGTCTCAATATGTTACGGATTTTACAAGACATCATTTTTCAGGAACGGTATTTTTTTCCATTTGGTTTCTGAGGGAGTAATTGGGGTAAGGCAGGTTGACACTGTAATTTTCAGTTGTTTTTTTTTGTAAGTAGTTTGTGTAAGAGGGAAGCCTCATATCCATTTCTTTTAGCTATTGTTTTAATTGTGGTTAGTTCTCTGTCAAATTCTACCTCTGTCAAGGGAATGGATAGCAGTCGGTAAAGAAGCGAATGAAAAGCAGCTGATTTGTGAGAAATGTGGAGGATTGAGTCATTGGGGATAATGACATCCGTACACGTGCCCTTCCCATAGACGGCAAAGTGATGTTTCTTATCCTTGAGGGAAACTGTCAAATTTGAAAAATTTAATTCTCTATTACCAACTTCCACCGAGAAAGTTATATTAGGGTGAAGGGAGTTCAGAATACTTAAAAACTGGTCTAATTGTCTGAGGCTACCCGTCCATAGACATGCACATAGAATTGTATTGTCCCTTGAGAATGACACGAAAGTGTTGAAACTGGTCGGGCTTATACCAATTAAAGTTTGTGTGGATTATACAAAGTGTTCTTATTTCATTTCAGTATGAACTCTAAATTCCACAAAGTTAGCTTGCAAACCATTGAAGATATACTCTTCTTCACATCCTTAACCAAGGTCACCATCATCAACTCTCTTCTATTACTAAATGCCTCCTTAGCTAGCACTATTCTTTTCTGTATGTCTTCGCTGCTATGTCCGTTTTCTTCTAGCATACTACCTAAGTAATTAAAATGATCTCTTTGCTTGAGTTTTTGTCCTCCAACTATAATCACAAGCCTCGCTTTCTTTGTCTCTCTCTCATTACTTTGGTTTTCTTATGGTTTATCTTCATTCTGAATATCCAACACTGCATTTTTAAGCATCTACCTACGCTTGCAGTCCCTTTGAAGATCCACTAAGCAACACCTGATCGTCTGCAAATAGAACCAAATTTATCACATGTCTTACTGCTTTGATTTCCACCTCAAGTTCTTCCCAAGCCTGTCTCAGGATATATGATGAAAAGCAACGGCGACAACGGGCACCCTAGCCTCACCCCGTGACCTATAGTTGCCCACCCTGTTCCACTGTCAGCCACCCTCACCTGCTCCCTTTGCGTCATATATAAGTTTCCAATTAGTCTCCTGCATCACCAATCTATTCCCATTTTCCTGAGTATCTCAGTTAATTTATTCAAATTTACCTGGTCAAAAACTTTTTCAAAAGCAATGAAGCATGATAAAATGTCCTGGTTATACTCAATGTTTCTTTCTATAAGTGTTCTCATCACCACTATCTCATCCCGAGTTGACCTTCCCTTCTGGAACCCAAACTGGTCATCGCCCGAGTAGCTATTGGCCTTACTCTACAACCTTCTATTGATTATTTGAAGAAAAACTTTGGCTGCATGTGAAATCAAACTGATTGTTCTATAGTCCTCACAATTTGATGCATTCTTCTTTTTTGGGGTAGGAATCAAGATGGCCTTCACAAAGTCCTCTGGCCATACTCCTTCCTCGTAGCTCCTATGTACAATTAAAAAAAAAGCCTTATTTCCTAAATTCTTTAGCAGCTCCAAAGGTATGTTATCGACTCGTTCAGCTTTCCTTGCCTTCACTTCTTTCAATGCTTTTTTCACTGTCGAATATCATTGGCCTGAGGTTATCTTCATCTAGTGTACCCTCATCTTCTATATCTAAATTAGCTGGTCTACCTTCGGTACTGCATGTATTCTTTTCACCGATCTTGAATATCTTCCCGCTCAATTAATATCTTACATTAGCAATTTTACTCTACTGTATAACACACACCCACTTCCCTTTCTTTTTGCAATGTCTCCATTTCCTTGCATTTTTCCTTCGCCCAATTGGTTATTCGCCGCAGTTGATTATTTAACTCCTCGTATTTAGCCTTACCTATGTCGGTGTTGATGTTTTTTCCAATTCCTTCTCTCCTCCATTTTCCTAATCATTTTTTACTAACCCACTCCTCCTTAGCCTCCTCATTTCCGAAGTTCCAATATTTTCTCAGCCTCTCTTACAATGCCTGTTTTTATATTCTTCCATTTTTCCTCTCTTGTTCCTATTCCCTTGGCTCTGCCTTTTTCTCATCCGCTATCTCTTGGTATTCCCTCCTTTTTCCCCCTTTCAATGCTTTCGGGTTCCACCTCTTTCATCCTACTCCTACTTTTATTAAGCTTTTTGAATCCAACCTCACAATTCATCATTTCTAAATTATGATCCAAATCTGCATCAGCCGCCGGATAGCTCCGTGAGTTCTTCACACTGTCACTGAATCTTTGCTTAATCATGATGTAGTAAATTTGATATTTCCCAGGGATTCCTAGCATTTTCAATGTGTACCTCCTCCGACAATGGCGTTTAAACCAAGTGTTTGTTATTACTAATTTATTTCTCATACAAAATTCAACTGCCTTCTCTCTGTGATCATTTCTTGTTCCTAATCCATACCCATCTCTCCCTTCCCCCACTACTGCGTTCCAGTCACCCATTACTATTAGATTTTTCTTGCCTGAGACTTCTCTAATTATCCCCTCTATCTGCTCATACACCCCATCTACCTCCTCCTCCCTATGATTGCTTGTGGGAATGTATATACACCTGAACCAATACAAAATTTGTAGGGCATGCTTTTATTTCTACCATAGTATCCAGTCGCTCAGCACTTCAATATTTACTACCCTGGTCCCAAAATTTGCATTCAATACTATAGCTACCCTACGTTGACTCTCTACCCCACCATCCATCTCACCTCGCACAGCCCCAAGCCCTGTATTTTTCCTCTATCCATTTCTTATTTAATATTTTCCAGCTTCCCTGCCCTCATCATTGTCCTAACGTTCCAAGTCCATATTTTTATCGGTACTTTCCTTCTCTTCTTCCTTTTCTTATTATCTCCCTAGGTCCGTGTATCCTGTGATGACTCTGTTGTTCAAGGATCTCATGAAATGATGACATCGGGGGCCTTGCCTCCCCTGATGCCAGGCCCGACACCCATTGGTTGTAGGTCACGTAGTGCATAAGTTCAAGGCCTTGATCTGAACTATGTTAAAATTATAGTTTTGGAACCAAACACTACCAGCAAAACACAGCCACTAGACAAGGGAATTGTACGAAACTTCAAAATTTTGTAATGCCAGTACCTTCTATAACATTATACATGCAATATAGGTAAGTTAAATGAATTGATGCATAGTTTCTCTTACATGAGTCAAAAAGCACTATTTCTTTTTGTTTAGAACATGGCCAAAGTCTCACAGAAGCTGCTCCTTGGACTCTCCTCCATGCTGTCGGAAGCATTGCTCAAGCATGGAACAATGTATCCGAGGAAACTATAAAAAACTGCTGGAAATCAGGTGGTTATGGAGAGGCTGAATAGGCCACATATTGGGCCCCTAGACTGCAGGATTTGCTTGAATATGAACTTGAGTAATTCAAATGGGTATGCCCAATGTCAGACATTTCGCAAATCACCTACAATAAGATTAATGAAGAATTGGTGACAAATGAAGAAATGGGAAGTTCAGAAAGCACCGACCTATCTGTTTCTGACTTATTAGGGGGAGGCAGTGAGGTGATAAATGACAGAGAAGCAGTGCCTGTCCATCCTACTCGAAGTGAAATGAAAGCAGCCCTGAGAAATCTATATAATTTCTGTTATGCTCACCCAGAGGTCACAGAGACCTTGAAAACCTGAATTCCTCAGAAACAGTTGTGCATCAAATTTTTGACAATGGGATGCAGCAAATAAAAATTAGTGACTTCTTTCATCCAAAATGGGTTCAGAGCAATGTATTTATTACTTATTTCTTATTCAGAGCTTCAAATAAGGTATGGCAGAGTTCATTTCTAGTAACATACAAGAGAGATCCTAAATAAATACCTATGTATGTACAATGTATTGCCATCACCTCTTTGCCAGCTCTTGATTTTACACTCTTAAATTTTACATAGTGCCTATTTTTTGGTCACTCCAACTCCATAAAATCAAGGTTTTATTGTATTCTATTTATTTTTGTGGATAGTAATTCCTTAATTTTTTAACATTAAATTTGTAAGAAGTCAACACTTTCCTATGCAGCCCACAGGAAAGAATTAGAGTATGTAAATACAATTTGTTTCCTTTTTCATAGCAAAAATGGTGTTGTAAAAAGTAGGTACATTTTGATAAAGCCAATATAATTGTTTTCCTGATGAGTCACTCATGTGCACTTGCAGGGGATTCCGTAAAGCTAGTACTGCAATCAGTCCCAGTATCATAAAAAGCTGCTTTCAAAGTCATACATAATATGAGATAAGCACCACATTAGGCACTGTTGGTTGGTGTGTGAACTTTGGTCAGTTTTCAGTGTTTGAAAGAGGCAGTGGATCTCTCATTTGGCACTTAACACATAATCTTATCCTTAAAATGAACTTTCATGCCCAATTCTTTGAATTCATACTGAGAAAGATGGAATTATGTTTCTCGTCTGGTTGGGCATATGTAATCCAGAGGGCACAGGACATGAGTATGAATTTTCATCATAGATGCTAAACTTAGTTTTCAAATTTTTTTGTAAGTAACAAAGACCAAATTTCCAAGGTGCTGTGGAAGCTCTTTTTAGAAATTCTTCTCTCTTTCATTTTTGTTGATTGTCATAGGACACTACACACACATTGATGTAAAAATCTCACCTCTACCTGACCTCTTGAATTTTATCGCAGGAAAAAGAAAAATTATCAAATAAGCTACACCCATACAGTAAACACAAGCCATAAATATTACTTGCAAACTTTTTGTATCACGACATGGCAGCACCAGCTGGCCACAGGGAGAACAAGAAGCTTAGTTAGTCACTCACCCCAGCACCTTGCCTACACCTCAGAGTGCATGGTGGCTAGCACCAAAATACCCTCCTGTCCCCATCCTCCTCAAAGCCTTCTCCTCTCCTGTTCAAATTTCTGCTTTTGTGTCTTTGCTCAATAGGATGAAACCCTACCGAGCCACAGGTTTGGACAGAAAAATGGAATTTAGGCAGTTGCTATCACAAGGACAATGGAAACTCCCCATTGATGAAGGCTGTCTCCAGAAGGAAACACTAGGAGAGAGATTAAATGTGTAATTTCTTCCACTAAGTATAAGGAACCAAAACCTTTGCAATATGAATTCCTACACAATTAAAATTAACTACTAAGACTATTGTACACTTATCCACAGTTTTATTTAGTGACAATGGGTTTAGGTGTATTGTAGCAGGTACTGTGATAAGCATTACCTAATGATTAACATCTGCTGCTTCAAGAAAATACTGCAGAACCAAATCCTGCTCTTCAGTGAAATAAAGCCATATCACAAAAATAAAGTTCAATAGAAACTCATACATATTTCTATTCTCAAGTTTTTGATTTGTATGCCCTCTTAAAAGTAAAGACTAAATTTGTTTAATGAACTAACAAGAGAATCCATCCTGAACGGAAGGGCTGCACCCATAACGAAAATTAGGACTTTTCTCATGATTTTTCTGACTGCTTTGCATATTTTACAGGAATCCATATTCTGATGCAGAAATGACCATGTAAATTGATTGAATAGCAGAGGGATAAAAAGTGCCATTTCTTCCAGAGTATAAAAGGCTGTTGCAGTTGCCATAGAGATTCAATTATTAGCTAATCCTGCAAGGATGAGTAGACTTGGTGCTTGCATTTCATTATACCTCATTATAATTTTAGTCACAAAGCCTTGGATGAATAAATCTTCATTTGCTTATTTATAGCTTGGAACAAAATAGTCTCCCTAATTACGCACTTGGTTCCCCATCTGAATAAGCATGAACACTGCGACTTTTTTTGTCACCCTTGTACATTTGGTCTTTTTCTGACTGAGTAGCTGCCATCACAAAATTCTCTTTGTCGATTTATATGGATTTAGCAGCAGTTCTTTACTGATTTAAAAAAAAAATCCTTGGCACCTGAGCCAATTGGAAAATGCATGGCCCTATTTTTCCCTGACTTCTCCAGTAAAAACCAAATGGCACTCGTAAATAGAATCATTAGGACCTCTCCATTAAGGGAACTGAATGTAGACACTCATGTCGCAGTTATGGGCAAAATCTACCAAAATTAGTAGTGAGCTTTTGGGAATGACTCACAGCACTTAGACATCATCATCTGTCTGTTATGAGCAACTTCCCCATGTTCTCCTGTATTTCTCTCCACCTTTACTTCCTCAGCAGACTTTCACCTCTTGTATGTGTTTCTACTCTCTATTAGCAATACTGTTGAATGTCACTACATTTTCTGCACAAAATTCCAAAATATTGGGCGTCATGTTTGGACTGCAACTTCAATAATGCTAAACATCAGGCACTTGTTCAGTGAAACATTGCTGTTAAAACCAAATGGTTCACGGCACATTACATGACAATGCATCATTTCCACAAGCAACGGAAATTACACTGCTGAGCGATATTGAAGCTGTGCTGGGTCTACAGATGGAATTTCTGCCACAGCTTGTCGAAGTTTGGGTGTCATAATGTGAGAGACTTCTCATTACTAAGCTGTCAATCATCTCCTGAGGGAACAAAAGATTTTAATTTAAGGCCATTTATGACCTTGGGCTAGTACGGAGATGAGGCTCTCCACCTTGCTATCTACTCCCGCTCACCTAGGCTTGACTGCTGAACCCAATGCAGACTATTGCAGGAACTACATTGGTCACCACTGGTTGAGAACAAAGTCATCTATCGAGAGAAGGCTGCAAACAGCTTCCTTTCCTGCTTCCTCATCATGCATTGAGCTACTACTAATACACTTTCTTTAAAACACACTAGAAGGAATGGAATTTTCACCAGGAAAAATTAATACTTTGGCCAGGAAAAGCTGGAAGAGTCCTCTAATTTCACAGCGTATGGTCTGTAGCAACTATGACACATATTTATTATAAAAGGACATTGGTATTGATGGACAAGGAAACCTATTTCCTGGCTGCTGCCAGTTAGTATTATTACGTTTTGTTAGCCCTCATGAGGTGACTCGTTTCTGTATGTCACATAGTTGATTCTCGTGCATGTTGACAGAGATGAGACAATGCTCAGTCTTGGTTCTCTCTCCAATGAACATCTCCTATTGTGAGACTCAAAGGATAGGAGATAGAATGCACAATTAGCTTCTACAAGGTGAGGATAGCTGGAATAAATCTCATAACCCTCCTTAAAAATAAATGAAATAAAAATCAACATTTCTTTTGTACATGAAAGCAAAAGACTTGTTAAGCCCTGGTTACACGATACATTAACCCATACAAGTTAATGTGCAAATTCTGGAACGCAAACCACACCAGTATATTAAAAAGCACACAAATGTAGTAACCATACCAACTTGTACGATGGCATGAACAGGAAAATAGATAGGTTCATACATGAACACATATGGGTTAATGCATCCTGTAACCAGGCCTTTACAGAGTGAAACTTGAGCAGCTCACATGTGCAGGCTACTTATGGATTAAACTTATAGACCAAATATAATTAAAGACTTTTTTTGCAGTCTCTAAATATAATGGATCAAACTCATGCCACAAATAAAAATATTTCATTTAATGCTTGAAGGTTATATATCTAATGAGGTCAGCTGTTAAGAAATCACATAATATCAGATTTAAGTGCCGAGAGAATAGACCATCTCAGCTTTCTAAATTTGCAGCAGCTTGGAATATTTCTATGACATTCTAGACAATTCAATCCACTAAAAGTCAATTAAGGAGAAACAAAAATCTTTTCTTGTCTTTTTACAAAGTTTTCTTTTTGGTGAGCACAACATTAATAAATTATGGGCTGTTAGCCTATGTTTTTGTTTATATCATTTTGGCAAATCTAGCCCTGTAATTTTAAGATTTTTGGATAACGGAAGACAGTTTTTTTAGGAAAAAACAATTAGTTATCACAATACTTGTATTGATCATTGTGGTATAAAAATTTACAAATGTGTATCTTCTTCTATTAACTTTTTGATAGCCATAGATTAAAAATTTGTCATTAGGGTACTTTACACATGAATAACTATTCAACCTACACATTAACAATACTTAAACAACCATAAACTTCGCAGATACAAATCCTATATCACTATTAGGAACATATCACTTAATTTAATTAAAACGACTTCACCGGCTTACTATTTCAGAAATTAAAATGACTCTGTTCCCTTCTACTTATCATACATATGCTGCTAAATTAATATGTACTTCAAATAAGACTGCATGGAGTCCAATTACAAGTGGTATTGCAACAGTAAAATTGCACAGATACTGTACACCATGGGATGACATAGGATAGCACTGATGGATCAGCTAATTGAGATGCAATTGACCTTAATGATGCCAAACTGTGTTCTACTCCAAGGCTAAGCATGGTTAAAATTCTTATGTGACGAGAGGAGCACGGGAATGCCTACTTGGACACAAGATACATAATATAGCTCTATATCATAGCATTATTTTTTAATTTACCAGATTCAGGCCAAATTTGTGTTTATTTAAAATATACAATGATTTCCAAATTATGCATTATTACTAAACTTGCAATTCCAAGGAGGCACTGCAAAAACAACAATTATCAACAACCGAGCCTAGGGTTGAGCTCCCAACAATTGATCAACTTCCTGGGGCACTCTAAGTTCAGTAATAAAGTTTATAGCTCAATATGACACCTATGGACTGCAGCTCAAGGTAAGAAATTCTACTTTTGTAGCCAAGGAAGAAAAGAGACATCACATCAAACTCTTATGCTTTAAATCTAATAATTGATTTGATCTAAAGTTATCCATCACAGTTCACAGGAGTCATATCATAACTAACAATTTAAACATTTCATGGGGATTTGTAAACACTTACTACCAAAATAACTCCATTTAGTCATTATTCTATGTTACAATAGCAAAGATGACAGACACAAATGTAAAAATATACGTCACAGTCTGAATTACACGGACAAGTTAATGTTAGGAAGTGTTAAGAGGAATATATAATACAATGATGACTAGTTAACAAGAAGTCTTGATTGGAAAAGTACAGTAACTACTTGTAGGGAAAGGACAGCTTCCGAGTGTATTTGAGACAATAAAAAAATCATCATTCAACACAAGAATACTAAATATAGTGTATCCAAAGCATATTTGAGTCTTGTGGTATCTTTCTTTAGTAAATATGCATAATCTAATGTATTGTGGATACTAAAAGGTATTCTAACATAAAGATAAACTCAAATGTTCATCATCTTCCTTTCATTTACTGTACACGGAGGATACAATTACAAAATAGGCAGAAACACATGCACCATTATCATCTGTCATCTGCAGCTCACATGCCAGCCCAAAAGAGGCTTATTACCATTCACACAAAGAGTTTTTGGCGCTCACTATTACACAAAACACACTCTTTATAAACTTCAAAACACATACACACACTCACCATCTCACTCAGGCACACAATAATATCTATCATACACACTCTCTCTTTCAATACTACCCAAACAATGTTTTTGGGCTCGGTGCCAGATTTCCTAAAACTTTTTATACACCACTTACTTGACAGTTATGTTTCATCCAACTATGAAAATTGCCAATTAACATAATTATTCTCTATGAGGGCAAAAGGGATGAAACTTCTTTTGTTAGAGTCAAAGACAGACACTTTGACACAAATGTTCACATGTACCCCAGTTCCAAAACAAGAGGCATTGGCTGAGATAAACTGCTGAAGAAATGATGAACAGCACAGCATTAATTGAGAGTTCCTCTGCATTGAGGAGCTTTACAGAGACATGGTATCTTTTCATCTTCGAGGGGAAATTTGTAATCATAGGTGATTTCTTCATTGACATTGATCTGCTGCTTTGAATAGATCACTATTTTCTTCTGGCTCTCAATTGTGATAATCTTTGCATAACAATTTGGCTGAAAAGGAAAAAAAAACATAATGAGAGTACACGAACAACTTATAGAAAGAGGCTTTGCACTCAAGCCTCTTTAGACTCAGTCTTCAAGTATACATAAGCATTCCGGACATGCTGACAAAATTATGGAGAATTCAGTGAGGGATGTATGGGAGCATGAATATATATTATGGATTTAGATGTTTGGAATTGTTGCTTAGGCTACGTGTTGCCTAAAGTTCCACTTTTAGTTCACCCAGTCCTTGGCACCAGTTCGATTAGAGTCTTTTCAGTAGTTATTGTTAATAGACGTAGTTAATTGTTGCTAACATGAGACTGTGATGAATATTCAATAACAATTGAGGAGATATGAATTACTTGATGCTTTGAATAATACCTTGCTATTTTTGTGATCTAAAAGTTACTTTGTAAATGCCAGAGAGGAAATAACTATAACAGAAAATGTGTAAGAGGTTTATGAAATGTTCATCGTGTGCCGACAACGTTTGCCAGACTCTGATTCTAATTTGAATGCATTAAGCCCATTCGGCTTAAATAAAGAATTTAGAATGCCTTGTTTAAACAGAACTTGCTTCGTACCAGGCTGCAAAACAGGGTATGCGTCTACGAGGACCCAAAATAGGAGACTTGGATTGAAAATAAGAATCTGTTCAAGGCAGCGGTAAGTGCATTCCTTTTTACCTACACTGCAATGACGGCCATTGGGAATACTCATGAAGTCACCTCACATTATTATTAAATTTCCATATAGTGATATTCACAAAGTGCTAAGAAGTTAATTGTGCATTTGTGTAATTAAATTTGGAGGGGAATTAAATATATCTGTAGACCGAACAATATTAAAAAAGTGTACAATTATGTCCCGCGTGTAGTACTACATATTTTATCCACTGCATTATGCTTAATTGTAAGTAAAACCCATGTATACTCATGGTAAAACCAGTACAATGTGTTTACATTAGAACTTCCGTCTTTCATCACTAGGTGGCACCTCCTTCCAAAAAGTTGTTTGTTTTCAGAATTCTAGACAACAGTTTTTGGTGACGAGATAACAATCCATAATATATATTCATGTAGGGGAGAATGAACAGAGGAATGGTGGAGGAATTTTGGAATGCAGAACCAACTGCTAGAGAAAAAAATTGGACAGGAATGAATGAAATAAGAGGCCAGTCCCCAGGGATGATTAGTCAAGGGTCAAGCATGCCTCCAGAGCAAGGGATTGCTTAAGGAGAGGTGAAAATATCAAGAAGGGTAGAGTGGTTCGAATATCACAGAGCAAATTAAAATTTATGATTTTTCCAACTGGCTTAAGTAGGTCCAGCATGGATTCTTTGCCCTGGTAGGTGAGAGTGGTTAAAATAAAATTCTTGCAAAGTTTTCCTTTGATAAGGATTCTTTTAAAAGGCAGAGTGGAAATGTGAAAATATTAAATCCAGCTATTACGTTCATGCATCATCCCAACAAATCCTTCTGGTTTGTCTTATGTATGTCGCTAGCCAATCATTGCACTGCAACTAATCCCCTCTGCATATGTTGACTTTTAGCTGGACTTTCATGTTAGAGGTAAGGTACAGTTCATTCGCTGTAACTTGGCTGACACTCAGTAGTCTACTATGTGGGTGAGCCTGTGCCTTGCTTATTGCTGACAACACGTGAGGTGGAAACCCAAGAAATCACATTCCTTGAAAGCCTTTAAACTCAAAAGTCATCTTAGACAACTACCTACTCACCTAATTAAATTAAACACTTAAGTATGAAAATTGGAGGGAGCTGAGATACTGGACAAAGGACGAGTGCTGGTAAACACATACTTATTTCTATCACAGCAGCGATTAAGCGAATCACATGAAGGTATATTACCAAATAATATATATCTGACATAATAAATTTTATAGCATGGAGGTATCAGTACTTGAGGTGGACACTAAGGATGAGTCGAATCCAAATGTCGATTCTCGATTCCACCGATTCTCAGGATTAGAATCGGTATCGAGAATCGATTGTCTAAATTCGATTCTGATTCCGTCGATTCCAGATCAATAAATATTCAAATCAAATTTCATTTATCACATCATATTTGTCTCTGTAATTTTGGGTGTAGGCTATCAATTTGTACTTTTTATCTACCTCAATAAGCTGAGGATATATTCGCTATTTGTTAATAAATATGTCTGGTATATCAATATCCCACCTGTTATTAGGAATAAGAATCGATTGAAAAGAATCGGAATAGGAATCGAAAAAAAGTGGAATCGACTCATCCCTAGTTCTCATTCATACCCTTTGTCGTTTTCCGACAAACTGATACTATTTCCCTCCTGAAGTGAAAGGAAGAATGCCATATTTACTTTTTAAATTAAAACAGGGGGCAATAGACAAGCAAATAGTATTGAAACAGTTATGGGGTTAATGGAGTCACCCGTTAGTGTTCACACATTACGTGAAATTCACAGTGGAAAAAATCATTCGCCTGGACTGGGAATCAAAGCCAGATCCCTTGATTTTTCATGGAGTGCTCAAACCAATTAAGCTACACAGGCAATCTCTTTCACTACGAATCTCATGGGGGATTTAAGGAGCAAGATGTCCTCTCAGGTACAGGTACCCATATGCAAGCGCTAACCGCTACGGTCCATGAGGTAAAGCCCAACGAGGTTTGGCTTTACCTCGTGCTGGTCAAGGCCTGGGGCAGTACCTTTGAATCTATATTTTCCCACCTCAGCAAGTGAGAAATCCAGCTTCTGAAATATTCTCATCTGCATAAGTGAAGACTTGCTTCCTATTTTATTGCTGACAGATCCAAACATGGCTGCAGCTGTTATTGCTGGGAGGTCGTATACCCACAGATACATAATAATAACATTTTACTTGTGTTAGCCATGGGACGGCCAGCCTTTCGATCTCACACTTTGTACTGCTCTGAAAGATCGCTTCTTCTTTTGGAAGATTTGAGAAAGGGATTCTTTTGATGATTTTGGACTACAACTGTATGTGCTTTGTTCATCCCTACCTCTTTCTACCAATTTTATAACTTATTTGTCGTTGGGCAATTTTTTTCTCCCTCTAACACAAACTCATCAAGATTACTTTCAAACATTTAGGATGACTCTGTCTTGGCAGTAATGCACAAGAGAAACACAAGTTTGTTTTGCTGTGTTTCTCCTTGAAAATTGAGTTTTTTATTCAAGTGGCAGATTATCTTTTGAAGTCATGGGAGACTCAGATGCATCACACTTTAGTTTCACATAGAAAAAGAGCATGTTACTTCTTCATCAAGTTCCAGTGCATAGGAAGCCTGCACCAATTTTACCTAAAAATTAGCCTTTTCTGGTGGTGCTGGCTTAGGTGTACAATTGGACCTTTCTGATCCATTAAGCGTTTACAAACATTTTCTGAAAAGTGAAGAGCGATGTCGCCTAGGTGGCATGGAAACCCATGACACACTGGTAGGTCATGACACCGTGCACATGAGCAACAAGAACCAGAACCAAGAACGGTGGCTACAAACTGAACCGGAACCAAAAAAAATGTAGAATCCACACATCTCTACCTTAAACTTTAGGAAAAATGCTGTTCATACCATGCAATTAGTGCTGACCTGGATCAATATCACTTAGAGATATGAGTTCGAGTTTAAGAAATTGGTAACAGACTAAAAGGATTAAGATTTACGATAAACGCATGCTTGTAAAGTACTATGTATCATAGTTAATAAATAGTTAGTATATTGTAAACTTTACACAGAGAGAGAAATAAGATGAGAGCAAATTTAATGGTATGCAACTACCAAAACAACACATAAATATTTATGTCCACACAAATAAAATGAATCTGTTAATTTCATCCAAATGAAGACTGGTGGTGGTGGCAAAGGGCAGCAGAGCCAACCTCTCATTGATGCCACACTGATTTTAGCAGTTCCACCACATCACTTACCAAATACCAAAAACTAGTAGGAATAAACCGTGTATTATTTTGCTTAATTTTTCATGTATATTCAAATGTTGTAGTAGTCGTAAATTACCCCAAACATGCATATTAAATGAGAGAAAAATAATTCTTACATTGCAACTGTGGTTAATAAACCTCGCCAAGTTGCCGCACTTGGTGGCATCAATAATGGTATCCGTATCAATGCGGAACAGGTATGATGAGCCAATACCAGTGGCTTCATAATGACGCTCTCTTAAATCAGCAACAACAGGCCTCACAACCTGTCCCACGTACTCAATGACCATCTCATCAGCAGCAATAGGTTCCATGGCAAACAATCCCCAATCATGAATAGAAGATTTTGCAAACTTAAGCTGCTTCTTCCGGAACTGTAAAAAGATAAGAAAAATATGCCACATTACAATTTGTAGTTTCTGGTTGTGATAAGTCAGCCATTGACAGCAGACAGGACAATTTTTGTACCATACAAAACTGGCACATGAAATGAGCAAAAAAGAGTAAAATATTGATTGAATGAGAATGATTGAAGAAAAAAAGAATACAGATAAACTAAGCATAATTAAAGAGGAATAAATAACATAATTAATGATGAAAGTGAAAAGAAAAAGTTGTTCACTATAAATCAAAACAAACAAAAACTAGATAAATGGCAGAAGTAATAAATACCACCAAATACAACAACATATGATCTGAAGCATACAATCAGCTGATTTATAAGTTTCAGGAGATGCATTGCCTCTCCAGTCAATTTGGTTCTGCACTAAGTACTCCTTAAGTCGCTGTAAAGCTTCCATTATCAGAATTTGAGCGTGGATCCCACAATGTCTCCTCAAATGATACCATAAATTTAGTTGTTTCAGTTGTTTAGTACTGTAACGGTCCAAGCCGTTACACCTTGTTTTCCACCCAAACCACTCTTTCCCCCCCCTATTCCTTCGCCTTCCTTATTTGGCATGTTGAGGTGGGAGGAGGTGTGAGTGTGGAATTCGAGTGAATGTGTGCGTGTGTGAGGTATTGGAGTAAGTGGGAAGGTCGAGTGAATGGGGTTAATTAAAATGCAGTGGAGTGAGGAGTATGAATGAGTCATAGGGTATGGTTGATTTTAAGTTTAGAGCGATGTGTGAATCCCCCACTGTGTTCCCCTTTCCTCAGTTTTCCCCTCTCCGCAATGTACCCTTCCCCTCCACAAAGTGATATATAAAGGGATCGCGGAAGAAAAAAACGAGAGAAGAATGCACTAGGTAATATCACGGTGCGGAAGCGCTGCTCGAGTTGGGAGAGCGGACTTGAAAGTGCTGGAGGCAGAGAGGTGCAGAAGAGGTACCGCGTCCACTGTTTGGACCACAATCCCCCAAAATATTCTCAAGGAGCACGGAGACTACGAGTGGCGTGTTGAGCCTGGCGTCCACTGTAGGAATCAAGAGGATCCAGTTTGGACGACCAAGTGCCTGCCACGGTTGCTGTCCCGTGCCGAGAATCCTGTGTCCACGGTCACCTAAGGTTGCCGACCCGACAAACCCCCCCCTATTTCAGCCTCCTAGCCATCAAGTCAGCAATGAGCCCCCACATTTCGACAGTGTGCTTCACAATGGCGAGTGATTGACGCCAAAAGTAGTTAATTATACCATAACAGCAAGAGAAAAGGGAAGGACTAGTAATTACCTCCCTCACCCCCAGCTGATTTGGAAGTGGACTGATTAAGTAAATCGCCTGTGTGCGAGAATAAGGCTTTTTTTTTTGTAGCTATGAGAAGGGAATTCATGTGTTACATATGTTGATCATCATTCTCAATTCATCTCATTCATTCATTTCATGAAGGGTTTATTACAACGATTTAAATGTCTCATCCCTCATCTATCAACCCATCAATTCATTAGTTATTAGAAGGGCATTCTTGTTTGAAATAATTGTAAGTTGTTTTTTTGAATACATGCTTGTTTTATTGAATGGAACAGGTATATTTTTCTCAATCTTCTTACCTGGCAAGCCGAATTACCCATAAACCTAGTACCTACGACCCCTCTTCACCCTGCCCCGGTGGTAAAGCCAGGGAGCATGTCTAATTACGCAAGGTCGGGGACCCCCCACCCGCTAATCCTCTCTTAAAGAGGCTTCCAATTTTTTTCGTGCTTTATTAGGTGACGCAGGTTTGCCCCGCGGATCTCGTGCGGGAGAGGTTCGCGAGGATCTATTTCTTTTTTTGTATTGTACGTGTGTCTTTCGGCCCAAAGTTTAATCCGGGCGGGCCGTGGACCGCTACAGTACCTGAAGTTTAGTTGTTGTTGTTAGTGTAGTCCATTAATTATGTCATTCCACCCGATTACGCCTGAAACGTCTCTTTTTATTACTATGCACATAAGACTGGCAGCTTGTGGCAACATCAGTGATTCATGGGTGCATGACGGAGTCCCGTAATTAATAATACAGTAGAAGGCATTATTATGAGGGCAGCTTATAGCGAGAAGGCCATTATAGCGAGTGATAATTAGACCATTTTTAGTCACAATGTTAGATTAGATTAGATTAGATTGTTGGTGGAGTTCCTCCGAGGAGGACCTGGGGCACCTAGACCTATTGGTCCTTTGTGCTAACCACCATGTCTTGGTTACCCATAGAGTCCAATGGCCTTACTGAAGGCCAGCATATCCTCTATGGGGGTAACCCTGATTTCAGCCGGATCAGGAAACGGGGATCCTAGATGTCTTATTCTAGTCCTCATCAAGGCGGGACAGTTACAGAGAACGTGTGATGTTGTTTCGTCCTCTTCTTGGCACCATCTACATCTGGCAGAGTCTGCTAGCTTCAAAAGATGAAGGTGCCTCATAACATGATAGTGTCCAGTTAGGAGACCCACTATTGTACGTAGTTGACCTCTGTTCAGCAATAGAAGTCTTCTTGCCAGTCCCTGTTTGGGTCCTCCAATAAAAAGCTTGGCTTGTCTGAGCCCTTGTATGTTTTGCCAGATCTCAGAGTGGCGGGCAAGGCCCCACTTCTTGATCTCCATGATTCCTGCTGAAGGTGCGATAAATAGTCACAATGTTAATATACAGAGTTTGTGGGTTATTACGAGTGGCCATTTCTGACAGACTGCCATAACGAGTCTGTTTCACCGTGATTGTCGCCTGGGATTATGCATCCTTTGTTTGTTTTGATTTATAGTGAACAACTTTTTCTTTTCACTTTCATAATTAATTATGTTATTATTTCTTTAATTATGCTTAGTTTATCTGTATTCTTTTTTCTTCAATCATTCTCATTCAATCAATATTTTACTCTTTTTTGCTCATTTCATGTGCCAGTTTTCTATGATTATCCTGTGGGGGTCATTTGTCATGTGTAAGATTAGGAGAGGTATACAAAGTTTTGGTATTTCGCGATAACCTTTCAATCGGAATGGAAAAACAAACCTGAACAGAAGAACACCTAAGTTGTTCTTTGTATGGGCTCGCACGTCACATTATAGTGACAGCAGGATCTTCAAGGGAGAGAAGTAGGAGAGCGGGGAGTAGTAGGAGGGAGAATAGTAAAGAAAAAGGGGTTTTGCTGCATGTCATTACAGAAGAAAATGCGGCCAGAAGGGCTTCGCAACAGTTATTTCGTATGTATGCTTGGTGCAGATCTACTTCCTCAAGTTCACTGCATTTTATTACGAGTGTTACAATGAAAAGAAAAGAAAGTCATTGGATTTGGGTAAGAAATTCAAAACCACTCAGGAATGTGATAGAAAAAAATGCCAATAAAATGAAAATTGGCCTACCATGTGGTTTAACTTCGTCCACCCTGTTTATAATTATAGAAAAGAAAGACAAAATTTCTACTGCCTTTAAACCTGGAAATGCCACAGGGAATAGTAAGACATTTCGACCGGTTAAAAAATGTTCCGTTAAAATCGGTGCTACTTGAATGGTTCATCCAGCAAATGGGTATTGGAGTTCCCATGAGCGGCACAATTCTAAAAGCAGAAGCTGAAGAGTTTGCACAACGGATGAATACAGAAGATTTTATCACCACTGATGATGACTGTTAATCAATTTAAAAGAAGAAGAGGAATTTCTCTTCACCATATAAGAGGTGAAAGTACTCATGTGAGTACTCGAGCTGTGGAGAATGGGATGCCCATTCTGAATTTGATACTGTGATCTTATGAGCCAAAGGGAGAGATTTAGTTAAGCACTGGTTTAAAATTCCCTCATTTTTTAAATATTCTTTTGGAATAAGAGTACTATATGTTTCCACCTAATTAGCATTCGGGCAATGCAGATGAGATGGCTCTATTTTTTTATTTTTCTTCCGGATGACATTGGCTGTTAAGGGCGACCAGTGCAACAAAATGAAGCCATTTGTAATCAGTAAGTCAGCGCATCCTCAATCATTTTGCGGACAGCAAACTATTCCCTGCACTTACGAGTCCAATACCGAAGCATGGATGACATTGTAGATTTTTAGTAGATGTTTCGGGCGTTTGATGCAAGAATTGGGAGGAATACATAGGAAAGTCATGCTGCATGAGGATTGCTGACCTGTGCAACCCACCATTATTGGCACTCTCCCAAAATACCAGCGACAATGCCGCATCTGATTAAGTTGATATCTTCGTCTTCATAGCGCAGCCTGCTCTTCACCCCACCCCTGTTGCCACCTGATACGTTTTCTTGGGTTCCCCTCACGAGACTGATGGTGCTAAATCATTCTGAGATGAGCAGAGGCTAACATTTTCCTTCCCCTCTTTCGGCTCGTATTTTGCTTTGGGTGATTCCTTGACACCACTCGGGATCATCCAAGGGCTGTAACTCAGATGCTTACAGACTATATATGGCATCTTGGACGGAGCAGCTCTGATGATGATGTTTGTAATTCAAAACCTTTGAGTCAAAAGTGTGGAAAATTCCTTACTGTTTGTGATTTAATCTTCAACTATGTTGCGACTCTTCTAAGTTTCTTTGCCTACCTTGCAATTAAGCAAAAAGGCAAATCCGTCACCAACTAATCCCTTTCGCACAAAGAATTGCCGGAAAAAACTAAGTTGTCATGTTTGTGAATTTGACAAAGTGGTCCTACTGCGGGCCCAACAATTTGAGGAGTCAAAAACACTCCTGTCACTCAAGAGAGAAATGTTCTCACTGCTTATTTAAGAATGTGGCAAAATTTATCCATGTGAGACTAATTCCGCTAGAAAGAGATGGGAGTAATCCGATAGTATCATTCGCACTTATCTGTCTTCCTCTCATTTACCCTCGACCAGATTATTTTCGATCCACATGGTCTCCACTGGAGAGGGAAGTATGTGGGCCTGTGGGGAGTTGCACGAAATTGCAGTCAGGGCATTATGATACCTATTGAAATAAGTATTCAAATTGGTTCAAAAGTAAATGACTCATTCCTTGCTATTAAATAGAGTAACCCTGAATCCTTCTTGTTTCTCTAATTATCGGGCATAATATTCCCATTTTTTCTTCCTATGACACCAGTGCCATGTTGATGTAAAGAAACATCACTAGGAGTACATTTTAATTCTCTCCGGACATGCATTAATGCCACGATTTCCACCTACAGTCGCAAAGGATGATCTTTCGTATGGTGAATAAAGCCAAACTAGTATCCTAAGTGTGATGTATCATATAAAACTATTTACCAATTATGTTTTAGGAACAATCGGTTGTGGTTCTATTGCAAAATGACCGCTACAAGTGCCGTTTTGACCCATTTCAGCAATACGTTTTCATTTTTTCGTTTTCGTTTTTTCCCGATCAACTTATCGTAATACAGTTGAGCACCTTTAATCCGGCAAGGTCGGGACTCGAGCGATGCCGGATTAGGGATTTTGCCGGACTACGGGTGCTGTGGTAGTAACCAGCATAATTATGGGGTCCGCGATATTTTTAATGCGGCAATTCGATAAATTATAACAACTTCAATTAAGTTTGAATAAATTCTGTATAATTCGACAAGTAATTCGAAAAAAAAGAAATAAACTTCTTATAAATTCACAAAAACAAAATCAGTCAACCGATAGTCTCGCAAAACGGCTGAGTGAAAGGAATGCGTATAACATATAAACGTATCGCTGGACATCAAAGAGTACATACAGTAGATAAGTAAAAATTTTTCATCGCTTCCAATTTTCCTTGCAATCCTTATTCCACTGTGTTTAATATGATTCAATGAGCTGTCTGCTGTCCACGTCGCGCCGTCAACGCTCGGTACAAAGCAAACATGCGCGCGTCATGCAAGGTAAGACACCGTCCACTGCGTGACGTCACACTTCCGCGTCTCGGCAACGACGTACAATGTAGTGATGTCTTCAATTTGCTGAATAAACACCTTCAGTGCGCACAATAAGTAATATAGACAACATTGTATGCAAAAAAATCTTCCGATACTCATTCTTGAAAGGGAGAATTTTTGTTAGAATGGGTTACAGTTTCAGTAATTACGAAGTAAATGATTCGGCAAAAAAGTTAGTTTTCCGCGAAGTACGCCTCGGAAATATTGCCGGATTACGGGTGTTCCCGGATTAGGGATTTCCGGATTAGGGGTGCTCAACTGTATCCTAATTTTTACAACGGTATAATTTAGCACTACTTACGTTCATACGTTAGATTTTTCTCATTCACTTTTACCCTCCAGTGTATCAACCACTTCCGTGTGACACCTTCGACCACTGTGTACATATACGTTCAATTCCATTTAACCACGATATGCCATATTTTTCCGGTGACAGTTCATTGGGAATTTCCCACTGAATGTTCCTAGAGATCTTGCAGGGCGTGGAAAATTCGGAAAACAAATAAATCGCATACTAGTAGGCAATTTTATCCCGACCAAATTTTTAATTTCAACGCATTTATGCAAACATTGCCTAAAATTCCCATTTGTTCAGTTTCACTCAAACTTGATGCAAGGATTCAAGATGTTAGCATTGCAAAAATAGCTGGACGGCTATAACGGATGTTATAACGAGCGATTTTTTAAAATTTTGTACAAATTTGCTATAGCAGCCTATTACTGTAGTTGCATTTACTCCTTCCAGTGGGGTAGCAAACATTCTCTCTCTCTCATTATCAGAGAGATTTTATCGAGAAAGTATACATATATATCTCCATTCCAAGAAAAAGATCATCTGATTCAAATTGTTTTCATTGCAGTATCTTGTCACCTGACATAGAATTACTACAAAAAAATTAGAGGATATTTGCATTTTCCATTTGGGCCGAGTGCTTTGCAATGGATCTTCAAGGTCATCAAGGGGTCAGAAGACTTTGTGATGGAAGTGTTATTTTGTAAATGAAGTGAGGGTAACTATAAACTGTGCATTTGCCTTAGCCTGGTAAGTAACTAAGTAAGGTAAGTAGGCCTAAATAGGCCAAGCTGTCAACAGTTTTTACATCTTATCTGATGTACAGAGGGCTACATTAATAAGTAAACCCTACTAAACAGGCTACACTTATCATAACAATTTTTAAAATACAATAATTTTTCTGTGGTTGAAAGATATGGTTTCAATTAATGCCACATTATAATAGATGAAATGTTGCTGACCAATAGAAAATGAAAATAGGAATAAAAAAAGGTGGCCTCTGAGTCAACTGAGCTAAAACAATAATAATATACAATAATCATCATGTTCCTGAGTAGTAAATAGAGGTGAGGGGATTACATTCAAAATAGAGACTGAATGATAATGCATCTTCATCATAAAATTTGTCACCTCATCAACTGCATCAACACACTCCTGAGCATCTTACCTTAAGTTGGTTGAACTTAAGAAGGTCACTGTCTGTGACTTGTCCAAAGGCTGTGAGTAGACGTCGTTGATTACTCCGTGCCTCCCTTGACAATGCCTGCATCTTTCCAGATATAACCTTTGGAGCATCACTCGCATTTCCACCAGCACCAGGAAGTCCCAGTAATTCCGAACTTGCTTGTTGTATTGTCTGTCCATAATGATGCTAAAAATAAAGATTTAGAAAATTAGTTATTATACTTCACAGAGAGTGGGATGTGAAGGAAAAGAAAAACATAAAAAAACTCTCTAAAATTTGAGATTCACTTGCAAGTATAAAACACAACTTCTTCACTTCTTACTCCAATGTATTACAACTTATGGAGAGTAATTTGACCTGAAGATGAAGTGAAAAGTGAAATATATGCTTCACAGAATTAGGCTGAAAAGACTAGACAATTTATGTGGTATTGCGCGCGCTATGAGCCGCAGGTTGACACAATGTGATTAGTTATAAAGTAGCAACTCGATAATACGAAGCATGAAAATACAAAGTTTCGATTTTAAGAAGCGAAACTGTTGGTCCTGACAAAAAGCCTATGCAAAATACATGGCGCTATTCGAAAATATTACACTTTTGAAATTACGAACCTCAGACCCAGTCCCCACAGAGAAACTGAGTTCGTTTTTACGAACCTTGGGGGAGAAATCGTGTCAGAAAAGCTCTACATTTGCCGATGTAGACACCTAACAAATCAGCATTGCCGAATATAATCTATCAATTGTGTATATTGCTGAATTTTAGTTCATTCATCTCTCACAAGTGCCTGAGTCACAGTTATTTATCAAGTTTTAGTCATGGATAATTTAGTTCTCAAGTGACGTGGAAAATGGTAGCTTGAGGCAATTTTTCCCTTATTTTATTTTTGTTTTAACTGTTAGCTGGATTTCCATGATGTAAACAATTCTCAGTTGGGTATAACTTATGTGTGGCACCGCTTTTACGTCGCGCCGCATCGCATTTACGTCTTCGTAATAACAACACGGATCAAAATATCAGAATTTCCTTCACAAATATTGTACCAGCTCACTGCCATGCGCTGTTAGCGGCAATTTTAATTAACTGAGCGCTCAAACGGAAAATAACGCGATTAAATGATGGGAAATAGGACTAGGATACCTGTCACAGTCACTATACCTATATCCATGGCTTCACTATGAATAAACCCATGTTTACTCCTGCCATTGTCCATATTTTATGAGACAATAGAAAAAAAATAGTTTCCAAGAATTTACGAGGGTATAGCGATTGATATAATTTTGCATTTAAAACGGTCTTTTTCTAATTTTGAAACAGATGAACCAGTCAGGGGAGTGGCTCAACAATACAACATTGTAATGTACTAGCTGTGCCCGGCATGCATTGCAATGCCTTTTACTGGGTTTAAAATAGGTCCCTAAAAGAATTTGAGACCTACCATCCATTGCACAATTCCATCACCCGAGTTTGAAGACTACTATCTCAAAGACAGCTCAATCGATTTTAAAATGAAGTACACCAAATCAAAGCTTGTTTATTTCTGCGTTTAGTGATGGTAGACAAAACTTTTTACCATTTATATTGATTTCAGCGTGTCTTAAAAACAGAATTTTAGCACATTTTTCCAGGTACCAGACGGAGGCATCGCACTTACGTCTTTGTAATAACAACACGGACCGAAATTTCGGAATTTCCTTCACAAATATTGAAGCAAAGATTTTTCTTAAAAATCATACTAAGTTAAGAGGTTAAAGTTTCACAGTTTTCAGTCATTTTGGCAAGAAGTTGGAATATTTATTTGGATGAGCATGCTCTGCCTTGTTTTTTCGTGAAAAACACAAATTGCCAAAAGTTAATTGAAAATGGCAGTTCAGGAAAGGCAAACCAGAAAACATTTGAAGAAGAGGTTCCATGCCTGTGTGATTGCCATCACCTGCTAATAATGTGCCAGAAGCTGAAGGAACTGACATATTCTCTAGCAGGTGTGATTATATGTTTTGAATTGCACTTCAGCTCTTTTCGTTACTTTACCCTTGCCACATCATCAGGTTATTTACTGGCAACTTCCTTTAAATTGTGAGATTACGGTGGATCCTTACCATTCATTTCAGCTATCTAGACATACGTAATGCTTTTGCAGTCGGATGATGTCCACGGTATGTAGTGGGAACCAGGTTCAATATCTTTAAGTGGATCAAATGCAGTGATACCTCTATGCTCATCAACAACCCACCCATAAACAATTAGCAAAATCCTAAACCTATGAAAACCGAGGCAATCATTTGCACTCAAAAAATACAAACTCAATTTATTTGTCCCAGATCCACACTCCAAAAACATACCAAACATAATTATACAGAGAATAAATTAGAGTTTGATACTAAAAAAATTATAAAAAATGAAGAGTGTAAAATGACTACAAATGACTAATGTGTGGAAGATGGGGAATCTCCCTCCATAAGAGCTTCAGGTATCAATGCACTGCCTGGGGTCATTTTTCATCTAGGTCCGTAGGCAATAGGACCAGTTTCAGGGTCAGTGGACACATGCCACATAAGAAATATGTTTAAAGCCATGTGTTTCTGCCAGGGTGATGCTCAATAAACAAGGAACAATGCCACACTGAGCAGGAGAACGCGTAGATAACCCTTTGAGCTAAACCAGCAGCAAGGTCACAAGGGCACACCCAAAAAATCCAATGCAACCCACAAAAACCGAAACAAATTGTTTGTCGAAATAATCGACAAGAACATATAACTGATGATAACCAAAGACAACTACAACATAGGTAAAACTGTATTAGACACTTCAAACTACTTCTATTGCTTTCTGCTTTGTTACAAACATAACTTCACAAGGAAACAATACTTCTATACTGCGTTCCACATTTAGTTGACAGTACAGGCCTTATGAGATTAGTGTTGCCAAACCTATGCTCCGTCATCCGGCATCTTAATGGTGTAGGCCACCACTCATAACACTGTGCCAAAATATCAAATTTAAAATGAAATAATGGAGGCCCTCGAGTTCACGTCGTTCCCATATATAACTTTGATTGAATGTTACGCGTCGTAAATGGCAATTATTAAATTCAAAAATTCAATACCACAGCGCGCAATCATTTTTAAACGTTTATAGTTTAAACATGCATTAATCCCCTCACAAAAGACCATTTAAATATATTTTTCTGAGTAATGTAGTAAAAGTATACGTAATAATGTTAGCAAAATGATCCACTACCGCCGAATAATTATTTTCCCCTTGTTTTAAACAAGCTAAGGTATTTAGATTTGCTTCTATTTTTTATATTTAAAATTCTGAGACCGATAGAGTGGCAAGCCTTTCTGGCAAAGTTTAAGGAAAATAATTTGACGCAATGCCAATACACGCATACGATAGGAATTATACTTGAGTTTTTTTAAGAGCGGTCCTCTTCATGGGTTTGACTTGTTCAATGAAGTTATGTGTCGCATATACAGTAATGATGATAAACATGCTTTCAAGTCTCCATAAATAATTCTTATCTGAAGCAGATTGTATAATAGCACTGTAATCAGCCGAAACATTAAAAAGATAAACTATTATCAAAACAAAATGCCACCATGCCTTCTTGTTCATGAGTCCGACAGATATTCCACTCCCTCCATGTAGCGCGATGTGCTCGACTGTAGCTCTGGCTCGTCCTCCGTTGAGGGCGATGTCAGACGAATAATTAACTCTTCGATGTCATCTTGCAATTTGTATGCATGCCACATGTCCTCTTCCACTTTCTTCACGTGCTCGACAGTTTTTCCAATTTTCGGAAGTGATGGCATCAAATACTTCTGCGATAAGTTTTTCTACCTCTTTCTTCTTAAAAGTGGTGTTCTTCATCCCAACGTAATGTTTTACTTGAGCCCATACCATTTCAATTGGATTCAATTTGCAATGATATGGTGGTAGTCTTAGCACTCTACAGCCATAACTCTTCGCTAGTTCATCTATCTTAAATTTTTCCCGTACTTGATTCCCCACAAAGAAAAGATCTCTATCAAGCTGTCCTCATCAAAGCTAATTCCTTTGCTAACCAACCACTCTTTAATGGAATTTTTCCTCCAGCTATTGTGGGTAAGGATTCCAACTTCCTTGAATGGTATGATGCATTATCTACAACTATGACTGTGCCTTCGGGGATGTTTGAGAGAAGTGAGTGCTTAAATCAGCTCTCATAACACGCGCCATCGACTTCGTCATCCATGGTGTCTTTCTTGTATAAAAAAACACATGCTGCTCCCTCTATGAACCCTTTCTCCATCTCTGCATGTATAATTGCAAAGCGTCCTCCTCGGGAGGTGGGGGCCTTCAGCTCGGTTGTAAGTCCAAAAAGGAAGACCTGACGAGGAGTTTCTATTTTTTGTCGCGCTAAGTCATGTTCAATGTTTGTCTGACATTGATCCAAGTTTCGTCTGTGAAAACAATAACCCTTCGTTCATAACGATATTGCTTTAGCTGCCTTAAATAATTATGTCGCCAACGAATAATATGATCCTTTTCAATTAAAATGCTTATTTTTCCCCTGCGTTCGTAAACGAAACCTATGTCTACAAGAAGGCAATATAATGTAGTCCTCTTGAAATTTGGAAGATCTTTGTCCATGTTGACTGAGCTAAAAACAGATTTTATAGTTGGAGGAATATTTTTCATGAAAAATTCGTGCACTTTCCTTCGAACTCCCGATCTCACAAAATCGTCGTAAATGAACACACTCGAATTCTTGTAAGGCTATCTAACTTTTTAGTCTTTGAAGGTGTCAACCAATGGACCACGGGACGCTTCCTTTCTCACTCTGTAAATAGTGGACTGTGAGCAGCCAGTTGCCTCCCAAGTTTCATGGCAGGCTTCAGTGATACTGAGGGATTTGTTGAAGTATGAAGAGACATTGAACAGCAGCTCTCTTTCACGGCTTCTCAGCTTCTCCTCTTCGCATCGGATATGGTGATAGGGCACCTTACTGCAGAGATTGATGTAAAATACTCCAAAGCTCTGATAAACACAGCAGACTACATACACACCACTTGTTCACTCAAACAAAATCCAACAAGAAACTGAACGTCTTCACAAATTCTTTTCCTCGCCCCTTCCGCTGGGGTTGCTTCCCTTGCAGATGTTTTATGGCACCCTATTAATGGAACTTAAGGGAAAAACCTAGAGCGCCCTTTTCCTTTAGGGCTTACACTGAAGAGGAATACCCCTCATACGGATTATGGAATCATTTCTTTCATGTTTCCTACGGCAAGACTCGTAAATGCGAACTTTGCGTCTTATTTCAAAGCCGTCAAAAGGTGCATGGGATAGGCTTTCGTATGTCACCGTCTTGAAAGATAAATATTTCTAATGCAAAGTATGAGTACTCTTCTTAAAAAACATCTAACAAAGAATTACATGCATATTAGTATGCATGTATATAAAGACCTAAATCCTGTTTTCCACCGAAGAATCTTCCGTCTGCGCTGTGGAAGTTAGTAAGACAGCAAGCAGCGCGCCTCGGCGGTGCCGTGGCGCCGTAATAATTTTTCTTAAGAACAAAAAGTTGTAGCTTTCTTCACAATTAAGATAAGAAAATGATTTTTGGACTAAAAACAAATTAATAGTTTACTTCAAATTTTGTACACAGGATATATGGACCTAAAACTTAAGGAACGTAAGTTAGCAGGCGATTACTTTTTACCTTACAAAAACAAAGCTTTTTTGTCCTTATGATATTTACATCAGTATAACAACATTTCAGCTCAATTAACTTCTAATTGATGTACACCGTTATTGAAATAAAAAGAATAAAAAACGTTTTGCATCAGTTTTAATCCAGAATGAAAAATGGTTTGCCCACAATTGAGTGAAGAAGACAAAGTCAAAAGAGCCGCGTTAGTTGCGTAAATTAACGAAAATAATTTTTATCACTTTTATTATAAACTTTATGGAAAAACTATTTAGACCAGTAGATGTAGCGTGTCTCTTTGCATTAAAAGAGACGATGATACATTGGATAGTGCAATATTAATTTTTCTGCTGCTGTTGGCAACAGTGCATCTCCAGCCTTATGGAGATTAACATGGGAAACGAATCTCCATAAGAGCCCATACTGTCAACTAAATGTGGAACGCACTTTACATATTTAATTCATAGACGAAATCACAAGCAAGAGGTTCCTTCACTCTTTATGCATAGGATTGCATTAGTCACCCAGGTTTGGAAGTCCATAGTGAAAACCAAAAAAAAACTTTATAATTTTCAAGAGGTACAACCATTTCTCTGAAAAATAATTTTGGTTCATTTGCACTTACACCTTGTACAGTGCACACTGTGCAAAACAGGTAACAGCCATTGCACTGGAATCAAACCTCACATCCACAATGTGCTTGCAGAGTCGCCTATCCTGAATTGCACTTGTGTTTTTGACTGTTTTCCAAAGAGTTCAGAACTCATGGTACAACTACCATGCCATTATAAATTACCTTCTGAGATTATGTTTTTTTCAGGGTGAAAATAAGGCAGAGCATGATATTCCGCATATTTCAACTTTTAACCAAAATGGCTCAAAACTGTGAAACTATAACTGCATGGCAGAACCTTGATCGTTTGACAAACATTCCTGAGTCACAGTTGAGTCGGCGAGAGTTGTCCGATGACAGGCAGAAGGGCCGAGTTAGGGGTTGGGGGCAAGGTTGCCAGGTCGAAAAGGGCAAATGGAAGGAACGTGGGAAAAATGTAGGAATTGACTTTTTTCCTTATTTTGCTAAATGCGACAACGCAAGGGAAATTTGACTTCGCAACTTGCCGATAAAGGCACGTTCTTTACGCCACTGATTTACAGACTATGACCAATAAGAACACAATGTACCTATAAAGAAAATATTGTACCTACTTTCGGTGATTACAGGAATGCAAAATGCGACAACACAAGGGAAATTAAACTTAGCAACTTGCCGAAAAAGGCACATGGCTTCCGTTGCTGTTTTATATATTGACACCACACAAAATTCCATTCAATTCAATATTTCCCTGATATTTCCAGTGAAAATAAAATTCCCTGAGATTTCCTGGTCTTCCCGGTTTTCCAGAGTGGACACCCTGTCAAGCTCATCAAAATCTGAAGTTATTTTTTGACAATGACCCCTTGTGCGCACCACTACATTACCCTGACTTCCTGACAACCATTTACATTTTTTGGAGGATTTAAGGAATCTAGACATTTGTCCCCGAGGATAAGGATGGCAATACATGGAAAAAGACTTCAAAGGGCGCAGAACGCTAAAACCATTCTTTCTTCAAACGCTTCCGAAAAGCAGTCCACTGTTGTTTGCAAGTTTTTGCCAATGCATGGACCAGATTTGGAGTGCTTATAGTAGTGTATCATGGCTGTAATTTGTTATTGTTGTACGGAAAGAAGAAACCGTCAACTATTAGCATCAGAATGCATCTGCTTGGTGACAAATTCTCACCTCCCAAGGTGATTAATTATTCGGTAAATGATTATGTTGCAATGCTGGCAATATTGAGGGTAATGAATGACACAATAAAATAATATAATATACATCATTACGGGGAGAGATAATCACGGAGGCACTGCATTCAACCTGACAATTGGCACTCAAGCTTTAGAAATACACATACATTTTGTTACATATTCGCCACTAAAGTTAAAGCCATTCGTGTCTCATTACAATTCCCTTAAGTGTGCTTGTAATGTAATAATTTTCTGAGAGTGATTTGTAGCAAGAGGATTAAGATATGCATACCAAATTGCTAAGTGTTGACATGAACTTTTCACTCATAATCATTGAGGAAATACTCGAGATTTATACTTGTGGCATAAGGAAGTGTTCAAGGAATATCATTTGAAAAATTAGACTGTCACTCAGCCTGTTCAAAAAGTACGGTAATTACATGCATACCACAATCTAAGCTCACACAGAGTGGACTCTAAAAAAGTCTAAAAGGCAAACCTTCTATTGCAACTGTTTTATCACCACATCAAAAATTTAAGAAATTATTTAAATCGGTTTCATTGTGATCCCTTATTTATTTCATCATGGACTCCAAATTCACTAATAAAATATAAGAGCACAAGAAATTTTTTACTCCAAAGACTGAGTGAAGAAAAATAAATAATTGTAAGTTGACTTTTGTTAAAAAAATTAAGAGTAATGCAAATATCATGAATATGAAAACATTCAAAAAGAAATGATTTGAATTTATGAATTAAGAATACAAGTCTTATATTCTCTTGTTCCCACATTTGAAGATGTTGAGCTTGTCAACATCATGTAAATGTGAAAATTATTCCAATAAATGTAGGATTCAGAAATATCCAACATTCAGGCAAGCTGATAACTATGTTGAGAAGTCAAAGCAATAACAACATTGAGTGGAACTAACCCTTGTGCACAAACACAAAAAACACTCCAAACTTAAAACTTCTGCCATAACTAGCCAGCTGGCTCCCGCCAACCCTAGTTTCATCCATGAGCATTGGGAGTGTGGTAATTGTAAGAATGTGATAAATCTTCCATGATGTCACCAAATATACCACTGTGCTCCAGGGTGACTAATACACTGCTCAGTAACTCATTCCAGAACGATTGGAGCAAGTTATTGGAGCCACAGCTGAAGAAGTAACAATCATGGAGTTTGAACCCTCTTACAGCAAGCACTAAGGCCATGCTTGGCTGCTTATGCGATTATGTTCAACATGCTGGAGAAAAAATCCACTAGGTAAGGCATCAAACCACTGCTTAATGGTTTGCCAGAGTAAATATGTAGGCCACCACATAACCCAGGATTTGGCATTATGGCAGGAATTTTTGGGGGAATAAAGGAAGCTTCACCGAATGCAGACCATCAGGTAAGGTAATGTAAGAGCTTCAAATATATCATCACTTACTTTTTCAACATACTTTTCCATGAAAGGTTTTCTAACTAATTATACCAAATGATAACGGAGAACTTTTTTTACATTTAAAAGTTACTCAAAGCAAAAATAATCATAATGAACAAATATATACATACCTTATGCTTTGCCTTTTCCTTAACATCAATTTTATAATATCCTTCAGTTCGAGCACAACCAGTCATATGCACCCTATGCTCCTCCCTTCTTCTCTTCTTAGAAGGAGATGCTATATCAGTAAGTGCAAAGGGGTTAAGGACCAAACAAATTCTCATCATTAAACACAAACTAGAACACTAGAAATAAAAGCAATGCCTCTAACAAAAAATAAGAAGTAGTTGCATCCACTTGAAATATTCAGTTGATGTTTCTATTTACAAGGTTAGAGCAAGAATGCAAACAATAGGCCTTATTTACTAACCATAAGGTGATACAGAGATAGCTTATAGATAGATAAATATCTTAGCCATATGTAAAAATAAAGATGAATAAAAATCTCCACGGCATCTACACAACCAATCAACTTTAAGTTTCCCAAGTGTTAATCAACATGAATTTTCCCATTTGTTTTTCATTATACATTTTTGATGAGTAAACAAGTGATAGCGAGCAGTGAGGGTGATGGAGGACAAAAAAATCCCAATGGCATGTAATGAGCAAAGAGGGATCATATAAGACGTCGGCAGAATTACTTAGGCTCAATCCAATGGCAGCAAGGCAGAAATGCACCTATATTAGTCACATATAAGTGGCAAAGAACTCCTTCCTCTCGTGAATATTAATGATTATCTTTTCTGAGCATGATAATGAGCATGGCCCTTAACAATTGGCAGACCAGTGTGAAGAAGGGTTGCATACCAATAGAGAACCTATGGTCCACATTAAGGAAGCACCTCTGCAAGCACATCCACCACTCATGCCCCAACAATGCGTAATTTCTGAGGCACTACACCTTTCCATGAAACTGATGTGACAGAGGGAAAGAAACTACTTCCATCAACAGAAAGCAAGGAATATGCAACACCTTGTAGGACTTAGTGCCAACTTGGAAAGCTCCAAGTTGAATGAAAAGACCTTCAGGGGCAGGGCAGAGCTACATCAATGGAACAAAACTTCAACTAGGGTTGCCAATCACCCTCTTTTCCCTTGACACAACCCTATTTCTTACCGAAAAAATTTAATTTTCTAGGAGAAACAATAAGTCTGGCCCCTATTTATATGTTTGTTTGAATATAACAGATACCTAAATTTGGTGCCATTGGATGGAGAGAGTTAAACTTTGATGTGGTGAAGCTCCAGTGTGTCCAAATGATTCATTCTATGAACGATCTGTACTAGTTTGTGGTGTATTACTGTGTGTGGCAAAAAAAGAAAGTTTATGAGAAGCATGTATTCCCGATTTTTCTATACAATCAATCCTACTAATATTATAAATGTGAAAGTTTGGATGTTTGTTACTCAATCACGCAAAAACTACTGCACCAATTGAGCAGAAATCTGGCATGTAAATAGAAAATATATCTGTGGGTAATAAAGGCTATATTAAAAAGCCCTCAGGGTCCCCCAATCCCCCCCAAAGGCCCCTCTGGGGGTCCATGCTAATCATTGGGTTCAGTGCAGTGGTTTTATTTTTTGTAGGGGTGGGTCATTGAATCTGCCTACCCCCCCGAATCCATCGAATCTCCAAGATTCGAGGATTTGAAGATTAGAGTGTGGATTCGATGAGATTTGAAAAAGAACATGAAGGGTTCTAAATAACACCACAATCTTTGTTGCAGTTAAAATGTGAATGACTCTTATATTAATGCTACCAATAGTTTTATCCTCAATAAAATTAAATCGAGGAACGCTATCTGAAATAGTTTATTCTAAATAGGCGATAATATAACTTTCGAAGTCACTACTCTTTACGTTGCGACTTATAGCTTCCCGGGGTTTCCGGGCCTCAGGATTTGAAATCGTTTCTCATTGGTGCTTTTTGCGATTGTTTTTTTCTCGCAGTCTACAAATAGCGCTATCTGTAGGCAACCATGGGAACTCAGGGTTGGCACTGCTCTGTTAACTATAAATGCACATTAGGGTGGTCCTTATTTTTCGAATTTCTTTCGGGACACCCCCTCATTTTGTGTCAATTGGTGCAAAAACATGTCATATAAAATATTATCGTAATTAGATAACGGGAAGATGTGCCGCATCGCACTCAAAGTTGTGAAATTTTGGAATTTTTTGCTATTTTTTGGACATTAATGGCCATAAGAAGACGCTGCTATTTTTCAACTAATTTTCTCTGGTAGCCAACGACTCATTGGACATTTGACATGCTTCACATATAATATTTTTTAATTCTGACTGTTGGTTCCCGAGATATGGCCCCAAGAGTGAGCGCATGCCATCTCAAGTGGCGCCCCCTTGCGCCAATGCTCGAAGCTCCCGAGTCCACTGCTGCTCTCGGCGCTAGTCCAATTCCTTCGACAAAATGTGTTGTTATGCGATATTTTATTAACACATTTTTTATTTGTTAATGTAATTAAATTAAAAAATGCACATTTATTGAAAATTCAATGTAAATGCTGCGTTCTGACCATATAATAATAAACTATTCATATATGGTATACCTACACCTATAGTCTTTCCAAGCTCCCGTGAGACCTGGCGGATTAACTTTCCTTTCCACTTCATTCACAAGCACACAGCGCAAGAATACTTATCTCGCTAGTTCCTATTGCTGTCAACGGTCTGAGAAGGATGTGTCGCCTATTGGACTTAACATGACTAAACACTAACTTTTCACAGTAAATTTTTTGTCTCCGTGGAATTCCAAAATAAGTAATGTACGCACAATATAAAGAATAATGATCTGACTTCATTTAATCAAGTAAGTACGTCTTTTTATACTACTGTTTACCTGCAAAACAGGCATAAATACTTAGTAGATAGGCTCCCTGTCATAGCCATCAGTCGGGGAGTTGAGCATCTCCTTGGAGTTCCCATTTTACCATAAGGTAGTAGGAAATATCAAGCCGCTGCCGTGTACCACATGCTAGAGGAGTGGAACCTACATGAAAATGTGTAAGCATTCTGTTGTGATACAACTGCAGCAAACACTGGGAGACTCAATGGCACATGTGTTTCATTAGAGCAACTTCTTAAAAAGGACATCTTGCTTCTACCATGCCGACACCACATATACGAACTGGTTTTAAAAAGTGACTTCGATGAAAAGTTCGGGAAGTCTTCGGCCCCTAATGTTCCTCTGTTTAAATAGTTTCAGAATCTCTGGCCTTCAATAGATAAGAAAAATTACAAACCAGGTATGATAGACAGACGTTCGGTAGAGGTGCTGCAAGAGGAAGTTGGAAATATTCTATCCTTTGTGCTACAACAGTTACAAGAAAATCACTCCAGGGAGGACTACCGAGAACTCCTTAAGCTCACTGTTGTATACTTAGATGTTGTATACACTGTTGTATACTGGGTCCCTCCGCGCGGTGTGTCATTTCACGTTCCTGGTGCTATGCATCATGCCAGGTGGATGTCAAAAGCGCTTTACTGCCTGAAAATGTTTCTTTTTCAGAAAGAGTTCTCTTTGTCAGACGAGGAAGAGACCTCAATCCGTGATGTGCTTGTTTATTGTGCATCTGTAAGTCGAGGCATGGATAACGGCACCGAATGCGGTTGAAGCCCCGAGGCAGGGTTTGATGTTCTGAAAAATATTGTATGAATATAGGCAAATTGACAGTGAAGTTAGTGACAATGACCAATTTTCGGAACCATTTATGGTATTTATCTCCGGAAGCCGCAGCCCAAGGATTTTTCGATAATAATCTATCAGTAGAGACCAAAAGATGAATGATAGAAGCTCTGGCATCAAGCTTCACTGATGGTGGTGAAGAGACCCCAAAAAGATTCTCTTTACTTCCGAAAGATATTGACAGTTTGTCAATAAGGGGCTTGAACACTATATTTTCTGAATGGAAAAATCTTTTCGAACGATTTCAAATTCCTATGACATTTCTCTCCAAGGATCCAGCTGAATGGAAAAGTGATAAGGAATTTGAAGAAGAACTGAAGAGTGCAATACAACTGAAAGTGATCAATGATTCCGCTGAAAGAGAGGTCAAATTGATGGAGGAATTTAATGATAAAGTGACGAAAGATGAAAGTCAGAAACAATTTTTACCGAAGGTTGTGTCTAACTACAGGCATAAATTTCAAGACTGTAATAGAGCTACACTGTCCGAAGAATTTTAAATTGTTATATAGAATAATCAAACATGCTAGCTGATTTAAATTCTAATTTAAAACAGTGATTAATTATCAGGGGTGTACGTCAGAGTATATGGGTGTGTGTTGAGTGCTGACAAAAATGTTTATTGCATTAAAAGAAAAATAAAGATGCAATCATTGAATTTTCAATAAATTAGCATCGTTAAATTTAATGAAATTAACAAATTAAAAATGCATTAATAAAATATCGCATAAAAATTCATTTTGTCGAAGGATTAGGACTAACGCCGAAAGCAGCAGCGGACTTGGGAGCGAGCATTGGCGCAAGAAAGCGCCACTTGGGGTAGCACATGCTCACTCCTGGGGCCGTATCTCGTGAACCATGGGTCAGAATTGAAAAATATTTTAGGTGTATCATGTCAAATGTCCAATGAGTCGTTTGCTATCAAAGCAAATTAGTTAAAAAATAGCAGTGCCTTCTTACGGCCATTAATGTCTGAAAAATAGCCAAAAATGCCGAAATTCCACAACTTTGGGTGCGATGCGGCACGTCTTCCCGTTATCCAATTGCGATAATATTTTACAGGACATGTTTTTACACCAATTGGCACAAAATTAGGGGGTGTCCCAAAAGAAATTCGAAAAATAAGGACCACCCTAATGCGCATGCTGGAGAGGTGAACACATTGATTGATGTTGACATTGAGAGATTTTGTGGTTGTAGCGGGCTTTCGAGTTGCATATTTTGTGGTAGTTTAGAACCATTGGCTTGGACAAGAAACATGTCGGAGGTTTTGGAGCATTTCACTATCTGTGAAAAAAACAGTTAATTAGCCAATGTAGTTATTGTGGTGCACAGATTTCCAGAGGTGGGAAAAGTATGACCACGTCGGCAATGAAGAAGCATTTCAAACAGCATTCCAGTTTAATTTCTGTGCAGGAAACGAGGGGGAATATTCATCCCGCATTAATGGACGAATTTGAAAGTAAGGATGGTGAAGGTGCCTTTTCGTCTACCTCAAGTGCATCCACTTCAAGTTCCCAGACTCGTGAAAATTGTTTTTTCAAGCAACCCAAAAAATTCTGATACAAAAGGACTGATACAAAGCAGCAGACCTTGAAGGAAGCTTTCTATCGCTCCCAGATGTTTAAACCTGGGAATCCGAGAGCGGAGCACATAACTAAATTAGTGGGGCAAATGATATGTGTGGACAATCAGCCGTTCAGTGTTGTCGAGGATAGAGGTTTCCGTGCTCTCATTTCCTATTAGGAGCCCCGTTATACCATTCCTGCGAGAAAACAATTGTCTTCTGTGGTGATTCCTACTTTTTACGAGAAGGTTAGAAGGGATGTAAAGAGCTTCCTGCAAGCGATCGACCACATATCAATCACTACCGATATGTGGACGTCAACTGCAAACGGCAGTTACATGAGCCTAACGGCTCATTTTGTGAATGACTCGAGGGTACTAAAACATCTTTGCCTTGATGTTGTTCCATTCCCAGAGGTGTGTCATAGTGGAGAACAGATGCAGAATTTGATCCAGTCTTGATCCAGTGCCTGGAAGAGTGGGGTATTACAGGCAAGGTCTCATGTGTTGTGCATGACAACGGGAGAAACATCGTGTCTGCCATAAGATCATCGCCATATCTTGGAATACCATGTTTGGCTCACACCTTTCAGCTGATTGTGAAAGATGGATTATTGAACCAAAAGGCAGTTCAGAGTTTGTCGTGCCTAGCACGGCGTATTGTAGGGCATTTTAAGCATTAAGTCAAGCAACAAGTGTGCCTAAAAGATGCCAAAATCAACTTAGAATCCCATCGCACAAACTTATTCAAGATGAGCCAACTTGGTGGGATTCTTTGTACCTGATGTTTAACAGATTATTGGAGCAAAGAAATGCCATCACTTTAGCTGCTGCCGAAACTAAACTTCCTACGGAATTGTCAACAGTACAGTGGGATTTGATGAGTGATGTGGCCTCATTGATGAAGATATTCTACCATGCCACGAAAACGGTCAGCAGTGACCATGTAACGTCCTCCGAAATAATTCCCATAGTAAATAATACTATCGAGGAAATTAACAATGGAGAGTGCACCCGATTATTAGGAATGAAGAATGATCTTTTGTCTTCCTTGAAGCTGAGATTCAGTGACTTGGAAACAAATGAAATTTACACCTCATCAACCCTTCTCGATCCCAGGCTCAAGGGTAGCTGTTTCACAAGTGGTGATAATTGAACTCAGGCAAAGTCGAAACTGCTGGAGAGAATGAGAAATATTGCCTCAAAAGATGAAAGACAGGTGGGTGTTTATCAGATGATATTTACTTATTCCCATTAATTTTTGGTTTTGGACCATATGCATCAGTTTTTCATTTTAAGGCTTTTTGTTAAGTTTTCTACCAATTTTCCATATTATCTGTACATACATTTTAATGATTGCATTTTTCTTTTATTTTTTCTTTAGGAAAAAAGTGATGAGCCTGTGAGTAATTCTTCCACGAAGCATGCCATATGGGCTCATTCTCTAAAATAATGAATTCACAGCCGGAAGTGATGAAGTGTAGGGATGAGGTGCAGGAGTTAAATTCATACTTGAGGGAGGAACTCCTTCCTCCTGAAACAGAGCCCCTGGAGTACAGGAGAGGCAACACCTTGTACCCGACATTAAAGACCATTAGTCGTGAATTTCTTTGCATCCCTGCTGCTACTATTTCGTCTGAGAGACTGTTTAGTGCTTCAGGTTTAGTGTGTGACCAAAAACGCAGCCGGTTGGACCCAGAGCGAGTCAGAATGTTGCTATTTTTAAATAAGAATTGGGAAGTACTTTAAGAAGAAGGCAAATGTATGATGTTGAAAAGAAATGTTAGAATGTGTATTTATTCAATGAATTTTTTTTTCAATTTTTTTATTTCGAGATCATATATTTAAAAAAATTTCTTTGCCGATTATGTCTAAATGAAATGGTTGATTATCAGCTCTAGCTTTTTCCTATTTTTCAAGTAAATATCTTAATACTTCAATTGCTCATGACATATATTTCTTCCTGAAATATGCATGCTGTGAGTAAATTTTCAGTGTTTTTAGCTGGTATTTGTCTGGTGGATTTGTGATGGATTGATCAACACCAAAGGAGGTAGGTAAGTGCATATTTTATTAGAATCTTTTGAAGATGGATTCGAGATTCGATTCAAATCCCTGTAAGATTCGATTTTGGATTCAGATTCGATAAAATTGTGGATTCGACCCACCCCTAATTTTTTGCTTTTTTAAAGTACTTTCACTCAAGATAGAGGGTTGGAATTTGTTTATCGAATGGATGAATAAATGAAAATTCTAATTCTTCCAATTGATTTTCTATTACTTTTTGTATTCGTGTGAAAGTCATGTTTTTAGCAGAAATATCTCACATTTTATCTGAAATCAACAATATCATATTTCCTTGGCAACCAAAGATTTGATTTTCAAAAGATATTCACGCTTCTTTGAATAATTTTTTTCCTGCAAGCCCATTATATCATGTTGAGAGAATATCTGTATAAGAAGGGCACAGTCCCATGGGCCCCAATGGGCCCAGAGTCCTAAGGGCCCCATGATGGATTGCTTAGGTGGGTAATCGATAAATTCAATGCATATTTACAATAAGTATACATTCAACACTCCTGAGGGAAAGTCGTTAATATGTTTAAGTTTATTTCCTAATGAGCTGATACTGATGCTTTAATGATGACCAGTGTTTATAAGCATTAAACGAAAAAATAAATAAAAAATCCAACAGAAAAATAACAAAAAAGAATACCTATATCAAGAAAAATGGGAAACTAAGTCAGTCACCTTCCCATGGTGTTTCTCGGGTTACACTAAGAACCACACAAATCTCATCCTAACCCAACTGCGGAAGAGCACCCAGCTATAAATCTAGTTCAAATATTGACCCATCTGTTTTGAAACTACAATCTGTTTTATATAGTGGAAACTATAATAACATCACTACATTTACCTTACCCGAAAGAAGGACGGGATATTCTGCTCAATGAACGTCATCCATGCATGAAAATCGAAAATTTCCCCAAGAATCAACATATATTTTTGATTTAAAAAATGAAACCAATGATTATGGCTACCCTTTCCACCTAAGACGCAGTCCAGGTAACGGAGGATTAATTGGTCAAATAAACATGACCGCTGCTGCAAATGATCCATTTGACATTTTCAACTGCTGGATTGTACCCCTACTCTCCAATTGTTTGGGCTCGGTGCATTAAAAGACCAGCAGGTGGCCCATGGGCCCCGACCAGTGCTGCCCTCCTAGGACAGTGACGCAACCAGAGGATGCGTGGGACAGCTGGAGGAGTCGTGAGTCGAAGAGAGCGGTCATGTGTGTCAGACGAGTGGAGGCGAGTGACGAGAGACGGACAGTAGCAGGAGTCGAGAGCTAGAACTGGAAGACGGGACGATTGCTCAAACAGCGTAGTATCATTTGTAACTTGTGAAATATACCATCTTAGAATCAAATTGTGTATCCTTGACTAAGCCCTACATACAGTCCACTCTTTCCTTTGTGCAACCGGAACACCAATCCTGTTTGAAGATACTCATTGCCCATATCAAAAATGAATATCGCAACTGAAATAAGTCATTGTATGCAAATATATGTTTGTATACAAGGGAAGTGATTAAGTTCATTCACTCAGAAGATGACTCAAAGAAGAACGCTTTGTATTCTTCAGGTTTTGTGACTTTGGTACATAATAAACTCAGTGTTCTTCACACGCATTGAGTTTCGGGTACCTTCCACTAGTGTTTATATAAGATTTATTGAAATTATGATGGTAATGCTAAAATATGGGGAAATTAGAATATTTAACGATGGCGCCATAGTAGCAATATTGATGCATGACATACGAATTCACGTACAATGAAGCCAGTAGCAGTGTTGCTTCATTGTTTTTAGGGCAGACTCTACCTACAATAATGTACTCCGCTACGATAGTGGTGATAGTAGCATACTAAGTTAGTCGCCTACCAGCGCCTTTTAGCTGAAATCTATGAATATAGCCATTAGATATTACGTTGTGACAGAATAAAATTAAAGTAAAATAAGACCATTTTAAAAAAGGAAAATTTAAACATTTAAAAAGGGAGAAAACAGCAAAGAGAAGTAACATCAGCTACAGCACTCACTTCACCACCTACACTGCATTTGGCTATGCCATGGCTGTTTCACTGGCATTTGGCTAGAAAAATTGGTTAGAAATTCAGAGACAAGACTTCAATTAACTGGCTGACTTCATACTAAAGGGAGGCTTGTTGATGGGAGATGATCATGCATGATTAATAGCGTCATAGGCATGATCACAAAGGCACCATGAAGGGGTCTTCTATGGAAGGGGGTTTGTTAGAATAGAGATTTGATGAAGTTAAGTCAAACATTACAATTGAAATGACAGCTGCTACTGATGAGGGAAATTTATGAATGATCAGAGAGAAGTACTGGAGAAGAGTGAGAGTTTTCACTCCTTTCAAGATCATGCAGGAAAGTTAACATTTAAACATAAACTGCCCAAGCACATATTTAAAATTATGAAAATCAGGATTACCCTTCTATCTGTGGTCATCATTCTTAGTAGTCAAATGGAGTCTTCTGATGTATGACCTTACTCTTAGGGTACTTTTTAATTTGTTTCCTCATAATGGGTATCTAAGAATCAAAATACCAAATATTTTGACTAAAAACTCAAAATGCACACGCTTATTCCATGCACAAAAAATCAAGAAAAACCATGTGAAAAAGGATATCAGGATGGTCAACCCAATGGGTGTCATTCAGCCAGTAGCCTTGCGTATCATCAGACAGCATCATCTCGTAGCTAACTTTGAGAAAGTGGATGTCTTCACTATCAATTCCCTTTGTCAGAAACTCATAAAGTACGGTCATCTCTGACATTATATCCCTTTCCTTGAAATCTGGCTGCACTTTGGGCTTTGGAGGCTCCTCCTTCACAGGGCTAAACCACTCATTCCATGCCTTTGCCTTCTTGCCCCTCGGAGTAACAGGAAGTGGGAGGTCCCAGTTGGATTCCTTGAGAACCGCCTTCCTTGGTGATTCAAGTTGAGCAATTGTTTTCTTGGAAGCATCAAGAGATGCTTGATATGTGCGATCCAAGAGCAATGAAGAGTCTTCCGTATCACTCTTATCGCCATCCTCGGGTACTGCAGGAGCACGACAGTAGCTGTGCTCGACAGCAATCTGTGGTGCAGGAGAAGCACCGCCCTCCTCCTCTTCCATCTCCCATGCCTCCATTGCTTCCTCCAGCCGTTCCCTTTCCCGTCGCACCAACTCCATCACCTTGGCATCTCGTGCAGAGACCTCCCCATTCACCACATGGGACGATGGCTCAGCCTCTTCAGCGGGCTCAGGGGGCTCTTCCTTGATGGCCTCCAAAGGCTTTGCCTTCTTCACCACCTCCACTTGCGGAGTTGCTTCCTCACCCTTGTGCTCCACTCCTCCCAGGGCCACAAGGGCCTCTGCAGCAGAGTCTTCTGAGATCAGTTCCGTTTTCGGTAGGGGTATATCATCCAAGCAAGTAACGGGGACTGGGTGAGGCTCCTCCATTTCTTCAGTCTTTTTGGTCGGTGGCAGTGGTTCCACTGGCTTACTCTCCACCGCCTCCTCTTCATCATCCCACATCTCTGTGTCACTTACAGGTTCCGTGGGAATAGGTGTCATTCTTCCCTCTGGAGTGGGTGGCCTGGAGACAAACAAATGAAGGATTGAAAAACATGCCATTGACAAGGTAATGAAATGTTTTGAAAATTTATCAATTTAACAACATGAGGGCAAAATTCCAAATCTGACTAATTGTTAGCATAGCAAATTAAAGATGATTCCTGTATGAACATTAATTCCATTTCTCATAAAAAAGAGAGCAAGAGAAGCCATTTGGACCTAGATCTTTATCACAACGAATATTAATAATTCTTTAAAGCTTTTCAAATAAAAAATTAATGAAAACAAAATTTAAAAAAATTGTACTAAAATTAAAAATCAATCCTGTTTTCCATAAAATTACTTAACAAAATGTTTTCCATTTACAGATGACTAAACAGAAAATTGTGGGGTGTGCCCTTCACTAAATATGCCTTCATTCACTCATTGAGCCCCAGATACGCACGAGTTTACTCATGACCGGTCCATTTTTAGAGTCAATTATGATGTCCAATTCCACTTGGAAGGCTGATCATGTCTAAACGGACTTGTGTCAAATCTTGCTTTTTTTTCAAATGTTCCAAGTATCAGACTATCACTAATCAGATCTCATAACCATAACAAATAACTCATAATTAAACTAAACAAAGGATTTTCTTGAAAATATGTATACATCGAATAGAGCTATTAGATTATGTTATTACATTATCATCAAAAAGACCACAGTAGGTAAATTTTAGGCACAACATTCCCTCCAGTATGTGGCCACACATGAAAGTACGACGACAAAATTACACAATGAAAAATCATATAATTTTCAATATTTTATGTACAACATAGATAATGCTCATGATAAGCTTATTTAAAAACCCAAAACAAATCAAAAACCCTTATTGATAACCACAAAGCACATTTTTCAATTTTTAACAAGACTATTGGGAATACCTTTCATATGACTAGTCACTTACCAACTTATAATCCTTCTAAACATGCTAACTTTTTCATCCATCTCAGAGTGAAATACTTAACTCACAATAACATAAACTCGGGAATTCAAAAACATCATACACACTACAATGAAGCTCTAACATCTACACATACCAACTTGAGAAGGTGAAACATTCATATGCCCTTCAATGTTTTCTCAACTTGCACAAACATCAGCCAAAGTTGGGTTAGAACTGTAGTTGATGTATTTTGTTGGAGAGTGAAATGGGTTTTATCATTGCACATAATTTTTCATGGAGGGGTGAGGTTCAGAATAATTTACTAATAAGTGTATTCTCGTATTTTAAAAAGTACTTTCTCAGTACCTCTCTAGTGCTGCTGAGTTTTCGTTAAGTTGGGATGTTAAGGTAGCCAGTCACATAGGTTTTACATTTTCATAGGAATAATAATTTGTGGTTAAATAGTTAAAATGTAAAAATTCTATCAGTCACTCTACAGGCATTAGACTGTGTTTAGTTAATTAGGAATTGAATGGGTTTTCATTGAAAACAAGACTTTCTTGTATGAAAGAAACATTGTGAGTGTAAATATATACAACATAGAAGGAATAGATTTCTGTGTGATATTTCACTATAAGTTTCATTCTTAACATGTAGATGGAAATATTGACTTACGTTGCATATATCTTCATAATTCATTTAATTCAAGATGGTTTTTGCATTGAACTTTATTCAATGCATTTAACTGAATCTTAAGGTGTAGTCTGAAACTGATTCCTGAAGTGTAATCAAGTAAAGTGTAACCATAGTTTTTTGACCAGCAATAGGTCAAAAAATGAAAAAATACCAGTCTGCTTACAGTATGACACTAATTCTGATGGTTCCTATGAGGATTCATTTCTTCTCATCATGTGTCTTACAACAGGGAATTAAAAACCTAAATGGCTTTCAATAATTATAATAATTGCACAGCAATTCTTCACCTTATTGTATGATTCATCGACACGAATTCCAACATGATGTATGCTGGGAAAGGGCAGGTAAATCTCTTTGTCTATATCTTAAAGCTGTATGACCAACTAAATCACCGCATGGACACTTTTTTAAGCACTCTAAAAAGACATGTTTTGATCAATGTATTTATCAGGTGACCACTGAATGCATGCGTCAATTTTTAACAGGTGTCATAAGCACCACAGGAAGAGTTCAGCACCACCCTCATATATGGGCAGAAAAGAGCACAAGGGTGTAGAGCATTGGGTGCACCCAACAAGGATTGGAACTCCTACCGGCATGGGCACATAAAATGATAGCACGATTCCTTCAATAAACTTTACACCCTTAGGGATCACTTCGTGGAAGTATTTTATATTTGAGTCCATATTAAAACAATCCTATATAGTTGTGGAAAAGTACAAGGATTGTTTAAATATGGATACAATTCCTTCAATCATATGGTAAAATGAATGAATTATCACAGAGAACTTATCCGCTGGGCATTCATGCAACTGAAACCATTAAACTGACCTGGCTTTCCTGAGCATGTCCAACTCGGAGTCAGCCAATGTCGGTCCCACTGCAACTTCTTTCCCCTCCGCCTCCTCATCCTCTCCTTCGCTTTCCGAACTCACGCCACTCTCGGTTGACGAAGACGATGAAGATGATTCGGATGATGACGAAGTTGAAGAGACAGATGTACGTGACCTAAATGATTCTTCATCGTCTTCTCCATCACTTATAGAACTCAAATCAGAGCCATGATCCAGAGGATGTCGAAATACTGGGATTCTGGTGTCTGCCTAAAGGGCCAGAGTAAATGAAAATTAAGCTTCTACATTACACTCAGGGTTACTAACCTTATTTTTATTACAAACAATCCTTTAAAAAGCAATGATAAACTCACCAGAAAAAGAAAACAAAAATTCGAATTCATATTGTTTTCAGAATAAATACATACTTCCTCACATTTTACATGCTTATGCAGGGGCATCCAAAATAGTTATCTAAAGAGCAAGTCCTGAATATAAGGAGCAGAACTTGGGTTTGTCAGTTGACAAGGATATCCATCCCTACAATACTAGAAGGGGCAATGATTATAGGACTGTAACCCACAGTCTAGCAATGTATGCAAAAGGACCAGCATATGTTGGCCGTGTATTCAACAATCACCTCCCTAACAGTATCAAATCCAAGTAATATAATTATGTTTAAAAAGAAACTAAAAACATTCCTTCTTACACACCCATTTTACTCTGTGGATGAATTCTTTGACAGTTAGGTATGAAGTTTATGCTCTGTATTATCTATATTGTTTAGTTGTTTATGTAGTGTATTGCATCTTGACTTATCCTATGTTTGTATCAACGAACCTCTGGACAGAATAAATACTATCATTATTATTATTCATCCAATTTAATAGTGCAGTAGAGCACTCAAAACTGCGGTCAACACGGTATGAGCTAGCATATACTGGTTTTGACATCATGCACATGCAATTTTCCAGAGGGAAGCACAAGAGTCCTTGAAAGTAACACATGCATATTATCAAAACCAATCAAAGTTACACAAACGAAGTGTTAAATTTCTAACACTTTTCACATTTTCTCCATTTCACAATTGATTTGTCAATACCTTCAATAATTTTATTGGCATTCTGCAACAAGTAACCAGTGGTACGGTATTTATGGCTTCACAATCAAAGAACATTGGTGATGCATTATATTTACCTGTGTGTCAGAATCTGACGGATGTACCATGTCTTGATCACTTTCATCTTCAACCAACTCCTTTCTTGAGTCATCTTCATCCAAGGGAGGAGGAGATGGGACTTTGATTTTCCTCTGTAACAAGGACAAAATTTGAACTTACATAAGGAAATGAAGATAATAACAATGTACACAAATCAAATGGACTTCAGCATAAATGCAATGCCACTTAACCAATTATTATCCCGAATTTCCTGAGATTTCATACCTATATGCTGTCATCATCTGATAACCGTTCACTCAGCAATAATTTCCATTTAACACACAACTCTTTTGGTTAAAGGAACTTAAATGTAGAAGGTAACTCAGACAAGGTAATGACTGGCACAGCTCATCATGTACCAAGTGAAACTTTCCAAGAACATGACTGAGCCTCTGTAAGACTACTTGATGCGGCACCCTTTGTTTGGCATCATTCAATAAATGTTAAGCATCATTAAATTAACAAACTTTATAAGACATTGTTATTGTCCCTAATAATGCGACAATTACGGAAGAAAATGGTTTTATATTTCACATGAAAGCACAGCACCGTAAAAATATCAGATATTAACTTTAGGAGTAAAAAAGTCAAATTAAAAAACCGGTATCAATTAGGAAATATTTTTGCAAAATTGCCAAAATAAATATTTATATTTTAGAGTAAATATTTAAAAGTATGCCACAATCCATACAGAAATAATATATGTACCATAAATTTTCAATTGTTTTGTAAATTTTATCTAGCTTAATAATTACCGGCAATATTACAAAGACTTACTATGCAGTGACAATAATACGAACTATACATGGCAATACTGCAGAAGCAGTACTCTTTCGATTAATGTACCTGATGACAACATTTGACGATCACTAGGCGGCAAAATGACATGTAACAACTCAAAGTGGCCACACAGACATGTGCAGAATTTCACATGCAAACCCAGGGTGATTTAAGTGCCATTATTTAGCAGGATTAAGTTTATGCAGGTAACTATGAGATACCGTTAACGGCAATTACCAAACTCAGGGTGGCTACAGTTATCCAATTTTCAATTTCCCTGACCTTTCCAGGAGTTTTCCCTGATGAAATTACCAATTTCCCTGACCAATTGCCAAAAGGTCACTAATTATTGGAATATTTTTTTCTACTGAATTAAACTCTATACAGCAGCTTTAAATTTTCTAATCATTGTCTCGTATTTTTAGAACTGAAATCATGTACAGTGAAACCCCTCTTAACAACCACTCCTATCCAGCGACCACCCCTCTTAATGACCAGTCTTCTTCGGAACCGATTGTAATGCCCGTATCGTATGTATTTATTACCCCTATTCAAAGACCACCCCTCACCCCGACCAACGACCACTACTTCGATGGGAATTTCCCTCTCTTAGGCGACCAAAACCTGAGGTTTTCCTAGATTCTGTGAATCGGATCAGTCTACTATGCCAGTCTATGTGTACCTGCACCCACCAGAACAATACGATCGTTGAGGATAACGACCCCCTCCTTACGGCAGACTCCCCTTTGCAGAAAGGGTCCGTGAGCTTCACCCTCTCTACAGGGATTCTATTTTGTGCATTTTGTACGCTAAAACATTACATAGTAAAGAATGAGCCAGCGAGCCGTTTCGTGGTCAACACTGTCACTTCATATTTTAATCGTTGCAGTTCGCTTTGAGTGACAGTATATGAACAATCTCCAAGTGGAAGATGTTGAAGAGAATTTGTTTGAGTTTGGAGGATAGAGTTCGAGTTATCGAAGAACGAGATAAAGGAACATCTGAGAGGAGGTTAGCGGATTTGTTCAAGTGTGGGAAAACCCAAATAAACGGAATTTTAAAATCTAGGGGCAATATTTTGAAGGAGTGGCACAATAGTGACTGGAACAGAGGAGTGAAAAGAAAGCGTTAAGAAAAGGATGAAGCAATCAACTCGGCATTTTTTGAGTGGTTCAAAGTCACACGGTCCAAAAATATTCCGATCAGTGGTGCTTTAATAAAGGAGGAGGCCTTGCCGTTTGCTGCTGAATTCGGTGACGAAGATTTGGTGGCTAGCAGTGGCTGGCTTGAACGATTTCGTGTACAGCATACCATTTCCTCCTGTGGAATATCTGGTGAACCTGGAGATGTGAGGAAGTGTGCTGTGATTGGAAGGTTAGACTTCCATCGATTGTCAGTTTCCGGAAACAGCAGCATGTATTTAATATGGACGAAAGTGGGCTATTTATTGGTACTTTGCCATCTAAATCTCTGACACGTAAGACAGAACAGAGTAAGGGTGGAAAGCTGGCCAAAGAGCGATTGAACGTATGCTTTTGTGTGAGCGCTGATGGAGAAAAAGAGGCACCTCTGGTGATAGGGAAGTCTCTTCGGCCAAGATGCTTCAAGAACACAGATATAACCAAGTTGGGTGTATCTTGGTATTTTAACTGTAAGGCATGGATGACTTCAATGATTTTTGAAGATTGGCTTAGGAGATTTGATAAAAAGATGAGGCAGCAAAATCGCAACATACTCTTGTTTCTTGACAATGCTACGTGTCACGCCCATCACATCAAGCTGACCAATGTCCAGTTGCAGTTTTTTCCACCTAATACCACATCAAAATTACAACCTCTAGACCAAGGCATTATCCAAACATTCAAATTAAAATACAGAAAGCGATGATGCAACATTTGATTGCACGGGTGGATGAAGTTGCCACTGCATCAGATTTAGCGAAGAGGATAACAGTGAGTGACGCTGTGTCATGGGTGCTTTCTGCATGGGAAGATGTTGAATGCAAAACAATTGTGAGGTGTTTTCAACAGTGTGGTTTTTTTGGCCCTGTCAGTGAAGAGGAATTCGAAGAGATACCATCAGATGATGTGGAAGTATTGGCTTGAGCTGCAGGGTTTGAGTACAGCCAAACGTTGACTGAGGAGGAAAACCACATCGATTGCTATGATGACTTCAGCGGTGATTGGGAGGACTCCATACGAAAAGAAGCAACAGGTAAGATTTTTATGACCAAATGGCATAATTTATTCCAATATTTCAATGTAAGTTTGTCTATTACTCACATTTGTTCGTATCTCTTTTCCGGTGGCGTTGTTTTATAAGGAACCATATCTGAAGATGATTCAGACACAATGGAATCAACTGAGGAACTGAATTTGAGTGCTCAGGAAGCACATTCAATTATAGAGGTGTCATAATTCAGTGAAAAATGCCAATTTCCACGGAGAGAAAATGAACAAACTATTTACAGAACTAAAATATGTTTTTGAAAATGAAACTGCAAAACAAAAGTGCAAAGGCCTAAGGCAAACTTCAATACGAAAGTTTTTTTCGCCTCAAAGTGAACAGCATCAGTAGTAAGAAGACAATGATTATTTTTGTAATGTTTTATGTGTGTGCGCGGTCAGGATCCAATTTCAGAGCTTCCATTTTTATTAAAATCGCTGATTTATGTAACAGTTCCGACGGATTTCACACTGTTTATTTCTATCCCTCGCAGGTCCCAAACTACGATATGTTCTAAACTTATAAGTCAGAGTAATAATTTTTTTTTCCAAATTCAGTAAAATGCCTACTATGTATGTTGGTGCAATCATATAATATTGATTTATAAATAGCATTTTGGCGAATATCATGTACTCATCTCTATAGTACATTGTACTTCGTAATAAGATTCCTGTGCGATATAATTATACAGTGCGGACATATGTAATATTAATTAAATTGCTCTGTGTGTGAAATTTCTCAGAAATTCACAAATAACAGTAAAGCAAATATGATTTGTGTTGCCTTAAGTAAATTGCAACCTTGGTAGTTTCTCAATATTTTTAAATGTAAGTGCCTGCTCACACTTACGCTGAAAGAAAAACAATCCATTCAGGCACCCGTACCCCTCTTGAACGACCACCCCTCATAACGACCATTTTTCACCGGAACCGTCAGTGGTCGCTTAATACAGGTTTCAGTGTATTTACTATAAGCTAGTGTGCTCCGGCTACTTCTTGACCTGAGTTTTGGCAGTGAAAAAAAAAAACCAGAGGTAAAATTTTCCAAACAACATAGCCTTGGATTCCTTGTGATAAGCATAATACATGGCAATATCACATTCATACGAGTGAGTTTTCCGGAGGCAATGCACACAACCTTAGAATTTGTTTTGCGAAAGATGAGGCACAAAATGAATAGGTACAAAAAGTTTCCTCGTTTATGGCAAGTAAGAAGGTAATAGTGATGAAAGACAGGTGATCATGCTTTTACAACTAGGAAAATATTATTCTGTGCACATCATCGACGGATGTTAGTTTTAGTTGGTGAAAAGGGCGAGAAAGACGTAATGGTAGAAAAAAACGAGGATTCCTGTTCCAGTTTCTCCCTGACTGTTACGAGGATTCCCTGACTTTTCCATAAATTCAAAATTCCCTGACAATTCCAAATTTTCCCTGACCACCCTGAAACTGTATAAAATTTACTACTAACATTTTGGTCAGAGTTTGAATACATTTTGTTTGAAATTCCATAACACTGAATACTGTATAGACCCATGTACCACTTGCATCCTTTTTCCCAGAAATAGCAATTCAAAAGCGGAGGGGGTACACATCTTACCACCCAATCCAAAGCTCTAGAACAGCATTTCACCAGTACATCACATTCATACCAGTGAGTTTTCCGGAGGCAATGCACATAATCTTAGAATTTGTTTTGCGAAAGATGAGGCACAAAATGAATAGGTACAAAAAGTTTCCTCGTTTATGGCAAGTAAGAAGGTAACAGTGATGAAAGACAGAAGAAAAAGGACACTGTGCTGCAGGACAATGTGCTGGAATCCTTCATAAGGTTTTGAGAAAGAACATGGTTGCCCTACTCCATGACATTCAGGACAGAAGAGCCTCCAGAAGAAAATGGGCCAGATAACCAACCAACCAACAGAAATATAAGAGGATTATTTCATTAACCTTCATGTACAGTAGAACCTAGTTAGGATGTGCCTTCTTAGCATGCTTTCCTCAGTAGCATGTCAATTTCTCACTGTCCTGCAGCCCTATTTGCTAAAGGTTTACGCGGGCGCGAACACGAAAAGTTCCGTTTTCACGGTTGAGCCGCGAAAACCAGCTAAGTGCTATCCACTAAGCATTTCGTGAAGTATTTACGCGGCCACGAACTCGTGTTCGCGGCCTCACCTCCATGGAGGGGAAGAGATCCGAAGACTGCCGAGGTTCACCTCCACGACGTCACGAATAGTATGACGCAATGCCTCAGAGCCAATGAGAGAAATTCGGCAGGATGTTGTTTTGCAAGCAGACTGATTATGCAGCGGCAATTAGTAGGTGAGTGAATTGGTTTTATTAAGTTCATAATTCGTAAATGTTGGACAACTACCTAAAAAGTATCGTCTGAATTTTTTAATATTTATATTGTGTAAAACTGTATGTGGTTAATGAATACAATGACGTGATAAAAACGATGAATTTACTTTAATGCATCAAAATCGCACAAGTGAGAAGTTGTCGGCCTTTGGTATCACCAATTCAATAGACCACATTGATGTTCACCAAAAAACATTTGTAACTGCTTATACTTTAGTTTTGAAAATGTAATCTCATAATTATCAATGTGATAAAGCGAAGAATTTAATTAGCTGCTATAATGCGTAGCAGAACTGGTGGGTTCAAAATTTTCTTGTAGAAGTTCACCACTCTAAACCGGCTGTACCTTATGAAAGTATTATGTGCATGTTCATCGTAGTTAATAATTTTTTTCTAAGTTATTTACCAGTCGTGGGATACTTTTTAATAAGGTTTTTCTTATTTTTAATCTCAGTATTTTTGGAGTAATAGGTGTCAAAGGTGAACTGCAAGAAATACTATTCCATAGTCGACTATTAAAAATTCATCATAGGAGTTTTCCTCTTATTTTAATAGAGTTATTAGGGTAAAAACTTATTTCCCCGAGTAAAATAATAACATCAGTTATAATGTACAGAGAATAGGTATCTAATTTCACAATGCAAATTTTAAGCATCAGATGTATTTCAATGTACCTTTCTCCATTCTAGATCAAGATGCGAAAAATATGGATGTCTGTGGCCATTCCAGGGTGTCACACCAACAAAAGGAGGAGACGGTAAATTTTATGTTAGGGCACCCTGGTTTGGCAACAAATAAAGTTATTGGTCCACTGGCTGCTGCTATGAAGCAGCGCCTCTGGAATGAGTTGGCTGACTGGCTGAATTCTAGTTCTTCCGGGGCTTATAAAACTCCTGAGAAGTGGGCTAAGGTAATCAAAAGAATGACATGTATATTTTAAAATAAAATTGAAAATCATAAAGGAAGTGTTAAAATGATACTAATTTATGTTTCTGTTCTTCATAGGTTTGGCAGGATTGGCAAGGCTATGTGACGTATCCCATTCATCTAAAATAAGTTTTCCAATAATGTCTACTCTGAAAGTAAATTATAAATTCAACACAGATTTGCCTATGATTCTGGGTCAACAACTTGAAGTGTCATGAAATGAAATACATTAGCAATAAGGGTACTCATCAATCGCAGCAATTGACATGGATAATATACTTTGAAAACATAATATTCTTGCAAATCAATCAATAAATTAGCACAATTCTAATTATAAACTGACGTTATGAGAGTACAGTAAAGAGTTAGCACGGGATGCTACCAGAAAGGCACAAAGATAGGCTTATTGTAAATCAAGAAACAATATAATATAACACTAAATAACAAGCAGTTACATATTACATCATACTTATCTGCACCAAATGAAATTCCTCTTAACGTAGAGATAAGGCCAAAATCCCCACTGCCAACAAATATATAAAATATATGTGTCCGCAAGCATAGCCGCTGCCAGCTGTTTACATGGCAAAAATCCATTTTCGTGGCCCAAACTCACCACAAAACTTTCCGCCACGAATCTGACGAAGTTCCATGAAGCGCTAGTGGATCACACATTTCGAGTTTGTGACGTCATTTCGTGTTTTGGCCACGAAAGTTTTTGTGGTTTACAGAATAGGGCTGCTGGTACACTTGGGACAAAATATGGGTGTAATTATTTGGTAATCACATTCTAAATACTGGCACTTTCCTGGTTAGTATGTTCAATAACTTGCCAAAAAGCAACCGGAGGTCCTTTTCTATTATATTTTAAGTGGTAAGAACAACTGAAACTCCTGAGTTTATTCATTCTATATCAAACCTTGGCATTTTAAGGCTTATCAGTATGCATTTCTCCAATGTTGCGATGTGATGTAAAACAATAAACAGCCAATTAGCATGACCGTAGGTCTTGAGTGGACAGTCATTCATATTGCATGAGTTGTGATTGCAAGGACAATTAAAATGGGAAGTAAGCGAGTTGTGAAGCAGATTCTGACTGCAGAAAAACTTAAAATTCTGGAGGAAGTTGACAGAAATCCACACACAAAGTGAGAAGAATTGGTGTGAAGGTTGAATATTCCTGTATCTACTAAAGCAACATTGTCAGTAGTTGCCAAAAAATCTAAGTGGTCATCATGACAAAATGCAAAAGCACATTCGCGAAGGGAAACTTCCAGAATTAGAAGTTTTTTTACATAGAAATAGCCATGAGAAACAATTGGCCTGGACCGGGAATCGAACTCCGGACCTTTGGCTTTCCAGGCCAATGCACAGACCACTACACCATCCAGGCTTTAGAAGTTGCTCTACTTAAATGGTGCAAATAAGCACAAAGTTCAAGCGTGCAGTGGTTCTAACATCAAATGATTCAATCATCAAAGGAAAGGCATTGCATTTGGCGGCAAAATGGGCATCGAAAACTTCCATGCCTCCAATGGTTGGATCAATGGTTTCAAAAAGAGACATAGATCAGTTTATGGGTGTTTGTCAGTGTTAACCTTGATGTCGTAGAAACCTGGAAGAAAGCAAGCTAGCCTAAGTTGCTCGTAGGTTACAGTCCCAAAGATGATTACAATCCCAATGAAACAGGTTATTTCAGCTTATTACAGCATCGAACATATGTATTTAAAGGAGGAAGATTTGGTGGAAAATTAAATAAGGAGAGGCTGACATTTCTCTTGTGCTGCAACAAGAGTGGAACTTAAAGCTGAGGCTGCTTGACATAGGGAAATCTAAACACCTGAGGTATTTGAAGAACGTTCAAACCTTCCCCTGTCAATACACAGCTAACCCTACAGCTACTGCTGCATCAATTTTTGAAACCTATCTGGGTGGGTTGGATGCCAAACTGGGTAGAAAAAATAGTAAATTCTTACTCTTTGTAGACCAATGTGCTTCCCATCCCATCTATAAAGGTTACCTAGAAACATCTGGTTGCAAAAATGGGCATTGAGCAAACAGAACAAGCCACCTCCAGCCTCTTGACTGAGGCATCATCCGATGTTCCAAATAAAATATAGAAGACTGCTGGTATAAAAGGGATGGACCACCTTACAATCACCTGAGTGGAAGATAAACGTTATGCATGCGATGCACTTCGTTAAACACGCATAGGATTCTATGAAAAAAGAAAATGTCACCAGTTTTTTAAAGCAGCTGGATCTAATCATATGGCACCTGACATTGCAGACATGACACAAGAAGCAGGACTGACTCCTTTTCCTCTCAAGGAGTAGAGTCAAATCGCTAGAGAGGTGAATTCCAACAAGTAATGCGAGTGCGATGATGATCTCAATGTTTGCCAGTCCATGTTGATTGACGAGATTCACAAGCAGGATCTAGTGGAATAGTGGAAACAGTAGAACCTCTTAATAACGAAGTTCAAGGGATCGAAATTTTGCCAGTTCATTAATCGGGAGTTCATACCTCAGAGGTGATTTGCATGTTGCATCACTCGAAGGGCTAATTAAATATCCCTGTGTTGAGCCATAATTTTCAGGGGAAATGGTTTGCAAAACTCAATTAAAGGTAAAATCTCTGCAGAGGACCATAAACTTTTATCTCTACCGTTCTCTTAGAAAGAAATTCAAGGAATTTAAGTCCAGTTTATGACTGGCATCAACATAAACTTCAAATCCGAAGTCAAGAAGAATATACGGGTTGTAATGAATGCTTTAACAATTGCGTGAAAGTGTCCACCGCTTACTTAGACTGAGAACGAGGGAGTTCAACCACGCTCACCTTAAACATTTACTGTTAATTGTTTGATGCTTGCCCTCACTCAGTTTCTTATTTGCCCGCAGCATTCCACTTCGCCGCTTAGCCATGGAGGTAATCCTTCCATGCTCACGAAGAATCTTCTGGAAGTCCTTTCGCTAAGCCAGAAATAAGCTGAGGACATGATTGTTACATAATCGTTCTGAATTCCATTTAAGTAATTTGTAGAGCAACAAATCACAGGATAAACTACAGTTGACTACCCATGGACCAGGGTGGCAGGGTTACCATTGTAGCAGCCGGGTTGTTTGTTTTTCACTGTTCTTCCGCAAGAGGTCGCCTTGTGGCTGCTATGGAAAACGGTGGGTTGGCGGAAGTCTGTATCACTACGCGCTTAAGCAACCTGACGAGGAAAGAGGAGGCCCAGCGACGCCGCCATGATGTTTTTTTCTCTTGTCTAGTGCCTTAAAATTAAATAATAAATTGAGTTTAGAGGATTTCACCATCTCACTCATTCAGCGCCTCCTAAGCTGTTGTCCTCGACGTGATAGGAAGCTTTTTGTGGACTAATTAAGCACTAGTGATTCTTACCACCACTGGGCCTGAAAGAATTGCAGCTGGTGCATTTAAATATTATTTCTATGAGTTTGTGTGAGGATGGATGCCAAAAATAGTGCAGATAACCACGTAAGTGTATGTGCCTACCCTTTTGGCCCGAGTTATCAGCCCTGTGGTTTGTCCTGTTTGAGGGCAATTCCATTTAAGTGAAGTTACCTAGGATGCCACAAAGTAATTCATTGTCATCAGCCTGCTTTACAGTTGGTACGTTGCAGGGGACATTGTTATTAATGCACTGGAGGAAGGAAAGTACGTGAAAATTAAGGAGGAACTAATGCAGCGGCTTTCTGTGTGTTGCAAGTAGAGAATTCGGCAGCTCCTTGAACACGAGGAAATGGGCAACTTGAGGCCGTCACAATATCTCCACCACCTCCGAATCCTCGGGTTTACATTAGAAAAAGGGTTGACATCATCCAACAGGAATCGCAGCCATTGAGAACTTATATTACTCGTCTACGTTCTTGCTTATTCGTAAGTAATAAATAAATCTACAGATGGTGGCACTCGACCGCATAACAATATCAGCTGGACATCCAACCGAAGAAGCGAAGAAGACCAGTGATTACTGACGCACATTCCTTTTGACGGCTCGAACCACGCTGATATTAAGTCACAGACGCAAGTTACCAGAAATTCAATGAACAAGAAGGGGCTTTCTGATTTGCTAGTTCTCACGGAGTCTCTGCTTAGCCCTTTTTGCTTTAAAACAGCAAAACTCCCACAAAATAGACAATATTAATAGTTTGTTCAGCAAAATACTTTACGAAGAGGTAAATATTACGAGTCAGTGCCAATCTTTCCTTTCGTAAATCGGGAGTTTTTGTAAAGCAGGAGTTCGCTCATTAGAGGTATTTACTAATCCTTTTACATAGGGATTTGGCTGGACCAGTGGCATTTGTTCATTTATCAGAGTCTTTTGTTTAGTGGGAGTTCGTTAGGTAGAGGTTCTATTATAATACAGAGCAAGGAACAGAGTCTGATTTAGTTCCTAACATTCCAACTCCAGCCAAAACACTCGAGGCCATGGAATACTATGCGACACAACTTGATGAGTGTTGTGGGAGCAGACAACACTTTCAGTCTCCATATGAAGCTCAATGCAAAAATACTAGAGCTCAGTATCTGAAGTAAAAAGCAGAGTACCTAGAAAATTTTTAAAAATGTGAATGTAAACTATAAAATAATTAAAATCTACATTCAATAAAACGTAGCTTTAACTCTTTATCAGTCGATACACTGATCAATCTAGTAAGCAATCAAATGTAATTATATAAGGATGAAACAATTTTCATTTTGTTTGTATTGGTTTCAAATGTTAGTACTTATTTCGTTAATTTTTATGCTTGAAAAAATATGGAACGCTTAAATATCTGAAATTTTGAGAGTAATTGTAATTATATGGGCGGCCAGGGTTCAAACGGCTGCAGAAGAGGATGTTTTTCAGAGGAAACCTGATCCCTATATGAGTATCTTGTGGAGGGCACTTCAAGTACAGTACTCTGTCGGATGAGACATTAAACTGTGGTCCCTTTGGCACCTCTTGTTCAGAGCAGGCTAATGCCGATGCCGGAATCCTATCCACCTTACATATCCCCTATGGGACAAATGACCTTAGCAGTCGGTCGCCTCCCAAAATATCCAATCCAATCCAGCGAACCGATCAAGGACTTAACACTAATTTTATTTGAATGAGAATTGATACTTTTGTCAATTCATCGAGGACGAACTCACATATGTATGCTAACAGAAAGCTTTGGTACTAGTTAAAAATACTGGGCCCTCCAAAAACTTACACTATGAGAATGAATATTTATTCCGATGCTTATAAAAACAGTGTGTGTGTCTTCTACAGGTGCACGTGGTACATGAGTCAATATGGTAATATCATACATATATTATTTTATATTTCTGAAACACATGAGAAATTGATGAAGTGTTTGCTACTTAATATTTTAAATTTATAAAATTGCAAATTTTTTTAAACAGAATTAATTTCACTTTCTCGGAGGATTAAGCCAATTGAATCACCTAGATGATAATCTACTCCTATTTACTAAAATACTTGAAACTCAACCCGAGCATTGTCCACTTATTTAAGTTTTTCCGTGCACTTTCCTTTTCCTCTGACTAATCCGATGAAGGACTGTGTGAACACACACTCACTGAAATCTACTGCAGTCCTAAATAAACACCTCCATCTCTAGCCTCCATGGGCCCACACTCGATGCTTTCACCAATGATTGTTTCCTCACAAGTGAACATTTCTTTGTTGAAAATTTGAAGGGTGACAAATTTATGGATTGAAGCCTAGTTGATTTCCTTAAATCTCACTTAAGGTCTAAAGGCAATGAAAGTTGCCTTTAGACCTTAAGAGTCCTTACGTTAAAGTTGGTGATTCCCGAAAAAAAATTGAGAAAATGGCCTCCAAATGTAACTTTCTACAGAAGAGGGGCAGTTATCCAAGTTAATGCAGGGAGAAGACCAATTGATTGATCAAAAACAATGTATAATCCATTCATATTCAATTTTGCTAATAGTTGTGGCTTTGGTTTCGATGCCATACTTTCTCTACCGCCTTTGCACATATATTATTGAACTAATCATTTTTTTCAACCATTTCATTTCTCAGCAATTAAATTCCACAAAATTCTTTGAAATACTTCACCAATTGAAACGAATTGGTCAGGACCGAAGATTTTGCTTCATAAAATCAAAATTTTGTAATTTTGAGTTTCTACTGTATGTGCACATCGACAATGAATAATTTTGCCTCTTTTTCCCCACTTTCCCTTCATCTCATCACAGGGAGCTCACTGACCAGTTGTACAGTGTGAAGAAATTCATGGAAGAATAGTGAAGAAGTGGAGCATAAGCATCTTCTTCACTCTCCGATCACTCAAAGGCAAAGACAAATAAATGGGAAGACTTTCAGAGAAGGGTCAGGGAATTTGAAAATTGGATATCAGTAGCCACCCTGAATTCAGTGTTTTGCTCAAAAGCGAGGGAGAAATTATTGTTTTACTATATTTACATATGTTAAAGGACTCATATTTATCCTGTGTTGTAAGTAAAAAAAGTATTTCAATGTTTTTCACATGGTTCTCTTATTTTATCTCAGAAACAATGTTTTGAATATTTTGCACTCTTACACAGAGAAAATAGTTTTTTAAATTTGCAAGCACACTTGTAGAACTGCAGACAATTCTCTAACTAGTTTAGTGAAGACTGAGGCACTCAGCAAACACTTAAAAGACTACTTATGTGACACCACATGTCTACCAGTGCTGAACAGTTTGTTCTCTAAAAGCTCTCCGAAGGGAGAAGTATGCCTCGGCAGCTAAATTGGAGAAAGCACTCCGCATAATTCCAGGGATTTGGGTTCCATTCACAGCAAATGATTTTCCTCTGAGGAACTTGGCACATATATAGCAGATTTATATTGAAAAGTTGAAATACATTTAATAGCACAAGAGTTTGGGCACATGAGTGGTAAAGAGGGAGAGGGAACTGAGTTCAAGGCAGTTCACTGCCACGAGTTTCACGACAAGACATAAATCCTAGAAAATTACACTAAAATGAACATAACTTACTCGGAATGAGGGCATTTTGGGAATGGCAGCACGCAGACCAAGGCCAAATCCACCAGTTTCCAAGCCAAGACTCTCACGCCCAGTATCCAGCAACAATTGTTTTTCTGTTGACTCAACAGGAGTAGGAATTCCAGGAGCAGATCCTGGTATACTGATAGGAAGCCCCACATCTGTCCCTTCGACACCATTAGATCCTTGTGACTATAGACAAAAACACAAATCAACATAAAACTTGAGGCTACATAGATAACAAGTTAAGAAGAAAAACAAATAGTAAATACATATGTATGTGTTCAAAGGGGAAAGATTCATCATTTGAGGATATGAATTTCATGAAAATATGATAGATACTTCACTTTTTACACTTTCATTACAAGATATAATCAAGTGAAACAACAAGAGCTGTTAATGCACTATCACCTAACAATAAATGAGGGCATTGATTTTACAAAAGGATTAGGGCAAAAAATCATTAACAAAGTTTCATTCCATTTTTCTGGGCTTTTTAAAGTTGTGGGGGCTTTGCTAGTGCAATCAAATTGACCACTCAACTAAAAACTTTTAAGGCTCAATAACAATAATACCATAATAACAATAATACCATAATAACTGTAATGCCCCAAGTAATACATCAATTGCCTGTCAGAATAACATCCATGAGTATGATTAAAGCAACTTACCAACAGTCAAGCTCCTTCAGTAGTATAATATAATATCATAGGCATTTAACAGGTTAATGTCAACACTGGCTTTCTCCCAAACTGACATATGCTCCTCTTAGGATCCTTCCTTTTCTGAAGTACCCAATAGTCTTTTACAACATAAATCATATCCTGCTGCTAGCTCCCTCAACCAATCAACTGATATGACACACAGGGACATTATAGTAACACTATATGTATTAGCACTCCTTTAAATAATACACCCTTTTAGGATAGCATATCCCTCTCCCAAATGCAGTTTGGATGAGTGCTAAAAGACCTATCTAGAAAGCTATCAACAACTGAACAGTGGTCCACATTCACAAAACACCAGGACATGCCACTTACAGTAAAATAAAAATTATATTTTAAGAGTATTATTGGTAGATAAGAACTGTTTACATTGCTATTTAAAAATTTGGGTTACTTGTTTTAATAAATTACCACTCACATCTGTGAGCCAAATCACTGAAGTTAACAATCATTCCAACATCATCTTACCTTTGCCTTCCTTTCCTGGTCATCCCACCAAGTCTCAAACGATTTGAAAGCAGTGTTTTCAATCATTTTCTTATTAAAGTCCTTCTTCAAGATTTGCTTCAGCTCTGTGATTACTTGGTCCACAACACCACTAAATGAGTGAGAGACAATAAATGTCATTTAAATGCATTTACATGAAGTATTTGGAAAGAGGACTAACCAAGTCAGTAGAGTCAATTAAAGTGTTACAGATTAAATTCAATGCAAACATGCCAAGAGATTGAGGCACTAAGGGTAGAATGAAGCCTTAATGAATAAAGGTGGGAGAAAATCAATTTTCATGAAACAGCTAAACAATTGCTCATGTCTTTTTAAATAATTCCCAAGAGCTTGGAATAATTTTCTTCATATCAAATATAGCGTGGAAAAATATAATTAACATATACTAGAGAAAGCATGTCAACCCAATAGAATTTTCCATTCAAGCCATACAATTCCTTCTGTACATATATAGTCACAAACATTCAACATTATCAAATTTGGAAATTTGATGGAAATAATTATGCCAAGGAATACTTCCATATATTAACATCACAAACAGAATGTAGTAAACTAAATTAGAGAGAGAAGGAAGAAAAATATGTGAAAATAATGTAGTGACAAGTGGTACACAATTATAAAAAGCTAAACTTGTCTCTATTAAGTACATACAATAATATAAAAAAAAACTCATAGAGCAAAATTTTATCTGGATACCCACCATTTAGAAACTTAATGCATAAATATTTACAAATTTAAATGAATCAGAGCAGAGGGGGAGAATTCAATTTTGTTCATTCCTAGATTTTAACAAATATCTTTTCATATAAAATTCAAGAAAGTTGTGTAAATGCAAATTAAATTTAGCAGGCCAAGAAAATAAATAATGGAGATGCTGTACCTGATTGTAGGGGCCTGTGGGTCATCTGCTTCAAGGGACTGCGAGACACTTTGAGGAAGCCGCGAATGGAACCCTGGATAGACATATGGCACTGTTGATGCCCCTAAGCCAAGAGCACCATACTGGCCAGGATACGACACCCCGACACCGCATCCGACAGGGATGCAGACTGGGGGATATGGGTGAGGGGGGGGTGGGTGAGGGTAACCGGGGACGGGAGCCCTCCACGCATAGGCTGCAGGATCGGGAGGGGGGTAGAGATGACCTGGATACAAGGGGGGCCTTGGGGCACCCGTAGGAAGGTAAGGGTACGGCTGTGGGTAGCCCGGGATTGGTGGGCCATAGGGGGGAGGAGGGAAAGATGCCACAGTTGTCGGCAGAGGTGTTGCACCCGGGGCCGGACCAGGGGGCCCAGGGGCACTGGTGGGTTCCTCCACAATCATCTTCTCATCCCCTGAGCTGAGGCTAGAGAGACTCATGCAGTCATCATCCTGCCTCGAAGCAGCACCACAGCCCGACCCCTTCTCAGTGTTCTCATCCTGCAGTGGAGTCGACCTCCTACTGGGACCACCCACCGTACCCAAGGAATCCCCACTGCCAACAGGACTGTAGAAGCGCTGCCCTGGCCTTTCGTCCGAGAAACCACCATCACCAACTTTAAGACCATCTCCCCCCCGATCACCAAGTGTCCTCAACGCACTCTCCACACTCTTGAGAAGCCCAGTGGTGCCCTGCCTCTCCTTTTCCCTCACACTACGCGCCCGCTCCAAACTTATCCTGTGCCAAAAGAGATACTGCTCTTCCGATACGAATGGAGATGGCGGAGTGGAGAGGGGGGCTTCTGGGTCTGAGTCCGCAGCTTCCTCTTCATCTTCCAGGGGGAGCAAGGGATCGTTATCATCGAGAGGCGGGGGTGGGGGTATTGTCAGCTCGGGGAGGGGTGGCATGGCTGATTCTGTCCGAGAGCCAGAGGAAGAGATGGATGTCCTGGAGAGACTCCCACTGTGCCTCCCCCCACTCAACTTGTGCCTGGCTCTGGGGGCCAAGAAATCATCGTCATCATCCTCATCATCATCCAGGCAATCGTCCGGCTCAGACTCACTGCTGATTCCTAGCTGCAAGAAGGACGGTGCCACACCACCAGCTGCCTTCCCTTTGAGAAGCATTTCGATCCTAGTGTCCAGGTCCAAGACTTTCCTGCGTTCAGGAGAAGGGCTACGACTTTTGCGCAACTTGCTCTTTCTCTTGTTAGAGTCTTTTGAGGAGGAAAACGATGACATGGATGAGTCGCCTGTGCTGGTGGCGACTGGCCACGTGGGAGTGGATCCAGCAGGGGGGAGAGTGGTGACACGAGCCGGTGCATGCACGGTACTGTGCCGAGAATTGGATGATGTTGAGGAGCGTCGAGCTGCAGGGGGTGGTGCTTCGACCCACTGAGAGCTTGGAGGAGCGGTCCCTGCAGATGTTGACACTTCCCAGCTGGGAGGCCACTGGTGAGTGGGGGGAGGTGGGGGATGGTGGATGGGAATGGGTGGCCTATGTATGGGTGCCAAGAGGTGGTGGTGTGTATGTGGGGGGAGAGGTGGGGGTGGGATGCTGTGAGGGGGAAGCGCGTAAGGGGGGGCAAGGGTGGGGGGTGGCACAGCGGGCGTTGGAGGGGCCGTAAAATTGGGCGGAGGAGCAGTAAATGGTGAGGGCGCACCAGATGGCGTGGGGGGATAGTGATTGAACTCATAACCCCCTGGCGTTGAGTGTGCTGTGTGATTCACTTGATAAGAGTAGTCTTTGTATGGACGTTCGGACCCTGGGTAACTAGCTTCACTTTGTCCCGTCCCATAACCTTCACTGGCAGCTGACCCTGGTGTAGGGTAATCATGTCGATTTATTCGGATGTCCACCTCTCCCCTGTGATTGGCCCCAACAAAATCTGCACGTAACTCTGTCTCTTTCTTGACGATTTCGTCCTTCTCCTTCCACCTGTCCTTCTCCTCTGGTTCCCTATCAGATGATATAGCCAATGACTTAATGGGTTTTGGTTTTTTATCATCCTTTTCACACTCCTCTTCCACTTCTGGCTTTTTCTCTCGGGTTTGCTCAGCAAATAATTGACGACACTCTTCCCCTAAAATAAAACTAATGTAAACAAACAAAATTCCAAAATGAAGAGCAAAGATACCATAAAAATTTAACAAACAATTACCAAAGGCATCTAAGAACACTCTCAGAACCTTCCCCATCACAGAAGTATTATTTAATTTCTCCACACAAGAGCGAGCTGCTTTAACACAATCAAAAACAACTCGAGCTAATCCCAAGTGCTTGTTAGTGATAGGATGAAAATAAATAAACAGCTCTTCCACAGCACCGAATTTCTGTACCTGTATTGGTAACAAAAATCGAATATTAATGAAAATTCAAATCAAGTACTAGTTAAATAGTAATAAAAAAACAGGCCAAATGATTGTTTCTAAATAAAAAAATGTCAATTATTACTCAAAGGTAACATGAAGAACTCACGACTATCCGAACAATACTAACCATTTCACTCAAAAATGCCTTATCGATATTGTCATTGAGGTTACAAATTGTAACTTCCAGGGGAGGCGGTTCACCAACATAATTACCATCAATCTATAAGAGAATGCATGAACAATACAGCTTGCACAAATCCAACTTTTGTACACATTTCTCTTCATTATCGCACGGTATACAAACCTTGAAGCGAGGAACAGGTATGTCTAATGTTTCGAGTCTTTTCCAGATCCTGGTAAGATGAGAACGCGGATCTCTAACTTGAACAGTTGGTATTGTAGGATCATTTGGAACATTTCCGTCATAACGGTACAGTTTTGATGCTCCCTTAACAAGAAACGGATCCACTACGAGCTTGTAGTTTCTTGCTTTGTGGTGGTGGTGCTGATGAGCATTTGGCCGGTTCCCTTCATGAGATTGCTCCATCATACCATTCATTCCTAAAATTATTGATAAGTTTTATTTTATACTGAGTGATAACTCAAGTGTGATGCAGTAAAATCTCGGAGAAAAACACTTATCAAAATGTAATGATGGCAGTAGCACAATTGTTATAGAGCACTAACATTTGATTCTGGATAAAAATTGAAGCGGCCAAGGAATACATTTACTTAAAATAATTACAATTCATAAATGAACTACGCGTACGGTACACTCTTCATTCATAACTATGTCACATCTTGTAAACAACGGTAGACAACAACTCTATAACCCGTCGATGCTCACTTTTTATGAACACAGCAAGCGGTGGTTAAGCAAAATAGCGGTCCTTTCTGAGGAGACCAAGAGATCTCTTGATCGAAGAAGCCTTCTTTCGAGTCCTAGAAAGCTTTCTTTGGTCCCTCCGCTTAACCTGCGAGACTTAGGCATGATTTCATATCTTCATTTCCCAGTTTTAACGAAGACCACGAGTATCTCCATTCCACTATTTCTACGACCGTACCTCCATAAATGCCCGCTGCTGGAGCTACTTGTGACATCCACCACAATCCGATTGCTCGGTTATTACAGGAAGACCAAAAGGGAAATCGTAATTTTCAAATGAGTATCAAGTTGTTAAAGCGTCAGAACGACACGAAATAATTTCACACGCAATTTCATGTTGAACTCGACAAGAAGGAAACCATTACCACCACTACAGTTTCAACATGTAAACACACTCTCTATTGGATAGTCTGTTCGACGACCAGCCTATGACGACTGACGTTAGTAATTTGTCTGGTTCTCCCAAGGAAGGAAAAGTGTAAGTCGAGTGGTACATAGTTTCCATAGGAAATTTAAATTAAAAGGTAAGGTCCTATCTCAAAATATCATGTATTAAATTATAAAATGATTCTGCAGAGTTTTATATTTTCAATTAATGCTTTTGTCATACTTTGGACGTATTCTGCTCAATTATTACGCCTAATATCCGCTGTCCGTCTTACGTTTGCATATTTTACAATTCCATTTAATCTTTCAGACGATGGCCCAGAAAGCTTTCCCCACAGTTAAAGCCCAGGAGGAAGAGGAGGAATTGGTGGACCCTCAACAAACTCTTCGGGTACTGTCTCAAATATTCTTCAATGTATTACGTTCAGCAAGTTATATACGTGGAATGTGGCATTAATGAGAATTCTTTTCAGGACGAGTGTGCTGCTCAAAAGAAATGCACTTCCTTGCAAGAGAAGCTTACGGAGTGCAACGACCGAGTGAATTCTCGTTCTCGCACGGCTGAAATATGCAGTGAAGAATTGTTCGACTATTTGCATTGCGTTGATGCCTGTGTTAGCAAACGACTGTTTTCCTTTCTAAAGTAATGTTCTACCAATTTTCTGTGGCCATAGACTTTTAGTGTTGCTGATATGGTGTTGCGTAGGACCAAGTAATATGCTGGTAATGTGTTAACTTTGACTCACATCTACCGTGAGTGGAGCCTTTGGTGATACTGGATTAGTTACTTGGTTCTATGGCAAGGTGTAATTAATGTTGAGAACTAAGATTTCATGTTGAGGTATATATAGAAATAAATTGTTAATGAATCAATAGTTCATTTGGTATCGTTCTGTGATTCTTGTGTGTCACTTCGAGTAATAATGCTCTTTAAGCTACGAGGCTGAGGAAAAGTTGGGGTGGAAGAGGGTTAGAAACCATAAAGTAACTTCTCAAAACATTTGGGTTATATTTGGAATTATTGATAAAGTTATCTGTACAGATCTTTTACTTAAGAATATACAAATACAGGTATTTTTATAAAATAATGATTGCTTTTTCTGGAGCAATCACTGAATAATCATATAAAATTTGGAATGCGAAGTAACAATCATCTTATTCAAATTTCATTATTTACAATGGGTAATAAATCAACAATTTGTATTGCAGGAAATTCACTTATGCCTATATAAATATCCATTAATCACGCTACTCCAAGCTGTAGAACATCAAAACAGACACCACACACCCGAACTGGTTTGTTCAGTCCAAACTTGAGAATTGGTACATCCCGGTCCGAGCATTTACTGCATAAGATGCGTCCACAATGCCGACTGGAAAAAACAAGAACCCTTGTAATGATTAACCAGTCTATTTTCAATTTCAAGGATGATCAACCCAAAATTCATTTGAGAAATGTCCTCACCAATGATGTTTTCTTATGGTGATCCCAAATTTAGCTCCACATTCTAGGCATATATCTCCTTCTTCCCAAGGAGGTTCTTGAGATAGAAGGTCGAGTAGCCTGTAAAATTACATATTTAAGAATGAACCAGTGTTAGCATTATAATTCTTTCTTTGCTTCTTCCTGCTAAGAATTGAGCATGACACAAAGGTTGATTCTTAGCAACTAGTTATTGGGTTAACAGTAATTTAAGTTTCCCTTCAATTGGATTCTTATATAATTTTAAGCACTATATCCATTTTATTACTCTAATAAGACATGACTTATTATTAATAGTTTACTTGAAACTTCCACTCCACTGAGTAAGAATTTTTTTACAACTGTCCATCAATAGTAAAATGATCACACAATTTGTTCTATTGAGAAGTATACATTTTCTTTAGCTGTTTAGGCTACATGTAAATGAGGTATTATTCAGCACCACCACTCAGCAATCAATATTTGAAATGACATTGCTTATCAAAAATTGCATTGAAAGTTGTTACAATAGTAGAAGTGTACACTAGGTACCTTGATAGTAGCTGTTTAGTGGCAACCTGGTAGTTGAAAACAGTTATTCCATCCTTGTTCATACATGCCAACCTTGCTCCAGCCTTAACAAGAGCTCGGCAGAGACTGCCGTTGCCTTTCATGTATGCCAAAAGGAGAGCTGGAAAGAAAGTACATTGTGAGTCAAGAAGATTATGTTTTCCAATCAATAAGATATTAGCCTAATAGGAAATTTAAATTTTTCTGAAAGTCCCATGAACTACACTACCCTAATCTATATATTTCACTTCCACACAGCTCCCATTATTACTGCTTCACTGAGACAATTCATCCAAACATTCAGTAGTCAGGGCTGAGGACCTGTGTACCTTCAAGTTCAGAGAGAGATTCCTCATTTGAAGGTTATAACGTAAAAAGCTCAAGAGTTGAGAGCACCCTTGGATATGTGGCTACTATCACAGTGTGCAGAAATAACTTAATGTAAAAGCAGACTAACTTTAATCATGAATGTGAGATCAAGTTCTTCATGAACTATACATTTCATAGTTACCAAATCCAAAGTGGTAGTGGTTTGCTGAACGAAATAGAGCAGGTTCTATTTTCCTGTTGACATATTCATACAAGTTGGTGTGGTATACTGTGAATTTTTGGCGTTCATTCATGAGTTTGCACATTAACTTGTACGAGTTCGTACCTATCGTGTAACCTGGCCTTAAGTTCCACTAAATTTCCACTAGAATCTTCAGATTTTGTATAAATCCTGCATGATAACTGTTATTAATAGAGGTAACATAGATGAAAAGTTAAAAAAAAAATTGATCCAGAAATTGAGTAGGATATAACAGTAATTGCCATAGAAAAACTGGTTTCTTGGATGAAGGAGCCTATGCTTGGAATGGACGCCAGGTAGGTTTTGCTTTTCGACTTCAGAGTGGCCAAGTCAATGAGGAACTTCAGATGAATAGAAAGCAGTATGCTTGAGCTCAAAACTGTATTTTACAATGTTGTTGATAACACAGCATTCGATGCTTTTGTGCTGCGGATAGAATAATCCCCTCTGGGACAAAAACCTTCTCTACCAGAGAATAATATTTCTTGAGGAAGTGGAAATACATTTAATACCCCGTACATTGAAAGTAGAAAGCGGCTGCCACAAGATGAACCAGCAATGGCTAATGTTAGGAAGATACAAGCTGGAGATTCTTCTACAAAAGTTCTCAATGGTTCCTAAAAAGCTTATATTAAGGCAACTTGCATATTTTGCCCCTTTAAATGCGACACTAAACACAATACGCTCTAATTGTAGTAAGCATATTTGCAGGGTCCATGTTTCATATTATCGTCCAGAATGTCACCAGAAATGCCCGATCATTAATTTGTATTCAACATATTATTGACATGAGTGCTAAATGTAATACATTATTAGTGTTATAATTCAACATACTATTGTCCTGAAAGACAAAAGTGAAGTATTAACAATAATTTGAATTCCAAATTTTCTTTCCCAGCATGTTAAATACAATACATTATTAGAATTTTGAGTCCGACCCATAGATAGGTTCAATGACCTACATGTAGACTGATGAGATAATATTTATTCAACAAAAAATAATTGTTTTGTGATGGCTTTGTTGTGATTACTAACAATATAACCCATAATAACTAGAAAAAACAAACATTTTATTGTCACAATTCAAATAATCTTTGATTTTAGCATTATTGACCCAAATTTTGTTTCTTTTGCATTCTCTCTCAAACAGAACACATCTTAAGAGTTTCCTCTTCAGACTGGTAATGTTTTTAAGACAGTCACTTGAATGGTTTGGTTTCAGTTAAATGTTTAGTGACAATCTGCAAGTGAACTTATGGTCGGCACCCCTGATTGAGATGAGTACCAGTGCTCAGCACCCCACAGAACCAGTAGTCAGCACCATAGGAAGTCAGCAATATGTGGGAAATAAAATACTCTGAAGGAATCCCCAGTTTGAATAAATGAAAACTACAGCATAAGATTTAATTCCTTTCTAATAATAATGTTTAATAATGAAATAAACCATTAATTATTAACTTCTAAACAAACAACTAATACAGGTCAACTTTCATCATCAAAACATGATACAATAGGAAATAAACTGAAAAATGTAACAAAATAAATACAGGAATTCTTTGATATTGGAAAGATCTTAAATAGCAGCACATCTTTGAGATAAAAATGAATTTAAATAACAGCCATTACTGCTGCAAAATAACTTTTGAAATGTTACATTTCAATCATCATCACCTTTAAGAAATTTACAATATTTTATACTCTACATTTTAGGAATTTCTACATTAAGAGATTTCACACAATTTCAAGGCATATTTAGAACTTTAGGAAATTTGTAAAATACCCTTTCACCCTTCATTATTACTTAGGGGCATCAACACAAGAGGTGATCTGCTTTCATTGGATTTCAGAAATGTCCTTTTCATTAGGAGTGAATTCTTGCTTCTTGCCATCTACATCTTTAAATGCCATAACTATTATGGCCCTGGTCAAAATTTCTTGTACATTGCACAAGAATATTTGCTCTGTTTTCTTCCCAGTAAACTTAGCCAAGACAAAATCTCCTTGCTCTAAGGTGCTAGAATGCTTTGCATTGGCAGCTTCCTCTTCATCTTGCATTTCAGTTTCCATGCTCTCAGGGTCTTCTGAGTCTTCATATGAAAATGAATCAGAACTCTTTCCTCGGAAGGTGTCCACTCTCTTCTTGCTTGTAATTTCCTTACCTTATTCTGTAGCCCTTTCTTGAGTCTTTCTTCCGCTGCTTTCTCAGCCCTCCTTTTCTTATCTTCTCTGAGTTTTTTCCTTTCTATCTTTTCTATTTCCTGCTGAAGTCTTTTTTCTTGTAATATATTATCACTTCTTGAGCTGTGACAACTGATGGAAGCTTCTCTTTTCGCCTTTTTGGGGAAGGTTCTGTAGGATTTGGCCAGAGTACTGCTCTCTTGAAAGGTGATGGTAGAAGAGATGGTGCTTTTACTATTCTGAATGTTGAAGGAGATCGTTCACTAGGCTTATTTGGAGTGTTGATTCCAAGTGGCACATCTTCTATGGGAGGATGTTTTGGAGCCAACTGGCTATCAGCTGAATCAATTGATGGAGATTGAGTCACATTTGGCTGCAATGATGCATCAGTTCCCTCATTTTCCGGCACTGCATTAATATCCTTAAAAAAATTTGTATCATTTATTAGAAGGTTTTCATTTTCTATCATTGTCCTAACTTAATTATACAAGGAAGAGACGATATCAACATTTAAACAAGCAAAATTAAACTTACTTTCACTGGAATGGCTCTCACTCTCAAGTCCCATTTCTTCCACAGGTCATAGAGGTGTGCATCCTTCATATCTCCAGCACAACAACCTGCATTCTCCAGGAAAGATTCAAGTTTTTGCTTCCCTAAATCTCTCTCTAAAATTTTGAAAAAAAACAAATCTTCCTCTTTATTGATTTTTCACAGCCTGTTTTTTCGTCCAAACCTCTGTTTACAGTTACAGCATCAGGATTCCATGGAAGAAGCCCACATTTCTTAAAACCATTTGGAATGGTATTTGGCACAATCCTATCTAGGGTATTTCTCAAAAGAGGAGGAAAATCCTGTTGCAGGACCTGCTCACCATTATTGGCCATTCTCCATTTTTGAACTGTCTCACGCCAGTAAGTTTTTAAGGAGTGGAATACTGCTACATCCATGGGTTGCATAATATGCGTAGAGTTGGGGTGGAGTGCCACTAATTCAATCCCATTATCTTTGCACATAGTACTTAAAGGCAATGAAAGGTGGGAACTGTGACCATCCATGAAAAATATAATGGGAGTTACTATCTCCTTTTCCCTTAACCAAGGCAAGAAAATATTTGCCATGTATTCATAAAATGATTCATGGGTCATCCAACTGCTAATGCTCCTCCCCATTCCCCAGCCCTCTGGCATCCTCTCTGTAATGGCTTTGGGTATGCGAGCATATCTATACACACACACGTAGGTGGAGCTATATCTCCTTTAGCATTGGCTGTCATCAGGGCTGTTATATTTAATTTATCATTATTTGCAGCAACAGCATATACATTCTTTGAACCTTTGGGAGCTAGAACCTTCTCTAGTTTGGGGTTGAGGAAAAAAGCTGTTTCATCAGCATTGAATATGCGGCTGGGTTCTTTTAAAACTTCCTCAAAATTTTTTCCTAACTTCTTCAAACCATTCAATTATATTTTCTTGTGTAACATTTTTTCTTTGAGTGGTCAAGTTTCAACTGACACAGAATGCCAAATCAGGATGTCTTCCATGAAACAAAGGAAACAATTTTTTGCTATGAAAGCAACTTTTTCCTGGAAAGGATTTCTTCAGTTCCAAAGCGAGTTTGGACACATTTTGTAGGAATAAGTCCTTGGTTAACAGGAATCCTGCTGTGGCCATTTTCTTTACCCAATGAATAAGGATGTTCTCTTCCTCTGACGATAGAATCCCTTCTGGACCCATCTTTCTTTTAATTGGTCGTTTGCCCTTAATTTTGTCAGACAAGGTGGCCCGGGGAACATTGTGTTTTTTGGCTGCTGCCTTTACCGAGAATCCTTAATTTACGTCAGCTATTGCAGCTAGCATACTATCATCTGGATATAGGAGAATTTTTCTTGTCCTTGACTCCATATCTGCAAATACAAACGCCATTAAAAATGTGTTGTGAGTTCAGAAATTTATGTTGTCAGCCGAGTAACTTACCAGCGGCAATTGAGCACTCCGGGTGCATTTGCTGTATGTCCAATGATTTCTACTTAACTACCTTTATTTTGCCCTAGAAGAATGAAAAGCCCGCAGTACACCTCACACTTTCGGATGGTTTGCATCAGCAAGAATGTGCGAGTCTGATGTCCGAGACAAGAGGCTTCGTCCTCTAGTGTCTCATGATACTTCTGTTTTGGTAACCTAACAGAAATTCTCGATCATATTAAATGTCCATTTAAAATTTATTTTTAATGCCTATTAGAGTAATATGTCCCTCTGTTGTGGTAATTTCGCTGATGGAAAACAATGAAGAGTCAACAGTCGCACGTCGTCATTCCCGCCGATCTGGCATGAATGCATCGCAAAGTTTTTGTGAAAAAATTGTAAGATATAGTTTAAGAGAACAATAATAATTTATGGATTACATCCGAAAATTATGTAGGTCAATGGGAATGAGAAATATCACTGAATATTTCACAATACATACCCAGATAGCATTGAAGCTTGCGGCAAGCTTTCACATTGTCTTGATTTTGATTTGTCATGACAAGCTTGACATGACAAGTGAAATTCAAGCTGGAATCAAGCTTTACGGGGAAAGCTTGCCGTGCGCAAGCATGATTCAAGCTTCAAATATACTTGAATGCACCCGCCAGCATATCGTACCTGTTAGCGTAGCGTATTTAGGCTTATTAAAAATTCACCATTGGGAAAATATCTGAGCTAATAGAACCTTAATTTTCTCCTACTCGAAAAATGAGTTGAAGTGAGCATAAGTTTCGTTATTGACTCAATCTTTCTCATACTTTTCATACATGAAATGGACGCTGGGAAACTGCGCCATGACATGGCACACCCTTGACGGAAATTGTGTTACTTGACTGATCTCTGCCTTTACGATTAGAGGTCAACTTGGTGCTTTGAACGAGTTGTGTTAAGCGCGTGGTTCAAGGAGTGTAATGGAGCCTATATCATCCAAAACCTTTTGAAAAGTTCTTGTTTAAACTATCACCCTAAGTTTTTCATTTATTTTTTTATTTCGGAACCTCTTGGCAAGTCACATCTTTTGGCGAGACTCCATCCCCAACTTCGACGACTAAAAGGTGAGTGTGAACTTTACTTCCTTATTTCGAAATTACAATGCCCTAATTTAGAATGTTACAGATTTATTGTATTCTGTGAACTCTTTACACTCAAGGAATACGATATATATGCCTGCATTGAAAGTTGATGCTTAATAGGTGCAAAAAATAACCCAGTGTAGCACATGTTATTATTTTCATGTTATTATATAATGTTAAAGTGGTAAACATCAAAAGTTCATTTTTTCGTATATTTTCGCAGTTCATTTCAATTTGAATAAATATCTTGTGGTTTTCTGCGGTATAATTACTTTTGAGCAACAGTTACCTCTTGCTATTCTGCTGGCTTCGTCAGGCTGAACACACTTTTAGAAGGTCACCATATAGACATCAAAAGGGCGAAAGTTTTATGTAAAGAAAGCAGCTACTATCCACGGGTCATCAGGAAAGCCATTGAAATAGAAAAAAGATCCAACAACAAACTGAGTGGACGGCTACAAACTCCCTTAAGGAAAATTCAAGTATAAATTAATTCTGTTACCTAATAACCGCCGAAGTTTATTTATTTGTGATTGTTGATTCAGAAAGCCTGACGAAGCCGGCAGAATAACGTGACGAACCTGTTGCTCAAAAAATAATTACCTATATATATCAAGTTCTGCACTGCATACTGCCTACCAATTTGATTTTGCTGTAGTATGAGATGGTGGAATGATTTGCATAATGTCCATATAGGTACTAAATAATACAAAAGACTATACAATTTCTTCTTTCTTTCCCACGTGGAAACAGTCTACAAAGGGAAACTATTCTTTTCTTGGCTATGACATTGTTTCACATTTTTGTGAAAATTCTAGATGAGCAAATATAATTTATCATGATCATTTGGCATGCTAAATTGTGTTATATTTCATTTCATTTATGAGTGCAGGGTACATTTGCGGTTAATTAATTTTCCTTTTCTTTTTGCAGAGAGAAAAGGGCAATAAAAGGCTGAGGTCTTTTTTTTCGGCTCAATGTTTTTTTTCAAAGTTAATGTCATTTTATAAAATAGTGATTTGTAATCTTTTATGAAAATAAAACTGTTAATTTGAAGGAATTAAACTGTTCTGCTATATTGAAAATGTTTAAATACATGTTTACCTTGTGATATATTCCAATGTTTCCTATAATCATTGCAATATAGCCCGTCATGCAAAGTATCTGTAATTTATATGAAGGGCAGGTAGCATTGTAAAAGCAGAGTTATGAGATTTACAGGCTTTTTGTTTGCATTTCTCTTGGAAGAAGGCAAATGCAGAAATAAACATTGGACATCTTAGTCAACCAGCCATATCATGTTTATCTTCAGAATAGGTTATTTAGTGATGATGACTACAGGAGGTATTTGAAATGACTTGTTCAGTAATATTTCCCTTCATGAGGTAGGAAAGTTGACTTCAGTGCAGATCTGCTTTGGATAAATGCACATTTGCCACTTTATTTTTCCTTTGCTCTTTGGTGGTTTTAAATCATTAGTTAGGGGCCTCTACTGGCAGATGTGCAGTAATATTTAATGTAGCTTAACTGGTACTGTAGAACTTAATAGGCTAGCTTGATTTAGACTTTCCAGGATGCTTGATTTAGACTTGCCGTTAAGCATGAAACCAGCTGGTGAAGTCAAGCTTAAATCAAGCTTGACGAGTGGAGACTAGTAAGCTTGAATCAAGCTTGTTTTAACCTTACAGGCTTGATATGTCAAGCTTGATTCAAGCATCTTGACTTGACATGGCAAGCTTTTTTCAAGCCTGATTCCTGCTTAATTTGCTATCTGGGATACTTTAGACGGCATTAAACGGACGTGCCTGCTGATTGAACTAGTGGTTAGCACGGTAAAACCCCAGTAGTCGGCACCCCTATGACGACTATTGGTTCTGGTAGATTAATGATAAAAATAAAAACATCAGACACAAAAGCATTAAATTCTCTACTCATGGTGCTATATATACGCAATTTGAAGAAAGAACCTGTAGTCGTCACCCATGTCCACTACTGGTTCCGACGTAATTTTTCGAAACCAGTGCTCGTCACCCACATTTGGCCGGTTTGCATCGGAATGACACCATATTTCATTAAACATTATGATATTACATTACTTAAAGGATATTTACGTGAAAGTTTCCAGCGAATATCATCAAAAGTAAATTCATGGCTGAATTTTTAAAATAACTTGCCCCTTACGGCGACTGACTACAGAACGCGAAGTTTTTGCAGTTATTGTGACAACTCTACAGAATGTGATCAGTCTTGACAAAAGGCTGAGGCAGACTAACGATATATTGGTGATTAATAAATTTAAATGAGCCTCCCTCACAATTCCATTTGATTTTTTGTGAATATATAGGTTCCTTTCCTTGTTAAGCGATATTTATCTCGGAGGTGTCGACTACTGGTGCAGTGCCGACTACTGGTGCCTTTACCTCATCAGCATCCTGGGTCATTATGACCCGAAGGAACACGAGCGTATAGTAGTTTTAACGGAAATAGGAGGATTAATAGAGTAATCCTGAACCCTCCACATATATCTAACTATCGAGCGTAATATTGCGAGTTTTCTTCCTGTGATGCCTCCACCATGTTGATGTAGAGAAACATCATTAGGACTACGTTATACAGCTGTCCGGACATTCATTCACGCCATGATTTCCACCAACAGTTCTAAGGATGGTCTTCTGTATGGTGAATGAGGTGAAATTGACGTCCTAAGTGCAATGTACCATGCAAAACTCTTTCCTGATTGTCTTTAGTACACTTGGTGGTGGTTCTATAGGGAAATTACCGCTAAAGTGCTGTTTTGACCCATTTCTGCAATGCATTCTCATTTCCTGATCAGCTTCATGCGATTTCCTAATTTTTCTCTGCCGGAGCTTTAGTGGAAATGGAAAAATGGCATATAAAGAGTTGGAAAAAATCATGAAAATTGGTCATTTTCCAAAGGTGAATACCTGAGAAACCAGTTGTTCCACAGCTTTCCTACCAAAGTTGTCTAATACTGTGATTGTTATAGAAGAAAACTATGAGACCGCCATTTCCCGGATATACAGGAGTTTCTTGGAAAAAATTTTTGAAAGGTAAGGCAAGCGGAAATTTATGAAATCCTTAATACTGATAAGAAGTTAACAATATCTCATTGCAAGGAAAAAAGTGCCAAAAGCAATTGCCTGAGATGGAGTAAAATTAAGACATACCTGTGTTTCCATCCAAATCTGGCTTGTCTAGAGGGTATTTAGGCATGCACTCCAAGAACAAGTTCAGAATGGCTGGGGCAGCCATGCTACCCTTTTCATCAATGCCTCCATTCCCTGGAGTTGATCCACCAGGCATTGGAGGTGCATGATGGGCTAGAAGATGCAGTGGTGTTCTGCCCCTAGAAAAAAATAATTCCCATTTTGAGACAATATACTTAGCAAACTTACAAAATCACAGAAAAATGTTGTTGGGCTTATGTTTGGTGACATGGAAATATGTAATTAACAAAATAAGAATGAATAACTGAGGTAGGCAGTCAAATAACTGAAAACAAGAAAAACTATCATGAAAAAAATCATCATATTCCTTACTTATGAAGAGATACACAGTGCAGCCACAGATTTTTGCCAGTGAAACCTTCAGTCATCAAATCATCCAAATTTACAAGTACATACAAGTTTTACATTGGCCTGGTGACGAAGAATGTAAAAAATTTATCCATGCTCTCTCTTGAGTGATCCTTACATTATTGGTGTCAGAAATTTTTCATCAACCTGTCTGCAATTGTGGATGACAGAAACAAATGCAACAAAAGAAAACAGCCTAGTGACAAGGCAGGGAATGTCAGGCAGAGCTTGGCATTGTGCTCGGGGGGCTCTCAGCTCTTGTTAGCACAAAAGATAACCAACAGAAGGGATACAGATGTAGTTCAGGGTGTTGTGAAGCAGATAAACGACAAATTCAATGACCTCAACTGTCCCTGATAATAAGAATGTTGGGTCATGAGACTTAGAGCTGGAGCTGGGTTATCGCTACATATACAAATTCTGAGCAGTCAATGTTTCTCCTTTGGGACAAACCAGTTGGAATAGGATGATATGACATGAGTTGGGAGAGGGTCTTGGTCCTCAGCCCATAACATTTCAGATGATGATGCAACTGTTTACAAAGGGTCGGCAATAACATCCAGAGTGATCCCATGCATTCATACCCTGGGGAATTGCATAAATTTGAGAAAAGCATCCAACTCAAGCCTCATCCCAGTTCAACCCAACACTGGCTTTCCTTTCAATGATAAAGGGAGGATGGTATCTCTACCATTGACTTTGCGTGACATCAGTAAAAGGCAGGGTATGGTAAGGAATAGTGAGATGGTAACTTGTGTAAAATTTCTCACTACAATCTCAAAAAAACCTGATACAGTAAAACCTTCATATAGTGAAATACTACGAAAACCTCCTTATTACTAAGTGATAGACCCAGTCCTGGGACCTTCCCATACACAATGCATGCAAAAAAACCTCCTATAATGAACCTTTATAACTATGAAACCACCGAAGATCTAAGTCCGTGTGTGGGCCCCAACATGGAAGTGACCTCTTTTTAACGAATTTATTCATTAAAAATTATTTTTCTTTGTTTATATAGGTGGTGTTATCACCAACATTGAGATAATGTTTGGCGATTCTCTCCACAGTGACTTAATGTTCAGGTGGTTTATTCCATCGTAAATGAGAGCATTCTCTCAGTACAATCCCAGTGAACGGTCCACATGCAAAACATCTACTCATTCCTTCAGCTCCTAACTTTGCGATGTTTGCGCCATATTATTTAAGTTTCTGTCAAAACGTTAAGGGGGCAGGCTACCTCACTAAAAAAAAGCATTTGTAGACTGTCGGCATTTTCCCTGATATGGCTGATCACTGGCAGATAAAAAATTAGTTTTCACAAATAATGAGAAAGAGAGTAAAGATACAGCATGGGTTCTATTTTATTTAAATGTTCTATGTACTTAGCATGTCAGAAATATAAATGTATAATTTACCCAAAATCACCCATTTTCACCAGCTCAGTACTCAACCATGAGAATGAATATATGGGCGATAGAAATATAAACCCATGGATGAACCTTTCTCTTTTCATTCATACCCTTCTGGTAATTGTTTTGCTTATTATTCAAGAAATTGGGAAACTAGTGGACCATGTCCAGACAATTCTCTGGCACTCTGCCGCCATGATGTGATGCCTGTGCAGCATTTTGGGCCCCAGACTGAGCATTATAACTTCTAGTTCACTGCATGTTTGCTCTTAGAAGCCTTTCTCACCTCCCTTCGAGATAAGTCTGCAATTCAGCAAAAAGCTGAGTCAGAGTTTCCTCATCTCGGCTTGTATTAGGTTACGAGACATGCCTTGAGACCTCGAAGGATTTTCCGAGGGCAGCGCTATAACTAACAAACGGACTTTTAATTTCAATAATATGTTTTTCCTTGAACATTAATGGAAAATATATATCGTAATCATGCTCCTTGCAATTTTCCAATTGATTTGAATCCAAACACAATGGAATTGCATTGATTTTCAGCCATACAACCTGATGTAACTTGGTTTTCCCCCTCCACACAGCCCTGAGGTGGCTTGCAAAGTATCACATGGATGTAATCCTAGATTATTATTCCCAGCTTTTGCTCTAAAGTATATGAGTGTATGTAAATTAAAAGATATATGCGTGTTGAAGAGTTGAAGTGAGCATTCTTTGTTTTCCCCCACCACACAGCCCTGAGGTGGCTTGCAAGGTATCACATAGATGTAATCCTAGATTATTATTCCCAGCTTTGACACTAAAGTGTATGAGTGTATGTACACTAAAATATATATGTGTGTTGAAGAGTTGAAGTGAGAGAGTTGAAGAGAGCGTTCTTTGTTTTCCCCTGCCACACAGCCCTGAGGTGGCTTGCAAGGTATCACATAGATGTAATCCTAGATTATTACATATTCTCAGCTTTTGCTCTAAAGTATATGAGTTCATATATGCATATGGGTCATTCCATCCAAATTCGACCAGGTGATTGCCCTTGGGGTAACCGATTTCGACCAAATTTGGCAAATCGTCTTCATTTGATTACAAAATGAAAACCCCAAAGCCATTTTGTAATGCATTTAACGGTTTACGAGATATTGCAATGTTGTAAAACAAGAATTTTACAAAAGCGTCGTCGCATTTGACGGCATATCTCAGGCAATAAGGAAGATAAAAATGCATGCAATGACTTATTTTAAAGGTATTAAATTGAGAAAGATAACTGATGGATTATTACATAAAATTTAAACAATTAAATAAAGTTTATAACAAATTCAAATGTTCAAATCGATTTTTGACGATGTAGCTATGCCTTCGATTTTCCTCATTTTTTAATATGTTGTAGATACAACCCTCCTCTACAATTTAAAAAAATTTGGTAGGGGTAATATTTCATTTAAGAAAGAAAAAAAGTTTTGAGTGAAGGCGTAACGCTGGTCCCCCGCCGCGGCGGCGTCCGGCTCTCGCGCCGAACGTTCAGTAGTCGGATCTCCAGATCTCTTCAGCGCGCTTCCTTTTCCATCTTCTTTTCACCAATTTTCACTGTATACCGACCCTTTGATTCCATTTACCCATGTCATTCGCTATTTGCTTCCCACTGTGGATGAAGTGGAAGGTTTGAAATTTTATACCGTGGAAAAACATCTTGAGTGAACATCAAGTGACCGTCGCTTTAGAATCTAGGATTAGCGACAGCTTAACAGCGGGGGCGACCGTGGGCCCACCAGCGGCCGTGCTCGGAGAACAATAGACAAACCTCGCCCCGTCTTAGACCTCCAATGCTACTTTCCTCTCTTCCCCTTTCTCATTCTCCTCTCATACCCTTTATTTTGTTCTGAGAAACATCTTTACAACCATTGCGCCCAGTAGCCGTCGCCCACCCTCACCCATTCACATATTAACCCCTGATAAAAAAACAACGGTAAATGCGAAGAGCTACCCATGACATTTTTTTTCCCTCACTAACTATCGCATTTGCAAGCAATTCGTCAGTTGCCGTCTATCCTCCGTCAGTGACGTTTCAAAACTCTCCTTGGTCTCATTTTTAGAGGGCGCGTGTTTTAGTGCGAGTAAACATTTTTTGGTCTGCAGCGGTTGATTATGATATTTTCAGTTGGTGATGCTTTAAACCAGAAATGTTCGAGTGTAACAGTATTGAGGAGTTTTCGCAGCTATTCTACTCGTGAAATTGAGTTGATCGAATTGAAAAGTGGTGTGGATGCTGTACTCAGTGTGTGCAACCGTCATTGTAAGGATTATTTACTCTTCTACGAGGTTCGTCAAGAGCGGTGCTGCAATCCCTTGAATTTGCATAGAAACATTCGCTCGACAAATTTATGGACAATAACAAGCGAGTTCCACAATTTCTACCATGACACAGTGCCTGTTGTAATAGAGGGTAGAAGCTCTGTGTTCAATGTAAAGTGGGTGTGAAAAAATTCAACAAGCCAGAAAATTTTGCCGAATAGAACAATCCAGGTTGCTCTCAACATGTGCCAGAAAGTCAGTCAGAGGTCGCCACAAATGACGATTATCAGAGTAGGGTTTATGGTGCAGAAGGACCTTCAACCAGTGCTACATTCGCTATTAAATCTCAAGGTTATTAGTCAGAGTTATCAGTTAGTTCTATGAAAGATAGCGGGACTGATGAAACCAATGGATGTCAGTACATTCCAGGAAAAGAAATTTGCTTGGGAAAACTGAACAAGACGTTAAAATCCCTGGATCAAACACCTGTAACAACAACAAAAAATTGCAGAAGAAAAGCAAATATCTAGCGAAGAAATTAAAAGTGGCAACCGCTGCTTTGAGATTATCTTTTCAAAAGGTTACTGGTGGGAAGGTGAATATTCAAGAAGATATTCCTGAACAAGAAGATCTCTTCCACCAAGATGGCAAGGAAATGATTATGAAGCTGAAGGATAAGTTCCTAAACGCTACGAAAATGAGTGAAAGATTTTTTATTCTATCTGTCCTACCTAAATCTTGGAGTGTTTCAAAGATAAAGCAGGAGTTTCAAACATCGACGTATTTGGTCAAAAAGATGAAAAAATACCTATCTGAGTAAGGAATTCTATGCTCTGCGAACGCGAGACGAAACAAATACCTCTCAAATGACACTAAACTGATAGTGATTGAGTTCTGCCGTGAACCAGATATTAGTAGAGAAATGGCGGGCAAAAAAGAGTGTAAAGGAGGGAAATGTGCGCGTAGTAAAGCAGAAAATGTTAATTCTTTGCAATTTGAGGGAAGCTAATGAAGCCTTTTAAGAGAGAAATCCTAATTTAAAGATTGGTTTCTCCAAATTTGCAGATTTGAAGCCTCCTGAGTGCGTGTTGGCTGGTGAACCTGGCACTCACATCATATGTGTCTGCATGATCCACCAGAATTACAAGTTACAGTTCCTCGGGGCTGGATTAGGGCAAATAAAGTCGGATAACGGAGAAAAAATTTTCTAAACTTATCGGGATTGCCTGGAATTCTCACTCTGTCGCCCTCTGTTAGAAATGTGCGTCATGAGTGAGTACCCAGAAACACTGCCACGAGAAGAGGGCGAAAACGGTGATGATGTCGTCAGAAAATGTGGGAGTAGAGACTGAATGACAGAAATTATTTCAGAGTACATCAGGGAAAAAAGTACGGATAAGGTTTGTTTCAAGCAATGGACCTAGGAAAATTATTTTGCGTTCACCACACAGGTCAAGGACGTAAATATTTTTTGTGAGGCTTTCGCTGAGAATACCACCAAAGTAAGAAGGCATGACTACATCGCTTGCATGCAAACTATATTTTATTTAAAATGTCAGTGACAATCTGAAATTGCGTAAAGTTGTCGTTGTGGCCGATTTGTCTGAGAATTTTTCTTTTCTTTACCAAGATGCTGTACAGGGGGTCCATTGGTGTAACGATCAGACTACAGTACATCCATTTGCGTGTTACAGCAGAAATACCTGCGATAAAGTCGCACCTTTCAGTTTGGTTATTATTTCAGACTGTATGGAACATAACGTGAGTGCATTCTATACCTTTCAAGGGAAACTGATAACTTTTCTTCGAAGAAGAGTACATTATCTAAGTAGAATAATTTACTATTCCGACGGTGCTGTGGCTCAATAGAAGAACCGCTACAACATGATGAATCAATTGCATCACTAGGAAGATTTCGACGGTGATGCTGAATGGCATTTCTATGACACATTTCAAAGAAAGTGCCCGAGTGACGGACTAGGAGGAACATAATAAAGGGTATGCGAGGTGAATGAGATAGGGGAAGAGAGGAAAGTAGCATTGGAGGTTTAAGACGGGGCGAGGTTTGTCTATTGTTCTCCGAGCACGGCCGCTGGTGGGCCCACGGTCGCCCCCGCTGTTAAGCATGTTGTCGCTAATCCTAAATTCTAAAGCGACGGTCACTTAAGTGGGAAGCAAATAGCGAATGACATGGGTAAATGGAATCAAAGGGTCGGTATACAGTGAAAATTGGTGAAAAGAAGATGGAAAAGGAAGCGCGCTGAAGAGATCTGGAGATCCGACTACTGAACGTTCGGCGCGAGAGCCGGACGCCGCCGCGGCGGGGGACCAGCGTTACGCCTTCACTCAAAACTTTTTTTCTTTCTTAAATGAAATATTACCCCTACCAAATTTTTTTAAATTGTAGAGGAGGGTTGTATCTACAACATATTAAAAAATGAGGAAAATCGAAGGCATAGCTACATCGTCAAAAATCGATTTGAACATTTGAATTTGTTATAAACTTTATTTAATTGTTTAAATTTTATGTAATAATCCATCAGTTATCTTTCTCAATTTAATACCTTTAAAATAAGTCATTGCATGCATTTTTATCTTCCTTATTGCCTGAGATATGCCGTCAAATGCGACGACGCTTTTGTAAAATTCTTGTTTTACAACATTGCAATATCTCGTAAACCGTTAAATGGATTACAAAATGGCTTTGGGGTTTTCATTTTGTAATCAAATGACGACGATTTGCCAAATTTGGTCGAAATCGCTTACCTCAAGGGTCAATTTTGCCAATTTTCTGGTCGAATTGTGGTGGAATGACCCATATACATTAAAATTATTAATAAACTATTAAAATATATATGCGTGTTGAAGAGTTGAAGTGAGCGTTCTTTTTATATGTAAATACTTTTCTAAAGGCTGCAGAACTGAAAAGGTACACATGAGTTTCACTTGGGTTGGAGAATTGATACATGCTTGTTACTAGTTCAATTGAAATTCCTACAGAGGGCAGCACTGAGTTACAATAAAGCAAATAGTCATGTGAACGCATGTTAGAAAGTTACAAGAGTTTCTACGCTCATAGTGTAAACGGGTAATTACAATGGTCTGTATGTTAGTAGTGGAAGCGAGGCATAACTTATAACTCGTGGGAATGCACGAGTGGTTGGTACAATGGCCACATTGTACCAACTTATGTCGCTTATGCCCCATTCCCACTACATTGGTAGTGGGAACGGGGCAGAAGGGGTCATTCAAGTATTATGCAATATGTGAATGGGGGAGGAGGTTTGGCTCTCTTACATTTTTTTTTTATGTAGGGTGTTGTGGGAATTCTAGATAATTTCAAGTAAGATTTTGTTTACTCATGAGATCATGCTTGAATCACTAATAAACGTCGTTCCGTAGTTTTAGTACTGTAAATGGCTCGCATTTTCACCTGGAGAAAGGTCCATGAAGAACTAAGAAGGATGTATTAAGTTAATGTACTGAAAAGCAAAACAAACAGTGGTTGTTACTGGGTGAGGGTTCAATAATTGCTCAGATACTAGCCAGAGCCAATTCTACTATGATATTAAACATGAATGGTTTATCCATTACTTTGTTATCCGATTAGGTTTCAACATCAATTACCGTGGGTAATCGTTGGTATACTGCATCAGAGCAATGATATTTATGTCCTTTAAATTTCAAAATTTCCACTTGCTGGAGAGCGTCAAGCCAGGGGCCTTCACATTCAAAATGCAATATTTCCGGGGAGAAATCACTTCCGTGGCCCTTGTCCAACAGGTGTTCTGCGAAGTTGGAATTAATATTACCATGTTTTGTAACAAGCAATATGTACTTTAAGTCTCTCCTTGAACTTCCGACCAGTCTACCCAATATAGGCTGCTGAGCATTCACACTTAAACACTTAAGCCTGTACACACCACTCCTTTCCAACTTTGGGATGATTTCCTTGGATTTGGAGAAAAAATTCCTTGGGTTAGAGTTGTTGTAAAAGGCTGTTCTAATATGGTGTCTCGGGAGGAACTTGGTGGCTAGGAAGGATAAATTTCTTAAGTAGAGGAATTTCCTCCATTTATCTGGACTGTCACTTATGACACGGGGGGTGGGTTCGGTAAATGGTTTGGATGGCCATTTTTTCCTCTTTCTTCCGATACAGTCTATCAATCATTTGTGTTTGGCAGCCATTGTTAAGAGCTATTTGTTTAATAATGTTTAACTCTTTTTGAATATTGGCTTGGGACATGGGAATTGTGAGCAAATGGTGGAGCATAGAATGGAAGGCAGATAGTTTTTGTGCAAAATGATGCCTGGATGTAGCACGGATGATTTTGTCCTTACAAGTGTCTTTTCTAAAAATGGAAAAGTTCAATTTTTCCACTTCCTTGGAAATAGTTAAGTCGAGAAAATTAAGGGACCCGTTACTTTCTTTTTCCATTGTGAATTTAATACTATGATCCAAGGAATTCAAAAGGTGCAAGAATGTATCGAGTTGCCTTGCGGATCCTGACCACCCTTCTGGTTGTTCAAATATTTGTTCTTTGAATTTGAAATAATTCTGTGAGACACACGTTTTAAGAGCAGAGTACAGATCTAGCACTCTCGGGGCGGGGATGCGTTTCTGTAGGAGAATCTCTTCAGCTAACTGCACAGCTTTTTTGGTGGGTACACTGGGGAACAAGTTGGTCACGTCAAAAGAGACAAGGGTGCACTTGGGAGGGAACACTAGTTGGGATAGTTGAACTGCATTCCAGACCCTTGGCTCACCCTCTTGGGAAGCCCCCACCCAATCCTACTCAACCACTCCCATCCACCTTCCTCCCCCACACCTACAGTCCCCTCCCCTACCTATCTAGTACCTATATAAGTTGTTGCACCAAGATGTATCTTCACCTGATGATGACGTTAATCATCGAAACCATGGTCGCAAGTTATTAAATTCGTGTGGAAAAACAAAGTTTACTCTATTCTTTCAAATTGTTCAGTAAATTCCATTAAGTATCGTCGGAAACCACCAACTGTACCATTTTCTAAATCATCATGAATCAGCTATAGTACTAAGCCTAGGATGGCCAGGATATTTTGCAATTACAGGTAACTCTCGTTTTACGCACGTTCGTTTTACGTATTTTTGCTTTAACGCACTGCATATTGTGATACTTTCAGAATTTTGCATTCATGCATTTTTTTCGTTTGAACTTCGTAGTTCGTAGTTAAATATTTCGTTGCTCGCTAAATGTGCATCATGCGCATTTCATACCTCTCCTCGGCGCAATTATCATGATTATGATGCCGTACCTCGTGGTATCTCGCGATGTTTGGGCTGTATTAGTAGTTTTTAACACAAGTGGAAAATATAAACATGTCTTCTTTGAGAACAGCAATGAAGAGACAGAGAAAGACAATATCTCTAGAGCTGAAATTAGATGTAATAGAGCAACTTGAAAAAGGTGAAAGGATTACAGATATAGGTAATCGACTTGGGTTGGCTAAAAGTACTATCGTCACAATTCGCGAGAATGCGGAAAAAATCAAAGACAGTGCTAAGTCTGGAACCAGCATAAGTGCCCAAAGATCCTCATATTCAAGAAGCAATGCATTAGAAAGAATGGAGAAAATGCTCAGCACCTGGATAGAAGATTTTAATCAGACTCATATGCCTGTGAGTATGTTTATGGTGCAAGCAAAGGCATACTCTTTGCATGAAGAATTAACGAAGGAAGAGAAGAATTCCAAACCATTCCATGCTAGTTCAGGTTGGTTTGCAAACTTTAAGAAAAGATATAGCTTCCATAATATTAAGATGACCGGGGAGGCTGCATCTGCCGACAAATTTTCTGCTAAAAAATTTGTTGAAGAATTGGAGGCTCTGATTGAAAAAAATTGCTATTCAGCAAAGCAAGTTTTTAATCTCGATGAAACTGCTCTAAACTGGAAAAGGATGCCTTCCAAAACCTACATTTCCAAAGAAGAGAAAACTGCTCCAGGCTTCAAGGCTGCGAAGGACAGATTCACGACCTTGTTTGGTGGTAATGCCGAGGGAGATTGCAAATTGAAGCCAGTGGTAGTTTATCATTCATCAAATCCCCGAGCTTTTAAAGGTTACGCAAAGGACCTATTGCCTGTCCATTTCTATTCTAATTCTAAAGGGTGGATGACTGGAACTATTTTTCGTGATTATATAATAACAAAACTCAAAGGTGAACTACAGCAGTATTGTGCCAAGGAAAATATACCATTCAAGGTATTAATTTTAGTGGATAACGCCCCTGGACATCCTCCATCAATTCAAGATTTGGAAGAAGACATCAGTTTTGTGTTTCTGCCACCGAATACAACGTCGCTAATCCAGCCTATGGATCAAGGTGTTATTGCTACGTTGAAAGCGTATTATTTGAAAAAAAGTTTCAATCTCATGTTACATGAAATGGAGGAGAATAATGTGGACGTTAAAGGGTTTTGGAAAAGTTTCAATATTCGTGAGGCCATAATGCTCGTTGCCGAAGCATGGAATGAGATTCCTCAGTCGTGTATGAATGGTGTTTGGCGAAAACTATGCCCGTATTTTATATACGACTTCAGGGGTTTCAGTGTTGAGACTGATTTAGTTGAAACGAAAGAGAAAATTGTGACTTTAGCAAAGAAAGTGGGATTTGCATACATAGAGATGGAAGATGTAAGCGAGGTATTAGCCGTTCATCAAGATTTATCAAATGAAGACTTGATTGAACTTGAACGAGAACAGCGGGAGGAGGAACCGGAGCCGGAGGGAGAAGAGGTAACTGCTGATAACGAAGAGCGCAAGCTCACTAGCTAAGGATTAACGAAAGCATTTAAACTCATTGAGGAAGGCTTGGCTATTTTTGAAGAAGATGATCCAGACACAGAAAGATGTGCAAAAGTTAGGAGAAATGTTCTTGCTTCCATGGCATGTTATTCCGAAGTGCTCAAGGAAATGAAAAAACATGCAAAGCAAATGACAATGTTTGCGTATCTAAAGAAAGATGCATCTGTATCTGCCGAGCCATCCGAGCCAGATGGGCTTGACTCTCTCATGTAATGTTTATTCATTAAGGTAAAAATATATAATTTTCCTGAAATAGTATTGTTTTGCATTTAAACAAAAGGTATTTTCGTGTGTGAACAAATCGTGACCAGCGGCTGCGAAATGCTGTTACTCGAATTATTTAATCGGTAAGTGCTTTTTATGAAAAATGTAGCGTAGTTTTAATCATCCAACAATGCGCCAGATTAATGAAGTAACCAAAAGGTAGTCATAGTACACTGATATTTAGCCGTGGGTTACAAAATAATTCAAGAGAATTCAGTATGGAGATTCAATTTTTGATTTGCGAATTTTTTATTTACGAACGCTTTCTAAGGAACGTAACTCGTTCGTAAATCGAGAGTTACCTGTATAAGCAAATTTTGAATTATAAATAAAGGACCCCGAAGAAATGTGAAAATGACCATCAAGTAATTTTCAAGGTCAATTAGCCTAATTAAAACAGAAATTCTCATTTTTTAATGCAGAAATGAATACTACGAAGAATTACTCAATGGTGACACTGGCTATAAACTTGAGGATGACTGATGTCGAGGGTGTCCTTCGAATGTGTAGATCACACCAGATTTTAGGAACAATTACCTCTTTGCATCAAACAATGTGTAACATATATATCTCTTCCTTTCTTAGCGTTACCCAGTATCAACAACGTGGGTGTGACCAAAGCTTGATCCTGGATGTGTTTGTGTGTAATTATTATTATAGCGTTATCCTCACTGTGTCCCCTACAAGCATTGGGTTTCATTGTCGTCACAATGGCCGAGGACTCAAGAGGTGTTGGGCAAATTCCGTTGCCACGTTCTACACCCATTGGATGAGTGGCTATGCTGCAGTTGGTCCATGCGTTCAGAGTAGATGGAGCAACCCCAGAATGACGGCATTCAGCAGTCATGCTCCAAGTGATTCCGCCTCTGCCATTCAGGATAGAAACACTTCATGCTCTCTAGCAGCAAGCCCTTGACTCCACCAAGCACGCCAATGATTAGGATAACCTGTTTCACAGTGTCCAAAGTACATCTGCCGAAGCTCAAAAAGCAGGTCTTGATATTTTATCTGTTTCTCCGCCTGTTTTGCACTCATGTTTGCTACAGCCGGGGCTGAAAACTAGATCATGAACATGGAGCGTGAGAGGTGGTGCAGGAAACGATATCAGGCTTGGTCGCCTCCAACTGTTTGGTGGTGGAAAGGGAGTAATTTCACCAGATGGTACATTTTGTGTTCTCAGCAACGGACTCAATATCTCCAGAGACATAGGGGAGCATAGGTGTTTTGTCGATGCCAAACGATGTTGAAGGTGAAAGTACAACACCTGCAAGGCCTCATTGTGCCGAGCTATGTACACTGACTTGGCATAATAACTACAGCCAGAGAGAATGACTCAGTCTCTGGCTGGGATAGGCATTCCCTGCATCTTGTGTCTGCAGCCTCTGACTTGATATAATGTGGTGGTACTCGAGTATGTTTATGAATCCATCCTGGGACGCAAGCACGAAACCCTCAGTCTTGGACTTTGAAAAGGCAGAGCGGAGGAAGGCAAACGTCAGTTCCTCTGATAGCCCATACTTTTCCAGGCGTCTATACAAATATCCATTCATACGCTTATCCGTGTGTACCTTGAGTAAGACTTTTTGCTTGGCTGTTATTATTTCAAGCTTGAGGACGTCAACAACAAATCTTCATCCCCAAATCTTCTTGCCGCCAGGAAGATGAGGAGCTGTCTCGTCTCCTTGCCCAACTCCTGCACTCACACTCTGTTATGAGATTGAGCAGGAGGTCGCTGCTTTTGAGCACTTGGCATGCTGTACCCAGGACACCTCTGTTGTAGAGACACCCAAGGCTCAATAGACCTCTACCACCAGCACTGCAATGGAGATACAATCTGGCAACCGAAGATTTTGGATGAAGACTTATATTGATGGACATCATCTTCCTTGTTCTCCTGTTGAGGGTCAGCAACTAGTTTATGTTCCACTTCATGCATCCAAAGGTATAGGGCGGTGTTGGAACTATGAACATGTTCTGGGCAAGAAACTTATTCTTGCCGGACAGCTCAGAACTTTGATTTTTCTGAGAGCCTGTCTGTATTTGGCGCTGACTTTTTCTTCACTGCTGCAACTCCTGCATTCTTCCTTCTCCTGGATTGGCTTTCAGCTACGATTGCTGCTGCTTAAGGCATAAGAGGCTGGCGGGCTGGCTGGTTTTCAGGCTATTACAGTTGCTGTTGCAGCAGCTAAGGCTGTTGAATCTTGTTGGTGCAGTGGCTTCCACGTTGGGTGAAGGAGGACTTGGCACTAATGCTCCAGCTATTGGTAAAGGTGGGTAAGAAAGAAGAGTTCTGGTAGGTAAATAAAAATGCCAAGGATACCATTTGGAGGTGGGAACCAAGTTAATTGCGTATTCTTCTCAAAATGCCCGGTAGACTATGGGATATAGTCAATGGTAACCTAGAGCTGCGGGGAATACTAATACGACGCATAGCACTTGGCTATTAGCTCTGTAGTTTGGCTCTCTAAGGTCTGAAAAAATCAGAAAACATGCCAGCCTGCTGCGCCTCAAGTAAAAGCAGCAACAATTGCTCCACCTCGAGTAGTAGACAACGCTAACTCAGTCAGTTGTTCGTATGTAACAGCACCATCAGTTCAATAAAAAGATCAGCAAACAAATTCGAATGTCTGGAACAGCTAGTCAGGTTCGGCACTAATGAATTCAGAACTATTCCTAAAATAGACCAGTACAATGTGCAACATTCAGCTGTGTTAGACGATGACGTCAACTTTTTAAATGGACTAATTGATATTCCAATTCCCATTTTTTTTCCAACTGATATTCCAATCAAGCACACACACACACCCGGGATCAGGCTTCTATTACATCCACGTCATTGATCCTGGGTAATGCTAAGAAAGGAAGAGATAAATACATTACACATTGTTTGATGCAAAGAGATAATTGTTCCTAAAATCTCATTTGAAGGACATTCTTGACATAAGTTATCCTCAAGTTTATAGCCAGTGTCACCATTGAGTAATTCTTCATAGTATTCATTTCTGCATTAAAAAATGGGAATTTCCGCTTTAATTAGGCTAATTGACCTTGACAATAACTTGATAGTCACGCTCGAGGTCAATGGGAAGGTCACCCTCAGGTATTTTGCTTAAAACCCTACATCTTTGGTGTGTAACATTGTTCTCTATCCTGCGTAACTAGGGAAATATATAGGTGAGTCCATTGAAAATGTCTCCCCTGAATGCTATGTAAACCACAACTTTGAAGACCTCCAACTTGAAAATAAGAATTTTTACGACTTAAAGCCATTGAGACTTTTGATCAAGACTTCAAGAACTATCATATTCCAAATTTTCAGCCAATTCCACCTTAGCATTTTTTCCATAATGTTTCTGTGGGGTCGTTAATCAATACAGAACACATTCCAAAGAGGCTGAAATATGCTGAAACATGAAACTACTAGGTTAGGTTTTATTCTACATCCTTTGTTAATATGTTACAGAAGGAGTTTCATATCATGACAGGATACCACATGAAAGCATTAATGCTGCATTACAGGACACTTCTTTATTTAGAACTTACCTCAGATTAGTGGCCTCAGCATTCACACTTGATTCAACCAGGAGAGTCCGGGTCACTTCTAAATGAGCGCCCCTAGCAGCTAGATGGAGGGCATTGTTGAGATCATCATCTGTGGCATCACAGTCTGCACCATTGGTCACCAGTGCCAAAACAGCTCCAGCATGGCCATTCATTGAAGCCACATGGAGAGCTGTCCGCCTGAAAAAAAGCAATGCAGGAATGTTTCAATCGAATATACATATATTATTTTGAATCACTCAATTTGTACATGGACATCCACTTCTTGTCCTTCAGAAACAACACAGTGGTCAGTGAAGGACAAGAATAATGACAAATATAATTGCTTAGGTTGACCAAAGAGAAGGAAATATGGTAACTCAATCACTAATTAAATCAATTCTCAATTACCAAGTACAACAGAGTATTAGCTGCCGTCGTGTAAAATCTCGATTAGGAATGTGTCGAAACTCAGAAGTGCATCCATCTTGAACAAAGGGGCATTCCTAATTTTGCTCAATGGATGATGCATTAGTTGGGCATTGGCTCTTCTGTGTAACAACTTTCTCAAAGCAAATGACACCAATAGCCTGTAGGTCTGGGTGACAAGTACAAAGGTTACTTTAGGGAGTTTGAGGGCTCGCAAAAGAGTGCGTGATTCCCTCACCATTGCCTTCAAGCATTTTGGAAAAGATTCAAAGATAACCCGGCAACAAATTGAATCTGAATAATATATTAACCAATGCATAGAAACCAATCTAGCTCTCTTGAGGTGCATACCTAATTCCAGTTGGTATTGGGCCGACCATAATTTGCAATGATAAGACAATTGGATGAACCAACATTGTTCTTAAATATAAGTGCCAATGAAATCGGTTGGATTAATCTACTCCAAACGTTATATAAGCTGAAGAATGGCCCAGATATTTAAGAGGAAATGGCCTCCCAATTGACTCATACGGAGAAAAGTACGTTGATAATGAGGATTCAGTCACTTGTGCAGTCTATTTCAACAAAATTGATGAATGATGAAACAACAGAATTCATTGATGACTCTTTTGCAATTGAAGAAATGTAACCCATTTGGACAATATCGTGTGGTTCATTACTTTAAAAGAAACGAATTCCAACATCAGGGGTGCCCTCATGTGCATATTCTCTTATGGCTTGAGGATGCACCAAAAGATGCACTTGGTAAGGATAAACCGGCAGCAATCACACTGATTGACAGCCTCATTTCGGTTTCGGCTAAGAAATCATCCGGGAATATAAAATTACGAACTCATAAACACACTTTCGTGTGTTCCAAGAGAGTTGCTGCTAATATGCCACAAAAATGTAGATTTGAAGCTCCATTCATGCCTTATCGCTTGACCGTCATTTTAACACCGATGGAGAAAATTCAACCTGGGTTTGTGAGATACGCAGGACATTACAAGCAAACACGAATTAATTTGGAGAAAGATGAATTTTTCTTAGCTTCTCGTATTTTGAACATGCAATCCCAGAAATGTAACATAATTTGCTACTGAAAAGGGTTTATTTTTTAATGCCAGATTTGGAATATTTCCGTTACTTAATTGTTTGAAAACAGAACCTGAGTTTTATTGCAATTTAGTTTCAATTTACTAGTGTGACACAAAACCCATATCCAATAGTTCTTGGATCAGATAAAAGAGCCCATTGATGTTGTCATCTGTGATGATAAAACTTGCTTCATTAGCGAATAATAATGTTTCTCAGAGCTACATGTTACTAGTCACGTGACTATTTACACAAGGCGGATGGGTTACTCAGATATTCCTAACTGAAGACTTGTATTAGTCCAAAAAAATGGCGGGCCTAATGAAGACCATGCATAACTCGTATTTTGATGATTACCATACATTTTAGGCATTTACCTCGCAATATTACCAATTGAAAAGTTAGCGCAATGTTTTTGGGTAAATACAAATGATTGAATATGTGCTGAAAAGTAATTTGATGTCCCAACTTACCTTAAAATATCCCAAGCGAATGCGAGTTTTCTCAACTGCTGTGTCATCGTGAATTTGGCACAAAGTCCAAGTTACCACGATCAACAAAGAAGCGAGTTGACTTTCACTTGAATAACAAATGAAAAATCAATTGCGACGTACAAGTCATGTTTAAATCTGGACATGATGTATGGAATAATAAAATATACTGATGTTTCACACACTTTTATTTATAAAGAATTAACAACTACATATCAATTAGTTTCTATTATGTAATATGATCATAAATAAGTGGAAATGCGAACTGGAAGTTGCGATAAATATTCTTAAAGTCAACATAGAGTATGTTATCATGAAGGTTCGTAATAATATTACTTATAAATCCGCTAATAGAGGTTCGATAAAGATAAAACCAACTCAACATGATATCTTGAAATGTAACGTATATAAATAAATACCATTTTGAGCTTATCCTTTAAGAAATACAGCAAAATAAATGATTATATTTTATGATGTTAGGTTTACCCGAATACTTGCATTCGCTTGGGATCTTTTAAGGTATGTTGGAACATTAAATTACATTTCAGCACATATTCAAGCATTTGCATTTACCCAAAAACATTGCACTAACTTTTAAACTGGTAGTATTGCAAGGTGAAAGCCCAAAATGTATGGTAATCATCAAAATACGAGTCATGTATGGTCTTCATTAGGCCCGCCATTTTTTTGGACTAATGCAAGTCTTCAGTTAGGAATATCTGAGTAACCCATCAGCCTTGTGAAAATGGTCACAAGACTTGTAACTTGTAGCTCTGAGAAACAGGCCCCTGATCTATGGATGCACTTACACAGGAGGATAGTGTGATCCAACATATCAAATGCTCTGGAAAAATCCAGAAATAAGGATAAAACCTTTTCGTAGCAATCACAAGAACTGGTCACAAAATTCATTGCACTGAGCAGAGCCGATTCTTTTGATCTTCCTTTTCTGTATCTCCATTGGCAATTGAATAAAACATTTGATTTATTCAAGTACTTAATCAGTCTATTGTAATAAATAAGTTAATAATTTAGAAAATGAAGATAGTAATGATACTGGTCTATAATTTGCAACGTCTTTACTGTTACCTTTTTTTGTAGATAGGGATTAATTTGCTCTCTTAGCCGGTCTTATTATGGTCTGCAACATGCACAACGGCTTTGAAAATGATGCACATGGTGGCTATGATGGCAGTATGCACATGCACCATGCACTGACTTTAAAATAAAACTTTGCATGATTAACAACCATAAAATCTCCACTCATGTACTTATTTAAGACATCATGAATTTATATGCAAGTCATCGACACTTATGTAGTAAAGCGACGTTGAGAAGTACAAATTCAGAGGCAAAATTTTGACATGATTTACAGTTGAGCGTGACAGGAACACATCACCCATGCACAACCACATTTCAAACTTTGGAAGGATTTGATCAAATCTCCATCCACTGATTTGAATGGATTCGATTGGATCCTTGAATTCAGACCACATCACAACAAATGATAACATTCCTTACCTGTGTGCATCCCTTTCATCAGGTCGTGCACCGGCCAATAAAAGGTTTCGGATGGCTAGTTCCAACCCATGCTCTGCAGCCAGATGCAAAGGAGTCGACTGGCTGGCATCACGCACCCTGGACCCCAAATCAACACCAACTGACATCAAAAACAAAAATGCCTCCAGGTCTCCTTTCTCCAAGGCCAAGTGCAAGAAGTTGCGCCCCTTTTTGTCGTACTGTTTAAAGAGAAGAGGAGATGACAATGAGTTTTATGCCCTAGATCAAGGTAGTACTATTTACAACCCAACAATGTAATTTCTCAACAACATTTAAGAAATTATGTATGTACAGTTAAAATTTGAATTTATGTATAAAGTTGGAGAGACCAAATACAGGACAATGTATAAATTCAGAGTATGAAAATCAAGGGTTGATATCAATGGAAGTTAATATTTTTCATGTCTCTTCGTTGTATTTCAAATCAAGCAATGAGTCACACATTTGTTTTGATGGATATCGAAGGCAGGTTTAATTGGATTAATTTTTTATGTAAGCTCATTTTATGGTTACGCGAGAATAAAGCAGGCATTTTCTTACTGAGTCTATCCCACAAACTACAGGTTCTCCAGCAGTAAACAATAGAATGAAAGACAAAATAACACTGGTCCAAGTCCATCACTATTGCCATAAGGTAAGTTTGCTGCATGAAGTATCGCTAGTCTCAATGCATCATGGTTCTTACGTCTTAGACGTTGGCCTAGTACATAGCAAAGGGAAACAATGAAAATAAATTCCTGTTTTACTAGTGTCAGAAAGACTATGAGATCTATAGGGCCGCAACAGACCCAAAACTATGAAATTCTCAGACTTCTCCAGGTTTTCCAGGTCAATATTTTAATTTTCCTTCAAAAGATATCATTCTACTGCAAGGCTGTATTTTAATCAAGACAAGAGCATTTGAGCACAATACATTAATGCTACCTGGCCATTTAGAGTAAACAATAGGAATTATAGTCAAGGTCATAAAAACATAGAATGCAAAATACAACAACATGATGTACTAGATTGTAATTCCAAGTTAGTGAGGCCATGGTCCAGTTTCCAATTGTATCAGCCACCCCACCACTGGTGCAAGCTTGGACTTGAATTTAAAAGAATGTTTCATTTTTAATTTTTATAACAAGTTCCCATTTATCTACTTCATATTATATTTCACCAATCTCTCTTTTTGAGGGCCATAACACACTTATCTTTACATCTGCCAAAATTAAGTCAATCATTCATTTGAGCGTCTACCAGCTGAATGGTAGGTTATCCACATCTACATAATATCCCGCGAGCCACCGCTTGGGCCTGCGGCAGGGGGTGTTAGGTCACCAGTCATGTAAAGGTGCAAGTTTTTTGGAGATGGAATGATGACATGAATTATAGGAGTGTATTTAGTGGAGCTCAATTTTTATTGTGGTCACTTATTGTTCGCGGAAAGAACGAGTTTCTGTACCTATCTGTTCGGCAGAGTATCTCTCTTATTTTATCACATCTGTCAGTCCTAGAGATGTAGCGAGGAGTCATGATAATATTCTCTGTGTCGCTCTGAAAAATATCAGTTTTGAATTTATCAAGCAACCTAAGCCTAGCATGTAGCCTCCGAGTCTCTAGGGGCTCCCACCTTAATCCCTCTAAAAGTTGTGAGACACTATATGTACACTCATAGCAGTTTTTAACGAAGTGCGCTGCTTTCCTTTGTATTTTATTAATATTTCTTAAATTTGACAATACTTATCCTAAATCCTCTATTCCTATACATCATTCCATTTTCCTTCCTAAGAATGCCCCATCCATTGGATCTCTCTTAAAGTCCTCACACCATCTCTCACTACTTATTCAGGGTGGCTACTGATATCCTTTCAAATTCCCTGACTTTTCCCTGATGGATTTACCAATTACCCCGACCGATCGCCAAAAGGTCACCTATTATTGGAATATTTTTTTCCGCTGAATTGAATTTTCTATGGCAGCTTTAAGTTTTCAAAATTTTCTAATCATCGTCGCATATTTTTAGAACTACAAGCATGAATTTACTATGAGCTAGTGTGCTCCAGCTACTTCTCGACCAGAGTAAAGGAAGTTAAAAAAACGCCAGGTAAAATTTTCCAAACATTATAGCCTCAGATTCCTTGTGTTGAGCGTAATACATCGTGATCATGATTTTTAACACAACTAGGCAAATATCGCAATAAGGATATACAAAAGGGATACATTGTATGTCTGATTCACAACTAAATAACTAACATTCACAACTGAATACTCCACGATTGATGGTACTTATTCCATGCACGTCGGCGAGGGACGTGAGTTTTAGTTGGTGAAATGAAGGGCAGGAAAAACTGACCGATAAACGTAATGGTAGAAAAACAATGATGATCCCTATTCCAGTTTCTCCGTGACTGTTACAAGAAATCCCTGACTTCTCCAAAAATTCAAAATTCTCTGACAATTCCAGCTTTTCCTGGTTTTCCCGGATGATCACCACCCTGTTATACCATCCAGAGTTCCGATCCTCCTTCTTCCTCTTCCACGCTTACCCAGTGTTTCCCCCCCCCCCCCCTCTTTCCCCTTCCACCCCTGCTATACCCTTCAGCATTCCCTTCCCTTTCAAAATGTCCTCCACCCTGCCATCAGCCTTCTCCTAACCTCCAACGCCAAGCACCAGCTCTCTCTCCTCTCAAACCATATCCATCAGAAAGAAGGGTGATTTTTCTCCAGAGTGAGAGTGAGCGACATCACTCCGTTTGCAGAAGAACTTATTTCCACAAGAGTAAATATTGAGAAGAGCAGGAGAAAAAACGAATCCCGTCAGAACTCTAAAGAAAAGAGGGACAACCTAATCTGAATATAATATGAAGAGGTTAGCAGTCCGAGGCATTCAGAGGAAAACTGCACTTCACCAACCACTGTGGCGATGATGATGACAACAAGGAGACAATGGCAATGTTATGGGAAGTTTTGGGATGAAATAACTTTGTACTTTTCCTCACGGTTTATTATCCTCGACCGGTTTCAACGCAATAGCGTCATTTTCAAGAGGTTGCTAAACGCCGAGACCATCAGTCTCACACATTTATACCTTGAGCCAGAGGAGGGGGGAGGGGGATTAGAAAAAGAGGTGAAAATGATGCTATTGCATCGAAACCGATTGAGGATAATAAACCGTGTGGAAAAGTACAAAGTTATTTCATTCCAAACCATGGAAAAATTCCACAAAGTAAGCCTGTCGATGGTTAATTTTATGTTATGGGAAATTGATATACCTCACTTCACATCGTGATGCAAGGGTTTCGAAGATAAAACCATGGTTCTTCGGAACAATCAAGAAATATCATCTGAGAAGTTATCAGGGTGGTAACCTTCTGGGTAGGTGGCCTAAACTTAGCTATGGAAGAATGGGACTCAGCAAGGAGGAGTTTTTCATGTCTCAGTCAACTTGTGTTTTTAGCTTTGCATGAGAGACGTGGCTCCATAAACTTAGGATTGTTATTTCAATCAGCAAGAACTCTAATTTTTCGGCAAGAACTCTGATATACAACACAGCACGACTATACAGTCAACTCTCGATTATCCGGGCTATTTTCTCCTCACTACACATTGAATTTCGAAGAAACTTCTTTGGTTAACATTTAATCACAATATGAAGGAAGTATTTTGCTGCTCCTAGGAGAAACGAATGAAAACTCTACCGCATATACTTCCGATATTCGCCATTGCATTTGTAAGCTTTATTATGTACTTGCACAGCACATAACCTTCGCACAACGAATGTCATTTCCATGTTAATCGATAGTCATATTTGTTTAAAAACAACCCATTGCATTTAAATTCATTCATTTTCGTCAGTTTTATCTCCACTTTTCCATCAGCCGGTCTACCTAGTCGAAATTAACAGATATGAAATTATGCAATAGCATACTTTAACGTTCATGAAAACAATAAACTAACCTATATTAGTATTTAAAATTAACAATGCCTATTGCTCAGTACTTTTCTTCTTGTCTTAACAAGCGACTACAAAACTCGGTGCTCCTTCGTCTGCCTTCGTCATTATTCGTTGATAGGGCCGATAGACAGTCATTTGTTTTGCTCAGGGCGGCTGCTAGCTAAATATACCATTGAGTATTGTTACATTGTTTGTGTGGCAAGTTTTCAAACTTACAATTGTCTTTAGTGCTCTGCTTTTGCTATTCTGATGACTATGGCAGAAAAGCGGAAAAAATTGTGCTTTCCATTGCTAAAAAACTAGAATTGATCGCAAGGAATGAAAAAGGAGAGACTACGCAGAAATTAGCCAAAGAATATGAAGTGGGATTGCAAACGGTTCGGGACATAATCAAGAATAAAAGTAAGCTGGTGAAGTTCGCTGCAACCTCAGACAGTGGCTTAGGACCCTCAAAGAGTAAGACTATGAAACGATCAACCTTTCATGATTTAGACTCTGCCATGCTTCTTTGGTTCAATCAAAAACGATCAAGTGGTATACCCGTCTCAGGACCCATGTGCGCACAGCAGGCAAAAACTTTTCAAGAGTCTCTAGGGATCGAAGGTGATTTTAAAGCTTCTCCTGGGTGGTTGACGAGATTCAAACAGCGACATGGAATTCGTGAAATTGCTATTCAAGGAAAGCAGTTGAGTGGCAATGTTTCAGCCGCTGATGCTTTTCGGCTGGAGTTCACAAAATATGTAAAGCAAGAAGAGTTAGCCCCCGCACAGATTTCCAATGCTGACGAAACAGGTTTATATTGGAAATGTCTTCCAACAAGAACATGAGCATTCAAGAAAGAAGGTTCAGCTCCGGGACATAAATCGTCGAAAGAGAGGATCATCACAGTGTTGTGCTGTGGAAATGCAGCTGGAGACAAATTACGCCTCTCTGTGATAGGCAAATCTAAGAAACCTCGATCGTTCCACTGTGCCACTTTGCCTGTAAATTATTACAATCAGAAGGGTGCGTGGATGGACCAAAGTATATTCACGGATTGGTTTCAGAATAATTTTGTGTCTGAGGTGCGTTGTCTTCTGGCAAAGGCAGGCTTACCACCTAAAGCTATTTTGCTGTTGGATAACGCCCCATCCCATCCAAGCGAAGTCGTTTTAACATCCGATGACGGCCTAATAACAGCAAAATTTTTGCCTCCTGACGTTATGGCAATAATGCAACATGGAGTTATTGCGGCGATGAAAAAGCATTATCGGGGAAGACTATTAGAGACTCTGGCGAGGGAAGAAGAGTTAAATACATCAACAGATATATCGCAGATAATGAAAGGCTTTGAGGATGTGGACTCGGAGACCATAAGTGAATGGTACGAGTGCGACAAATTAGAATGTGGATATCAACATATGGATGACGATGAAATTGTGGACTTCGTAATGCATAACGGTGACAATAGTGAAGGAGACGAGGGGTGCAGTGATGATAATGACGATATTGAAGGAACTGCAATTGATTGCGTTACACATACTGCCGCTCTTACGAGTGTCGATACTTTGCTTGATTACATGCTGCAAAACGATTTCGATTATTGCGACATCATCTCAGCGAGAAAAATAAGATCTGAAATTCAAGCAAACATTAAGAAATCAAGCAAACAATCAAAAATAACTTCATATTTTGAAAGTTCTCAGTAGAAGAAAATGGTACATTCTGTTGGTTTTGACTATCACTTCGATGAAACGATACTCAGTGCAGTGCATTTACGTCTAACGAGCAAGATACTTTTGTTTTTAATATCTATGTTACAAAAATAAGCACCTATTATCCTCTGTTTGAAACCTCGGAAAATATTTATTGACGAAGAGAAGTCTGACAAGTGTACGTCGCATGTTTCAAATGCTGTATCAAACTCGTACCTCAGACATTAAATATATATTTATATTATTTTATCACATCGTTATCAATTTTTTACAACTAATGGAAATAAAAAAGATATTTATTATCTGAATGGTCGATCTGAGTAAAAAGAAATTTTTTGTTTGAAGCTTACGAAATTATAAATTGATGTTTTTTAATTGCTATTTTATTAATTTATGGAAATATTTGATTTTTTCAATTTCTGTTCTTTGGTTGACGTTTTATCTGCTGTTTTGGGAAATATTTTCCACCCTACGAAGTAAAATGTCGATATCACGACCACATTTATTATATTATCGATTATCCGGGCCTCGCCTTACATCCATTAGCACGGATAATCGAGAGTTGACTGTAATTAGTTATTGCTGGGCTGATACCAAAAGTCTACATCTATATACTATCCTGTGAGCCTCTGCATGGGTGTGTGGCAGGGACTGTTACAACACCAGCTACATAAAGAATTAAAGGATAAGCTTTTAGGAGGTGAAATGGAGACATGCATTATGGGAGTGTATTTGGTGGACCTAAGTTTGTTTTTATTGTGGCTGCTTATTGTGCACAGAAAGAACAAGTTTTTATACCGATCTGTTTGGAAATGTATCTCTTTTATTTTATCAACTATGTCTGAGAAATTATCTTACATAATATTATCTCATTAAAAAAAAGATTATTGCAAGTCTGAGAGAGGTATTGCGTGACCCAGGAGAGCTTTCGGCAATTGATTAACCCTCTTAGTGCCTGCCAGCAGTTCTAGCAAGAAATGCAGAGGGTAAATTAATGAAATATGTATCACTCTAGGAAAATAATTGCATTACAAAGTTATTGTTTAAAATATCCACGCGCGGTTTTTCTTATTGTGTATACATTGAATTAGGTAATATATAATAAAAAAAGACTTATTCATCATACAAAAAATAATTGTAATTATATTTGTATGCTTAAGTTAAACAATTTTTTGCCTATGAGCCGATATATTGGCCTGCCACACTTTTTGCCCCAGATGCCAAAGTCGATATATCGGCCCGCCCCACTAAGAGGGTTAATATATTCAATGACATGGTCAAATGCCTCAAAATTTTAAGAGAAATAAACAAACAATCAGTCAAATAACAAAATGATGGATAAAATGAATAATTAAAAAAATTAATACTCAGCAGACCTCACAATTCTATGACTGAGAAGGTGATAACCATTGGAGAATTGATGATATAGCAATAATCAATCAATCCATCAATTTCATCTTCCTTCCTCTTAACCCAAAACAGCTGTGCTCAACAGCACTTAAATATTTAATCAACACCAAACCTTTAGTTAATTTTTTAAAACTTCATGTCACAGTTGGATCTTTAGTAATAAGTTATTATGAGCCACACTTTCTTATTTTTGCATATCAATGAGAGTTAACTAATTATAAAGACTACATCAAAGGAATCAGTGAACCTTACATTTTGACAAATAATCCTTCCACTTGGTATGGCCAGACAACTAATGGTGTGCTCACCCTGATCGATGATTTAAACCATTTCCTATTATGTGTATTGCATATCTAATTGGAATTTTCAACTCAAGCAACAATATTCTGGTGAGGAAAACTTGACTGAGACTGCTGCATGAGACTAGAATGCGCGGTTAACATGCCAAAATCACAAACTCTCACTCTGACCACACAACTCTTTACTTAACGTAGTTCGAGCAAAATATTATTTTACTTAGAAAACAATTAATTTGGTCTCATTTTAAAGAAAAATATCCCACATTTCTAATGACACTAAAAATGTAACCCCTAACCACATTACTTTCCGAGATATTTTCCAAAAAATACCAGCCCTTTTACATGGGAAATGGTATGTGTATGCACTCCAGAGAGACATTTTTTTACAAAATGAGGTATTTCTAACACTTAGAAATGTCGTAAAAAAACTAACAGCGTTTAGTTTGTATGATTTCTCAACTATATTTGAAATTAAATCATATTGTTACCACTGTAGGTTCTTGGGTATCACAAAAACCTTCCGTTTTGAAGGAGTTTCAAACGTACCGTGCGACAAAAATGATTCAAGTTAAAGACTTATTTAGATATTTTCATTTAATTTATTACAATTTCTGTCATATAAAACTATATTATTGCACCATTAATAATGCAATATTTAATTTATGTGTCCTACAGCTGATGAAATTGAAACTTGTAATTTGAATATGGTCTCTATTATGACTAGGGAACTATCTTGCTCGGGCTACCTTAAGTGATCAGAATTATCTCGAATAGTTTAAACACAATCATCCAGGTGGTGAGATTATGCGCAATAACTTCAAAATTGCATTATTGTGGCATTATTGTAAAAACGAGCACTCGTAGGATCACTTACATCACACCCTGCACATGTAGTTAAACGCTATCATCACCATGAGGCACCGATGCAGACTGATTGCACCTCATGCACAAACCTTGCTGCCATGGTGTGCCCTCGTCACTTGATAGAGAGCACTTTTTAAGGGTGTTAAAGCATGCGCTTTCTTATGGGATAGGATTGAAGGATTTTCAAGAAGAAGTTATTCTTAATAAACAGGCTGAAATCACCTTACTTCTGACCTTTTCATGAAAGTCATAAACTTAAGATGTGATTTTCGAAGTAATGGATAGAGCTAGGCATTTAAAATTATTTAATAAAGAGGTCATAACATTAAATATTCCAGATGAAATTTAATGTCTATAGGATAATTATTCATAGAGTTACAGCAAGTTAAAATTGGCATCTTTTTTGAAGACTGATTTTTGTGGATGATTTTGCAGCAACATAACTACTCTGATAGCAATAGTCTGATATTATTATTATTTCAAAGAAATAGAGCACCAAGTGTTGCACAAGAGCGCTAATTGGCATTAGTTTTGAAATTATATTATTTCTAAAAATTTCCAAAATTTCACCATCATCTTGCGCTAGGTCATGACATGGAGTCACAAGGGGCTATAATTGTTCCACCTGAGGACCTAATAATTTACACAATTTTGTTTGAGTCATGTGGTATTCACAGTACAAATTTTCAAAAAAATTTGAGATGGTCGAGTAGGGAGCCCTATACCACAGGCCATGGAATGATCCATACGTGCGTATTTGAGAATTTGTAAAACAAAATCAATCCAATGACTAAACAACCATTATTTTCAATATATTTTTAAGAATTGGCTTTATTGATTGACTGACTAGGAAAAAACTGTTTCCATCAGGAAAGGCATCCTTAGAGTCAATTCTTCAATCCACCCTGGGAATAGACCAGCAGAAAGAGAGAAGTGAGGAAAACCATAGTCAACTCTCAACCTAACTGGACAGCTCCTTTAGCAGTCTTTGGTAAGACTAAGGATAAGTCGAATCCAAATGTCGACTCTCGATTCCACCGATTCTCAGGATTAGAATCGGTATCGATTCCGATTCCATCGATTCCAGATGGATAAATATTCAAATCAAATTTCATTTATCACATCATATTTGTCTCAGTAATTTTGGGTGTAGGCTATCAATTTGTACTTTTTATCTACCTCAATAAGCTGAGTGTAAGTGTATTGTTAATAGACCCGGAAGGCAGGAGAGACCCGGAAGTCACGAGAGACCATCTTGGCGTGGGAACTACGCTGAGCAGAGCACTTTCTGGACAGAAGAAGAGAGGATTTGTTTAGATTGTGCACTATCTCGCCTCCCATTGCCCAATTAGGTTGTGCACTATCTCGTCTCCCATTGAGGACCAGAAGAGTCATTCAGATTGTCCCTGTAAGTGTACATGCCTCCTTAGCTGACTGGCATTCCCACACTCAGAAGCTTCTCCCCTCCTACTCCTGAGCTTGCAAGAACTTTCTGCCTGTCTAGAGTCCCCACCTCCTGCATCTGGTGGAATGACAATAGGATGGAATGGCAAAAGGAGGTATGAAGTCAGTCGAGGTCTGGACAAGGTGTTGCATGGTTGTGTCGATGCATTAGAGGGCCAAATAAACTCTTTCTCAAGGGAATGGTTTGCAATTCTTACTCTGATCCTCTCCCTGCGGTCCCTCTGCGTACTCCGGTGGATCCGAGAGACTAACAAGTGGTGTCAGAAGTGGGATCCAACCGGAGATCGCTGAAATCGAGAGGGAGCGGTCAGAATGGCGGATCGCGTGAGTTTCGGGGGTCGTGAGGTTCCGCTGCAGAGTGTGATAGACGATTTCGGGGAGAATACTAGACTATTGACAAAGGAGAATGAGGAGCTGAAGGAACGACTTCAGGGTGCGGCCGGGTCGGTGTCTCCTGCTTCGACGCGGAGGAGTTTCGCCCTCATCGGCAGTATAGACGTGTTAACCGGCCGCCCAGGCGAGAACGTTGCCGCTTTCCTTGAGCGGGTGAAACGCATAGCTGAGTTAAGCAGATGGACCGACGAGGAGACCCTGAAGGCAGCCAAGGTCCGTCTCGGCGGTGACGCGGCGGAGTTTTGTCGTAGCAAGAAAGAGTGCCACCAAGCAGCCGACTTTTCCACTTTTAAGAAGTGTTTACTAGGACGGTATCGCCCTAAATTGACCGCTAGATTTTACCGAGAGTAGCTGGGGTCGGTGTGCATGGGACAAGGAGAAGATATAGAGGCTTTCGCGGACAGAGTGAGACTGATCAACTCGCATACCTACGAGGTACCGGAAGATGCTGAGATTGCAGCGGCGATCCAGCACGAGGGCGATCAGAGAGCCCTCCGGGGGCCTTCCTCCGGGGTCTTCCCAGCGAGCTTGGCCGGCTATGCCGGCTAGCAGTGCCGACTACGTTCGACACCGTCATCGAAACGGCCATGCGGGTCCGCGAAGCCGACCACAGCCCACGAGCGCCTTCAGCGGCCCGGCGCGTATTCCGCTCTCCGGTGGGACGCCGGTGCTACGAGTGCGATTCTACGATGCATCTTGCTCGACAGTGCCCCCGGGGACGTATGTGCTTCCAACTGCGGCGCCCGGGACCACCTCGCTCGCCAGTGCCAAAGGAAGATGGGCTATAATTCTTTAAGGGGGCGCCCTGGCGTTTGAATTTCCCAACTCAACGGCTCACGAAGACCTTTAGCCACAGCGCCGGAACATGGAAGACCGAGGACGAAGCGCCGCGAGGGAGAAGAAGGGGTCACAAGGCGGCGGAAGGCCCGTGTGTGCGTGTGGGTATGAAAAAATATGTAACTCCCCTCCCAACTTCGCCCGCGAGAACTCCGAGGAAAAATTTGATACTTTCGGGTCGCAGTCGGAGTTGATATGAGACACACAGATGGTGGCGAGCCAGTTCCACATCTTATAAACTTATGGGGGTCGTGTTCCTCAATCATTCGCTGAAAAAAACGCTTGTGAATGCGAAGATCCGTGTTGAGCTTACACCTTTTCTGAAAGTGCCAACGACGTTATATTCATTATGTAAGCAGACATTACGTGAAAATCACGTCATCAATAGCAACTTCAGTATTTAATTGTGGTTGATGACGTTATTTTGACGTCATGTAGAGTCTGTTTACGTAATGAATATATCATCGCTCGAAGTTTTAGAAACGGCCTTGTTGGTGGCGTTCGAAAAATGGTGAGTTTTAGCATTTGAGATACACGCGAGATAAATTAGACTAAATGTCAAATAAAGTTAAATAAAAATTAAATAAGTTAAATTAAAATGTTAAATAAAATTTTTGCCAATTGAGGATGTAACAACATTAGTCTCCGTTCACATCATTATTGCAGGGTTACCATGCAATGCTGTCCTGTTCTACACTTCATTGGTTGTACCGCTTGGTTCGTATTTTCACCAGCGAGATAGATATGATACATGTCAATATTTACTTCAGATTATTAAGGAGTAATTAGAGAGTTTGCTTTGATGGAAATCATAACTCAAATTATGTTTCGGCATGAGGAGCTTTGGAGGAAGTCACAATAGTATTTGACCTCATTTTCATAGCTCTCTCGTTTAATGTAGAAATGGCGATCATCCCAATAGCGAATTTTGATACAAAAATTTCACTCTCTCTTCGACAGGGGCCAGTACCACGTTTCGTGAACATTTTATTCGAAACGTACTATACCATTTACAAAAATTTAAAATATGTAGTAGGAAACAATTTCATTTCAGAAGAGAAGTTTTTGAAATTCAGACAAAAATCGAAGACTATATTTCACAAACCCTCGTTTACTGAGTCCTCGATGAACCCCTAGGAGAATATTTGCATTCCTCAGCAACCCTACTCCTTTCTACCATATAATTGTATACATTGCCGGCCTAGGAGATCTAGTGCTAATATTAGGAGTTGAACTTATTTTGATAGTACTATTAACTAACCCCGTTATCACCCTCACAGCATCACCCATAGGATAATGTGGAACGCTTAAATTCCATAGAGGAAAAATCATTCACCTTCAGCGGGACTCTAACCTGATGCTGGTTCTTTCAGTTGGATGTGTGGGGTAAAGAAGTTACCGTTTGGTGAATTAACTCATTGGCAGGAAATCAATTTATTTGTATGTATTACCCGAGAGGAGCATATACTCTGTGGTATTATCTATGCATACTATGAAGAAACTTCATAGAGAGTGGACGATTCACAGCATAATTTATTAGGTAGTTTACAATAACCATTTGCAAAAAAGAAGTAACTCTCCTTTAGAGGATTCTCGAGTATAAGTGTCTATTTACGGAAGATAAATTACCACCGACCACTAAAATCACGTCGCACTGGATCCCCACGGGTGACTAACCACCAATTTATCGCCGCCCCTACCGTGTACCATACCATCAGAAGGAAGTAGTTCGGCAGCTGGTAGACGAGCAGCTCAGGGCCGGAATTATTGTTCCTAGCCAGAGCCCATGGGCATCACCCGTTGTGATAGTTCCTAAGAAGTCGGCTGACGGCAAACCCAGCTATCGGTTTTGTGTCGATTTCTGCGGTCTTAATGCGGTCACTACACCGGATGTATATCCCTTCCCAAACATAACTGAGATGGTAGATTGTTTGGGGAGAAGCTGCTACTTCTCTACTTTAGACCTCACTAGCAGGTACTATCAAATTCCCATGCACCCCGCCTCGCAGGAGAAAACGGCCTTTAATGTGGAGAGTGGCCATTTTGAATATACACTCATGCCCTTCGGATAACGCAACACTCAGACTTCGTATCAGCGCATGATGAACGGAATTTTGAGAGGGCTTAAGCCAACACAATGCCTTGTTTATGTAGATGATGTGATCATTTTTAGTGCGTCCATCGACAAACATATTGAAAGGTTATGCAGTGTGTTTGAAAGGCTGCAGGCGTCGGGGCTGTCGCTAAAATTTGAGAAGGGCCACTTTGCGTGGGAAAGGGTGAAATATTTGGGTCACGTGATTGATCGTAGGGGAATTCACCCGGACCCTGAGAAAATCAAGGCAGTAATGGATTTACCAACACCCGAGAATATCAAGGAAGTGCAATCGTTTCTGGGAATTGCCAATTATTATCGGCGCTTTGTCCACAATTACGCGATGATCGCTAGACCGTTAACTCATCTCCTTAAGAAAGGGACTAAGTTTCTATGGACCCCTGATTGTGACACGGCGATGAATGCCTTAAAGACGGCCTTGGTAAGCACTCCCGTGTTTGCCAACCCTTACTTTGCATGGCCATTCATCATCGCCACTGACGCGAGCAATTTTGCAGTGGGCGCAGTGCTATCGCATGAGATTAACGGCGAGGAACATCCGGTCACTTACGCATCGCGGCAACTCCAAGAGGCAGAAATTAAATATACTACCACAGAAAAAGAGCTCCTGGCCGTCGTGTTCGCAGTTCAGTACTTTCGCTGCTGTGACTATGGTCGTCCGTTTAAAATAATTTCGGACCACGCTGCGCTAGCTGGCTTTTCAGCCTACGCGATCCAAATAATCAACTCACAAGGTGGATGCTGAAACTATCGGAATATGAATACGAAGTGGTCCATAAGCTAGGAAAGATGCACTTGAACGCGGATGGATTGAGCTGGAAGGTGCGTATGGCAGAGACTGTAGGGGGAGGTGAACTGTTCGAGCAGTAAGCGGCAAATGCGGAATGCCAAAAGTGGCATTATAAACCTGGTTTCAAGGAGCGGGATGGGCTTCTGTACCGAATAATTCCTGGGGGAGATAAGGGGCCCTAATGATGGAGCGTATGTAGATGAATTGCGGAAACAACTGAGGAGCATATGGAGGAAGTGTTCTAAAAACAGTAAGCAGGCTCTGGCCTCGCAGGCAGCGCAATATAACAAGGGCAGTCGGGAGATGAACTACAAACCAGGACAGTATGTCTACTTGAGTGCCCCCTCAATTAAGCCGGGTAGGATTCGCAAGTTCCACAATCCCTACTCCGGGCCGTATCCGATTCTTGAAGTTCTCAATGATTTAAATTTACGGTTACGGCTGCGACATAGGACAATTGTGGTTCATAAGGATCGCGTGAAACCTCATCGTGGAAAGCATAACACGGTGCAGGAATTTTCGGACGCCATTAAGTGCGAGCGAAAGCGAGGGCGCCCCCTGCGGAGGCCCCAGCGGGATGCGTGTGTGTGTGACAGGGCAGACAATGAGGCTCCGCCGCCTTCCGCCGTAAGTGCAGTGCTACGGAACACTCCCCCTTCCCCACCGCCCTTAGAGTTGACAGTGGGACGCCCCCCCTTGCTCTCCTCCGGAAAAGCCCCGCCCACCTTCCTCCATCTCTGCCTCCCCGCCAATCATTGGGTCAGCAGTGAGGAACTCCCCTTGCCCTCCCCCAGACAAAGACTTCCGAGGAAGAGGACGGGCGATTCGGAAAAGACGAGTTGTACGTGCCTCCCAGCACTTCGAGAGCAGCTGAGCGGTCACCTTATCTTCAGCGAAGGCGATTGCGGACGGCCTTGCCTCCCCTAGGTGACAACGTGGCCCAGGAGGGGTGGTTGGACGCCGAGAGGCACGATGCCCCAGCTGAAAGCTCTCCCCCGCAGACCCCTCCTTCATCGTCCCATCTCCCTTCCCCTGTCGTGTGTCCTCCCAGTGCGACTGCCCCACCGTATATCCCACCCCCACTGTATAATCTTCGTCCCCGTCCCTTGTGATGAAAATGGAGCGAGTGTGGTGTGGTGTGATGGGCTCTCGCGGCTGCGGGTGACCCAGAGGTGGCTCCTTTAGCGAGTGGCGTGCTGTTTGAGAGGCAGCAGGATGTGATGACCTCTGAACACACATGGAGTGTAGTTATTAATTTGGATTTAATGGAACTACGGAGGGAATATAAATTGTTATTTGATGTATTTAATGATGCTAAGGGTTGTGTAAGGCGAGTAGCCTCTGATAAACCGAGTGAAGGCTGTTTGTTAGCCATGATGGCGTATGAGTACGCCTGGGTCATGGACGAACTGGTAATACTAACTAATTTGGTGGAGAGGAGGAGGGTGAAGAGGGGGTGGATTAATGTGGGAGATATCTTAGTAAAAATGAATTTTGGGACTTTGGATGATGAGGATCTTGTAGGAATTAATTGTAGGGTGGAATCAGTGGAAAGAGCTGGTCATAATGTTAAGTCAGAAATGGAGAATCAATTGCTAATCGTTGAGAATTTGAGTAACTGGTGACCAATAATACAAGGTTCCTCCGCAACATATTGTCGGAATTAATGGTTTTAAATGATAAGACTACGGGCTATGTGCAGCGGGTGGGGGTGTATTTTAACGAATTAATTAATAAGTCAATGAGGGAATACCACTGATGATATGATCTGATTTAGTTTGTGTAATAAGGGCTGTTGTCAAAGAAAACAAATAACCTATCAGCCAAGGTCCCCTTTTTGTTCCCTCCCCCAATCATATGGAATATTCTCTTTCTTTGGGATTTATTTTAATTATTCAAATTTGCATTTGTATTTCTATTCCAGCAAAGTACTGGTTCAATAATATTCAGAACATTTTACTTGTTTATATACTTGTATAGCATGTTTTAGTGGTTTAAGCAATGTATTACATTTACCATTTGTTAATAATTATACTTTTTGAGCGACTTAATTGTCTTTGTTATTTTATTTCAGCCAATACTTGAATTTAAGTAATAGTCATACACTACTGGTATATCAATATCCCACTGTCTGTTATTAGGGATAAGAATCGATGGAATCGACAATCGGGAATCGATTTGAAAGAGTCGGAATTGACTCATTTGTAGGTAAGACAGAAGAATCTTACCTGTTCAGCAGCAGTTGGCATTTTGTCCAATATGGCTCTGGCAGCACGATCATTTTTACATGACATTGCAGCAGCAAAAGGTGTAAGACCAGATTTGTCTCTCACGGACAGATCAATGCCAGGGTGGTAGAGCATTAATGACGTAATGGAATGATGTCCGTTTTCAATGGCTATGTGCAAGGGAGTCTTTCCTTCAGCATCCTGAAACACAAAACTCTTCTGTCAATAAAACAGCCCTTAAAAAGGGAATCACAGCGAAACCCTTCTTTCTCACTCTTGACGGGGAAAAAGGAAAAGAGTGTAAATCATGGGAAGATGTAAATCAAGGGAAATCTTAAGTTGCAGGAAATTGAAGCAAAATCATCATAGCCAAATATTTCATAATTTTACTTAATTTGGATGGATTATAACTAAGGATGGACAGATTCTGATACCGATATAAAGTATCGGCTGATATTCATGGTATCGGCAGCATCGGTATCGGCAGTCAAGTCAGTGCTTTTCCGATATTTTCAAATTTCAGATTTTTACCGCCAATATGGCCAATCAAACGAGGTGTCGACTTCTACCGCTAGAGAGCTCTGGTACCAAATGCCATCAGTAAGGTTATCTAATTGTAAGACAGAGACAGTTTCAGAGTGCGTTTCTTTCGAACACCAAAGTTATTATTTTTGAATTACATTAGATAATTAAAAATCAAGAAGTAGGCGAATTAACTTATGACTACATGCTTTTGTTTTTACGATAAAGCAGTTTTTGCAATTTTCTCTTCCTTATATGGAATCGCGTGTCGAAGTAATGTCGTTTACTTAAGATACGGCGCCAGCTTTACGCCAAGGACTTTAGGATCATCACCTTGCTTTGAGATTGATTCAAGCCTCGATTCTAGTAGTCTTTCAACTCCTGGAAGTGTTAATCTCAAAGCATCTTATCATTCAAAGCAAAGTATTTTATCTTGTATTTGTGCTTTGAGTATAGTTTCGTTGACAAGTTCTACATCACTTGACCTGCTGAAGAATGAAAATATCATTATTATTAAAACTTTTTCAGTGAATTAAGTGTTTTGCCTGTGTAATAATGGTTGTTTCCATAATCTGGTTTCTTAGTTGGCCGAGCCAGCTTAAAGTGCTTGTGGTGAAATGCGGAGTTTGTATTATACCTAGAATGGAGCAGTATCGGTATCGGTAATGGTATCGGGAGGAGGAGAACTGGTATCGGAATCGGTATCGGTATCGGAAATTTCTGGTATCGGTCCATCCCTAATTATAACCAAATCTAGTGTCTGCAACTGGCTGGTTCAACTGGCAGGAGAAATACTCATTTATTTCTCCTCGACTTCAAGTTAACAGGGTATGCAGGGCACCAATCCCGTTACAGAAGGATTTTTATATTTTGACCCCCAGTCTTCACATCAAGGGCATTCATTTGTCTTTCAAAAATACTAGAGATCATCCATGCCTCTGAGTTGGCTGTGTAGGTTTTTGGCAAGGTCCTAATCTTTTTTTTTGGATCTCTAGATTTTCCTACAACAAAGGGCTTCAGTCTCTCATGGCCATCTGAATTATCTCCTAACAAAATAGTGAGGCGGGCAGCACTGTGTTTGTCTCCTGGAGCCCAAGTCTGTAACTCTGGGCACCTCAGATGGGAGAAAGAGTTTTCTCCCATCCCAAGAGTCTAACTGGGTAGAGAAAGTCTGCTTGAGTCATATAAATAATGCCAATTATACTCTCCAGTTTCCGTTACACTTTATCCTGATTAATATCTCTCCAATAACACATATCGCTGAATCATCTTGGCAGAAAGATATATGCTTCACCTGCACTGGGAAAAATTCACTGCAATTGCATTTGTTGAAAAAGTGATACATGGATATATTACTGAATGACTATACACAATGCAATATGATTAATGAGTATATTTCTTTAATGAGTGACTTTCATGATAAGTGGACTGAGAAGATCGAACACAAAGCAATAGCTTACAGTTACACAACTTATCACTAACATTAATCCACCTAACCACTTGACAACACATAAATTTGGTATTTACAAATTAGCACTCAACTCACTGATAGTGCTCATCAACATTGTGAATCATTTCAGCAAAGAGAGAAATCATCACACTCGGGGCAAACTTTATAAGAATAATGTATTTGTCAAATCAGCAATGCAAGTATAGAATCATGAATTATCATTAACATTGTAATGGAATTAATGAACACATTTATTAAATGGGTGACATACATGATAAATTGAAAAGACTGAAAACAAAGTATTAGCCATTGGTTAATGAACATTTCACAAGCATAATTCAGCATCACCACTTGACAAGCACATCAATTTCACTAGATATTTAAAACGCAGCTCCCAACATTCGAGTAAACACACAACACAAGTTGCACGAAATATCCTATGCCTTACCACAGTAATGACACATTGGAAAACACCACTTTTAAAAGGAAACTTTCCAGTGATTTTCACTAAAATTTTCATGATTACACATCAACCTAGCATCATTCAGAAGGTAAAACTATCCAAAAATATCAACTGAAACACCAAGGAATAGTTCCTTAGTGCCAGAAAAATGATTCTGGATGTTCTGACCATTTATTATGGAGCTAGTCAGTAAAATGAAGATTAGGATTATATTAGCATCACATTTACGCATCATGATAAACCTCAAATACATAATCAACATACAGCTTGGAAATAAGTACAAAAAGAATTTGCATTCTCCCCTTTACATAAATATGTATACAGCTAGAAATGAGTGTCCTGCACCCCCCTAACATAAATCCTGGGTATGCCCATGTTCTCACATTTGTTCTCATTTGAAGGGAATCGGTACCTCATGTATGCAATGCAAGGATAATATACGAAATAAGTAAAGCAGGCATTACCTACACATAATTTCAGCATCCTGAGTGGGCAAGTAAATAAGTAAAGCATTTTCTATTTAAATCACTCCAAACAGCAATATCTGAATATTTTTAGCAATAAAAATTTATGAGAGAGAATCTTTTAGATGTCCTTTTTTAAAAATTAGAGAGATAGATCTATGACATTAGAAATTGTGTCCTGTTTCCCTTACGTATTTTAGTTTTTACAGGAGTACTAAAATAGTAAATTAAAAATATTTTACTACTGGGAGAATTTTACCACCATGCCTTGGTGGATAAAAAGCTGAACACGGTGGAAAATAATAGCATTTAGCCTAAAATATTTTCATTATCATGTAGTATTTTTGTAACTCGCAACAAGGCCATAATTATGTAAACCTGAAATAGTTTGTGAGAGAACCTCCAAAATTGGTTGAGGTGATGTTGAATGACCCATCTGTCAATATTGTTCACAGGTTATCTTTGTTAAAGGTCACTATAAAAATGACATAAGCCATTGGACACTACAAAATCAAGAATACTACTCATCAACATCAAACCAAGATATTAATAATGTAAATATCTGTCATGCAAGGGGTAGGGATACATTAGAGCAACCATTACGCTTCACCCCAATCCTCCAAAAATATGGAATCTGACCTTAGCATTTATTGCAGCCCCATGCTCCACCAGTGTTCGTACAACCTCCTCCAAACCCCACTGGCAGCACAAATGCAGCGGGCTGGCTTGGTCTCTCGCCTCCTCACCACCCTGTCCCCCGGGCCCCGGCCTCCTCGATGCATTCAGATCACAACCACTGATAGAGAGAAATAAATTCCACCATTAATTCAAAGGGCCCAATCCTGTGAGCCATAATTTTACATTCTCTGTCCCTACCCACACCTCCTCCCACAACCTTAAGTTCGATAAATGTTTCAACCTGAGCATCCTTCAGGGGCTCCAGCAGCCGGGCATTTGAAAATTCCCAGAGATTTCCAGTTTTCCAGACATAATTTTTATTTTTCCAGAGGAAATATTGATTTTTTTCTTGTTAATTATAAGAGAATGTTTGGTATGTTTTTTGGGTGATTAAACATAAGGATTATTTTTAAACTTGCATATTTGGAGGAAAATAAACAAAAAACTTTAAAATAGTTTGAGAGAAAATCACATCACCACCCTTTATTAGATTTAAACATTGTCATGCTGGTGCTCAGGAAACACGGCTATATTACAGCCAGACTTTGCTATGAATAGCATTGATATAAAATGATCAACAACTTAAAAAACTGAAGGAATTGACTTTTTTCCTTATTTTGCTAAATGCGGCAACGCAAGGGAAATTTGACTTTGCAACTTGCCGATAAAGGCATGTTCTTTACGCCACTGATTTACAGACTATGACCAATAAGAACACAATGTACCTATATAGAAAATATTGTACCTACACTCCGTGATTACAGGAATGCAAAATGCGACAGCGCAAGGGAAATTTGACTTAGCAACTTGCCGAAAAAGGCACATTGCTTCAGTTGCTGTTTTATATATTGACACCACACAAAGTTCCAGATTCAATTCGTTATTTCCCTTAGATCTCCCTGATATTTCCTGTGAAAATAAAATTCCCTGAGAATTCCCGGTCTTCCGTTTTCCAGAGTGCTGGACACCATGATCCTTGCCTTCTCCTCCTCCTCTTCCTCTACCTTTCCCAATTTCCCACTTCCTCTCCTTCCCAAGTAAACCCTTCCCGTGGCAGTATATAAATTATGATACAAATATTTCATCAGATTCATTAGAGCATGTTGGCGATTCCACACGTGTGTGGATGATAAGATCAAGAAACATGTTTTCCAGCCATTGTCTCAGTTTCAGTGTTTGCGCTCTATAAAATGTTCAATAGAATTTATCATAAACATATGCAACCACAAATATTTACACATTCGGAGACATCCATATGCACTAAGTTCTATAATCTTGCATATAAAAAAGAAAGAGTGAATTTGCGGTCACTTATAACTACCAAACCACTGCACGGAATGACGTAAAACTTTGTGACATGATTCCATATGTCACTTGGAAGGTTTATGGCTACTTTATGTTTACCCAATGGTCTCCGGTTCGACTCTAGATGAGTAAAAGAGTGCCCTTAAGAAATACATGTAAAGTTCGTTTTTCTTGCACACAGACCTTTTTTCTTTTGCATATTTAAATTAGTAATAATAACATACTACGTCGCAACAAAGACCATGGGAAAGAAAAATAAATAAACCTTCTCATTATTGCAATCGATTTTCGTTTTTCAAATGATTCACTTTAAATTTTGAAAAATAATCATAAAATTGCTGCAAGTTCAGTGTTTTTGGTATGCTGTCCCCTTAACGACCGATAGCATTGTTGTAGCAAAACCTCATATATAGTGAATATAGGCCCAGAACGCATTGAAATTGAAATAGAAGAATCCATAATTGAACTAGAAGAATCCATAGAATCCATAAGAAATACATTATGCCCGATATATATCGATATATTTCGATTGATATCGATAGCATAAAATAAGTTCAATGCTTTTCACACCCGTTGAATTTCAACGGGTACCTTCCGCTAGTTGAATATCAAGTTCATAATACAGTACAAGACGCTGCATCCAGAATCTCAAAATTGGGGAAACCCAAAGTCCGTAACACTTGAAATGAAGTTATTTTTAATTAGTAAATACTGTTGTGTGGTTTTTTTGACTTGCAGCCATGTTGTGGCAACACTGTGGCCACTCTTGAGTTTGGTTCACTCTTCTCTACGACTGTGCATTTTACATGGAAGCATTTCACATGCATCATTTCAGCCGGGTCCTCACAAGCGGTGTCCTCGTGGGAAGTTAGTGATTTGGTGAGTTCCTCAGCAAGGTGTTTGCCTCTTCCTGTGGGATGTCCATATACTTGCACACATCAAAGGAGACTAATGTTCGCCTAAGGGTTGTTTGGCTTACCATCCACAAATTCAGCTTTGGCTAGACCCCTGCTTCTTTCATGTAGCAGAGGGGAATACTATGGTATATTTGAAGTCCATGGTTTGTGTACTTAATGTTGGTGTTAAGTCTCCTTAACCATCAGTGGGTTCTAGGTGGTGAAATTAACTTGACAACCAATCTGTTCTAATGCGTATATTCACCTGCTCTCAGGAATAGGAAGGCGTGCGCTACATATGACTGAGGATCACTTAGACAGATCATAGTCCGAGAGATACTTTGGCAATCTCATGGCACGTCCTGATCTGCAGTGGCCGGACCCTCTCGGCTCGGACAGACTTCGTGGCTAGGGGATACCTGGACAGGTGCTTGGGCTGGCACTTGGATGTCCCTGGCATCTGGCGTCTGCACGTTTCTTTGCTTTAAGCCACTTTTCTCCATCAATGAACTTTCAGTCTCCAAAGGTTCTCTTCGAGAAGGACCACCACCTTTTTCTTGATTTTCCCCACAGTTTTCTTCCTAATGTTCTCCCTGAAATATCCTTTACTGCATCCTTATACACCAATTTTTTTGTAAATGACATGTCCATCTTGTTCTTGCCACTTTGTTTGGGCTTCCATGTTCCCCAAACAGCTGCCATTCACTAATTTCCCTTATTTTATACACTTTATTCTACATAACTGACCCATACATTTACTTAAGATATTTCATTATTATTATTATTAATAAAATAACGTTACAAGTTGACCATTTGGTTGGGTGGTAACATAAATTGGTTTTACCCAAGTAAATACATACAAAATTACCATAGAAAAACACAAATACATACATGCCAAATGCAAGGAAATAAAAGAAAAGAAACATAGAGGAAAAAAACCCTTACAATTCAATTTTATTCAACCTTCTCATGAACGTCTTTAAGTTTTGCAGGAAGGTCTCGAGAACTACCTGTGGTACACCGTTCCAAACCCCTATCCCCCAATGCAGGAAAGAATATTTTGTATTCGATAGCTGCCTTGGAGGCTCTATCTTCTTTTTATGGCCTTTCCTTGCCAAATAATGCTCACTCAGTCCTTTACACACATTACTATAAAATTATATTGCAGAAGAATCAACACCAATAAAATAAAAATCCATAAACCTTGTGTTTCTTATGGAACTAACCTCTGAATCAGGAAACATGCCACTGATTGATTGTTCTCGTCAATAGCCTTATGCAAGAGTGTCTGGTAACACCCCTCTGGCCCTTCACCCCAGCAATCAGTATCCACGCCATGTCTGTAAGAGAAGGACAGAGACAGAGTTGAGAAAATGCCTGGCTTCTCTACAATACTAATTTGAGGCACATTTCATTACAACTTCATTATTCCACATATTAAGTTCCAAGTTTTATAATTCCAATCTCCACTAAATAATTCATCACTATGTAGTACATGGACAAATATTAGATAGTAAACATGGGAAGTGAAGATATGAGAGGAGGGGCTGGGCAAGGATGCTGACCTGACCAAAGTAGAAGCAATATCCTCATCACCCGAATCTAAGGCCAACCAGAGAGGAGAGTTTCCAGAAGTGTCAGGGACAGACATGTCCACACCTTTCCTGCAGAGAGCCTCCACAACTTCCGCCAAACGATTCTTGATGGATAACTGGAGGACTGTCTCATTATCTGGAGTTCTAAGATAAAATACACAGATGTGCTTGGGAACATTTTTGAAGTTCATTATTAAAACAAAGACAAGAGCAGAAAAGTTGTAAAAATAATTATTATCAGAGGACTCACATAATATATTTTTAAAATTTGCATGGCAAAACATCATTTGAAGGCACATAGCAATTTCATTTTGGTAACATCTCACAATAAAAAATTAACAAATCCATACAACCATGCTCCGTGTATTTCTGGCATATTTACACTAAAAAATATGCAAAGGGAAGAGAAAGTTAAAGTACTTATCAAGCATAACTGGATATAATAATATTATATGTATGAGGTTTCTCAGAGAGACAGTATCTCATGATGGACTATTGACTTTATATCACTGTAACTTTGTGAACAAAGCCAACTATGCAATTGAATTCTGGGGATCGGCCATTACACGCCTTAACAAAGTATTTCTTACACAAAAGAGGGCAATAAGAATCCTTATGGGGAAATCCAAAACACACTCTTGTAGATGACTATTTGTGGAATTAAGGCTCCTCACAGTGCCATGCCTATATATTTATTAATTATGTCTCTTAATTAAAGCCAACCTTCACTAATTAAAGGTTAATAGTGACATTCTTAATCACTTAACAAGATCACAATCTTATGTGCATGTTACTCTCCATAAACAAAAAATAGCCTCTAGCCTCTAATTGCTGTGGGCACTAAAATGTTTAATTTACTCCTCCCATATTTAAGATTTATTACCCCAGAAAAATAGTTCAAAGCTGAACTAAAAAAATATCTATTAAATAAATGTTACTACAGCATACATGAGTTTTATAACAAAGTTTAATTGTTGTTTAGTATTACTATTGTTCTATCTCAATTGTTCATTGTTTTTTGTAATCAATTTTGAGTGTAGTTTATCTTGTGTATTCATGGCAACATGTAATTCTTTGTTCATTTAACTTTTGACGTGTCTGATATCTATGCATTGTGTACCCACTCAGACATATGATTTTTAGACACATAAAATTATTATTATTATATAAATAAATACTAACAGTGCATTCATATCAGCACCATGGTGCAGTAAAAATATGGCAGATTCTGCATCCATCTTGAGAACTGCTTGGTGGAGAAGGGTTAAACCGCTTCCAGTTCGAACATTTATGTCCCCTCCCCCTATGAAAAATAATTTACAAATTAAAATTATGACACGCTAAGTCATGAGAATAAAATTTATCAAATTCACCTTCATGCTTGAATATTCAATTGTATCACAATATTTTGATGTAAATATTCACCTTTAATGAGATCGGAAACTATTTCCTGAAAACCACAGGAGAGTGCCAAGGAAAGTGGAGTCTGCCCAAGAGAATCTTTCAGGTTCACGTTTGGTGCAATTAGTTTGGAATTATTTGCTTCCTTTTCATAATCTGAAATAAAATTTTTGACAAAAATATTATTTCAGCAAAAGTACAATAAGACTATATTTTTGATGGTCAGCTCTCGGGTGTTCCTCTGCATGGTGTCTTTCGGTGACAACAGTTTCTTCAGCCATCTTGCCAGCATCTTCAGGTCTGATCGTTTGCATAGTTCTTTAAGCATGAATCCCAAATTATTTCTAAAAGAATATGAAAAAATGGCAGAGATAATGAAGTGCAAAAGTTATCTGAATTCAGTAAAGTAAATAAATTGAGACGTAATGTACATGGTAGACAGAGGAGGCTCATATGGTTGTCACTAATGTGAGTAAACCCATCACCGGCATTGAAAAATGATCAGACAGCAGTGAGAGAAGCCTTCCCAGTCTGTTACAACTTTACATTTTATGTATACACCTTATGTTTATTTTATGTATACATCTTGTACTTTTTTTCAATCTGACGTGCCTTGTATTGTGTGCAAACTTTGTATCACAGTCTGCTGGGAAAATAAAAGTTATTATTATTATTATTATTACATTTCTAGATTATCAGACCAAATATATGATGAGGAAATGCACCTCACAGATCATGGGTACAACATGGGTTCCACAACGTGGAAACATAACTTCTTCTAGCCTTTTAATGTGCATGGTGTACAACATTCCTCCTTTCACCTCATCAAAAGGAAGGATTGGTCAGTGAGTGAGAGAGAAAGATATGACACGAGGCACATGAAGGGAATGGACCTTGAATGGAGGAGGACGCCTCTTCCCTTGCCACCGTTTATTCTCCAGTCACTGCTGGCACTTTCCACATCCTTAAAACATGGTCTTTACTACCATCCATAAGTTGAAATTACTACATGTTGCAAATTCACACACCTTGGATTGTGGCAATTAAGCCCCAAGCTGATTTGATCTTTTCCCTTAAACAGTGAGCAATGATTATACTATACAAATGTATTTGAAAGGATTTTTAATTATGACACACAAACATTGCAGTGTTCATATCCTTTCTTTATAGTCCAACAGCCAATAAAGCCAAATTCTTCCCTTGATAATTATGCAGCACCATTGGGTGCTGATTATTCAATGTGTGATCGTCCGTCAAATGCCTCCCTAAACTTAAGGAGGTTAGTCTATCGGATTTTGCAACTTTCATCCAGCAACAAAAAGAGATTATCTATCCTGATGTATGCTTCAAAACAGACAACAGAGAGAATTGATGAGTGAGGATTGCAGATAGGATTATATTCCATAGGTGCAGAGCTGGAAAAACCAGAATGGACAGGATAAGGAATGAAAGAATCAGGGAAATTGTACAGGAGGAACCACTTCAGGAAAGGAACAAAACATCAAGGCTGAAATGGTTTGGGCATATAAGAAGGATGGAAACTGACAGAATGCAGAGCAGGGTGGCTACTTATAGCTAATTTTCAAATTCCCTGACCTTTCTCTGACTTTTCCCTGATGGATTTACCAATTTCCCAGACTGATCGCCAAAAGGTCAACTATTATTGGAATATTTTTTCTGCTGAATTGAATTTTCTAGCGCAACTTTAAATTTTCTAAATATCATCTCAATTTTTAGAACTACAAGTATGTATTTACTATAAGCTAGGGTGCTCCAGCAACCTCTCGACCTGAGTCTCGGAAGTTAAAAAAAAAAACGCAAGGTAAAATTTTTCCGAACAACATAGCCTCGGATTCTTTATGATGAGAGTAATACATTGTGATCATGAATTTTAACACTACTGGGCAAATATCGCAATAAGGATATGCAATATAAATAAATATGCAATAGGGATACATTGTACGTCTGATTCATGACTAAATAACTAACATTCCCAACTAATAAGATTCACAAAAGAATACTCCACGAATTGATGGTGCTTATTCCATGCACGTCGGTGAAAGACTTTAGTTTTAGTTGGAGAAATAATGGGTGGGAAAGACTGACCGATAAACGTAATGGTAGAAAAATAACAAGGATTCCTACATCAGTTTCTCCCAGATTGTTACTAGAATTCCCTGACTTTACCCTGACGTTTCCAGAAATTCAAAATTCCCTGACAATTACAGTTTTTCCCAGTTTCCCCCTGATGATCGCCACCCTGCAGAGTAAGATGCATGAAATTCCAGGGAAACTGCCCCATAAGGAAGACCACAGGATAAACGGCTGAATGGTATGGAAGAGAGCACCGAGATATGGAAAGAGGATTGGAGAAAAGTGAGAGAAGAGAAATGGTGGGAGGAGAGAAAAAAGTGGAAAGGCTTGTATGTGAAGTGGACCCAGCCAGTAGTTGGAAACTGTTATAGATAATGCTGGCGAACCCACAATAACCCTCCCATACACTTCCTTCCGGTCCCCCTCCCCTCACTCCCTATCCACCAACTGCTTTTGTTGGCACTCGCAGCCAGCATTCAAGTCTACACAATTGCTACACTTTGCCCACATATATAGTTTAGTAGATAAGAGTGAGTCTACTGAATCACTGGTCCATGTTAGCATTGCCCAAATGAGCAAGCTTATACACATTCAGGGTGTCCAGCAGCTGGGCATTTGAAAATTTCCTGAGATTTCCAGGATTTCCAGATATAATTTTTATTTTTACAGAGGAAATAGTGATTTTTTTCTCATTAATTATAAGAGAATGTTTGGTATGTTCTTTGGGTGATTAAACGTAAGGATTATTTTTAAATTTGCATATTTGGAGGAAAATGAACATAAAACTTTAAAATAGTTTGAGAGAAAATCACATCACATCATCACATCTTAGATTTAAACATTTTCATGCTGGTGCTCAGGAACAAGGTTATATTACAGCCAGATTTTGCTATGAATAGCATTGATATAAAATGATCAACAACTTAAAAAACTGAAGGAATTGTCTTTTTTCCTTATTTTGCTAAATGCGGCAACGCAAGGGAAATTTGACTTTGCAACTTGCCGATAAAGGCACATTGCTTCAGTTGCTGTCTTATATATTGACACCACAGAAAATTCCAGAGTCAATTCGATGTTTCTCTGAGATTTCCCTGATATTTCCAGTGAAAATAAAATTCCCTGAGATTTCCCAGTCTTCCCAGTTTTCCAGAGTGCTGGACACCCTGCATATTACTTCTGTGGCTATTTTGTATTTACGTTTCCTTCAGCATTATAATTTATTCAAGATGACTAATTCTTCGGGAAAGAGTGAGTGCATTGTTTAAGACATTTCTGTGAAGTTGCAGGTAATTGAAAAGGTGAGAAGATAATGGAAAGGACACATAGTAAGCACACCACTGAATTGAGGTGGCCATTGACCCTGACTTCTTTCCTTTGAGAGTGGACTGAGTGAGCAATTGGATAAGGGACTCAGAACTCCTGGGGGCGACCACTAATATTGCCACAGGAGAGAAACGTGCCCGAGTTAGCTGTAGTTTGGGGTGGAGGAATGAGGAGCTACAATCGTACATCAGCAATCTTGATGTCTTGGAAGTTAAAAAAACAGGAAGCTAATTCTGCCAATCTGCAAAGCCATATTCCTCACAATGAGTGTACAGGCATGTTAACACAATTCATGTACCCCCACAATTACCTGACAGGACAGACACGTGAACAAATTTTCCAAATTAGAGCAATTTTAGAGCCATGCATTTGCACATGTGTACACAATAAAATTTCAATATGTTCACTCATTACTTGCATGGGTAAAAGCACACTGCAAATCTGACTTAATACGATAGCGATTATGAATTTAAAGCTTACTGATGGGCAAATATCACAAATATGTAAAATAATAATAGTTACAGAAATATATTGAAATGGAACACGCTATCTGTTATCTAATAATAAGGTTCACCCATGAATGTATATGGAATTAATTAAAAATATTGCATGTAGGCAACATACATTCATTTTGACCAATGAAATGTTTCAGATAAATAAATTGAATGAACTACAGCCTATTAAAAGAAATTTTATACTGGGAATACTAATATTTCGTCACAATAAGCACAAAGGCCTTTGAGAAAGTCTGGTCCTGAAACCAAGGCCATACTACCACACAATTGAATGTGATTGGCCTATTATCACTTTCAATTATCTGCTTGAGCTTCCCCTTCCATCGGAATGGATAACTGGGCACTAATGCCCATCAAAAGCTATGTTGCAATAAATCTATTTTACCAGTGCAAAATTGCAACATTTATCTAAATTTTTGTCTTTGAATTATGAACCACCTTCCACCATTTTAAAAATAAATATAAATAAATAGAAAACCGATGCCTAACTAATGTGCACTTTTGAAACTAATGTATAAGACTAGGCACATTTAACACCATTTTCTCAAAAATCCAGACTCATTTCTCTGAGTTATCAAGTGTTCCTGAACTAATTAGAAATATCCAACGACAATTCTTAAAGGGTAATATATATGCTATAAAGTAGCAGAAATATATTTCCCAGCCACTACTATTTTTGTTTTCCGCCACTTTAGGGCCAAAACATGATATGTAATGCATGTGTGTAATTGATAGTACATGATATGAGAGTTTTGGCAATATGGCATCCGGTTCACTTACATCTTTATGTAGCTCTTGCAAATTGAACGTTGAACTAAAGGAAAAAATTATTACCTGCGATGTTAGCTCCCATAATTTCCACGCTAAATGCTCAGGTTTGAATGATCTATCAGTAAAAGCACTAAGCGAGTGCCGCGACATATTCTGGAAATGTTTTTCCTGCCGAGCTCCGTCTTTCAAGCTATCCAATATGGCTGACGACATTGAGTTTCTTAAAAGAGAATTGACTAATTTAAAATTAAACTGGAATTCCAACATTAATGTACCGAAAAAAGTTGTCACCTTCAGCGATACAGACTCGAAAACCAAACATGATATGCAGTGTTCTCATAATCCTGCCGAGAATTCATTGCCTGTGGCAGCTGAATATGAGCAACCTGTGACTCATATTATGAAGCAAAAAGCCAGGCATGCAGCTACGTCCGAAAACTCAGGAAATTCCAGCTCTACCATCACAATTCAAAGTGCCTTCAACACCGTCTTCCAGTGAGCATGGATTCCTGCATCGGAAATGATGGCTTCATGTCTGTCGTACATAAACATAGACGCCCTCGTCCAACTATGAGCTCCTCAGATAAGAAATGCTCTTTTTGTGGAGTCCCTGGACGATCAAATATTCACTTATGGAACTTCAGTCCGGAAACCAAGAGCGATGAAATAATGGGTTATTTGAAAGAGAATATCCCAGAAATAAAGGACTCGTCCCCTGAAATAGAACAGTTAAAAGTTTCTCTTGGCAATTATGCATCCTTCCATGAGAGCGTAAGATCTCTGTGGAAAAATTATGCATTGTGATCTCTGGCCTAAGAATGTTTTTTTCGGGAAGTATTCTTTTCCGAAACCTCGCCTCTAAACACAGGCCAAATAGCGTAAAATTTGACAGCGCTTCAATTAAACATCCAATGTGTGCGCAATAAAATGCTAGAATTGGAAAACCTTGTGAGTGAACATAAACCTGATGTCATTTGTGTTAACGAGCACTGGCTCGTTTCTAGTGAACTAGATACTATTCATTTACCACGTCTTGGCCGACAGTTTCTGCCGGTCAGTGCATAACACGGTGGTGTTTTTATTCTGGTTTCTGAAAGTTTGTCTCATTCTCCTGTGAAATCCACCCACAGCTTGTGTGACGAAGAACAGATTTTTGAATCTAGTGTAACGCAGATCCATCTGAAGGACTCTGACCTATTCATCGCCACTATTTACCATTCTCCCTCCAGCAACTTGGAACTATTCCTCAATAAAATGACCATACTGTGGGAAAACATACAAAATTCTGCTCAAAATCCTTCATTAATCATAACCAGTGATTTTAACTGTAATCTTCTCATCGAATCCAGAGCAAAACATGATTTGGTTGATCTGTTAACTTCATTTGGTCTTCAAATCACCACTGATGAACCTACAAGAGTAGGTTAATCAGTGCCATACATCAGTAACCTACAAGAGCTCTAGCTCTGCAACTCTCTAAGATAACATTTTGGCCATTATTGACTGAAGTAAAGTGAAAACAGACATAATTACTTCTCATATCTCAGATCATTTCCCACTGCTGTCTTCTATTATGATAAACCCCCTTCAAAAATGTCATTCGTATGAACATAGGGGATTCTTCTCCAATTAAAACATAACTAATTTCTGTGAATTTCTCAACTCCCATGACTGATCCACCTTATATGGCTTATGCTCTTTTGTAGACAGTTTCAATTACTTTTATTGTACCTACCAACATTATTTTGATGTTTGCTTTCCCTATGTACACATGAAAGTTAAAAAAATGCCTAAATTACGGGACCATAGGCGTTGGGTCACTGACGAAATTCATAATTTATCAAGGCTGATGAAAGATACAGCGACATACTATAGAATAAAGCAAGACCCTGCCAGTGGACAGGAATATTCATCAATGAAAAGTAACTATAGACGTACCCTGTTGAATGCAAAACAAATCTTTTAACAATCAGAGAATTTTGAATGCAGACAACAAAACTAAAGAAATATGGAAGATAATAAATGAATCAAAATATCCCAAGAATCTTAAATCTGATCCCAATCTAACAGATGCAAATGGTAACACTATTACTGATGGCTTACGCATGACTTCTGTCTTGAATGAATTTTATCTTTCTCAACAAGCAACTGGCAATTCTAGCTCTAATACATATCCACAAATCTCTCAATTCAGTCATTCATTATATTTGTATCCCAGCAGTGACCAAGAATTAAAGAACATCTTCCAAAAATTAAGTAACAAATTCACCTCATGTTTGGATGGTATTCCAACTTTTGTAATAAAAAAATCTTTTAATGCAATTAAGTCCCCTTTACTCTTTTTAATTAACGAATCTCTCAGACTTGATGAGTTCCCTTCTACACTCAAAATAGCCAAAGTCCTACCTCTGTATAAAGGTAAAGGTGACAAAAACAAATGAGTTCTTATCGACCTATAGCTTTGCTAAATCAATTCAGCAAAATCTTTGAAATTATTTTTTATAATCACCTTATATCATACTTGGAAAAATATAATCTATTATCAGCTTTTCAGCATGGATTCAGGAAATCTAGATCGACCTCCACCGCCACTTACCATGTAATAAATAAAATACTGACTGATCTGGACAATAGATTAGAATCCCTGGCCTTATTCTTTGATTTTCCAAGGCCTTCGACCTAGTAAACCATCACAATCTTCTTTCTAAACTTGCCAGCTTTGGCATTAGAGGAACGTCCTTTAATTGGATCAAACCATACTTGAGTGGAAGGCAACAATGTGTTTCCCTATATAGAAATGGGATTAGATTTGTTTCACCTGCAAAAAATGTTAACCTCGGTGTCCCACAGGGTTCAGTTTTGGGTCCAGTGTTATTTCTCCTATATATTAATGATCTCCCACTCACTTTAAGCTCCTTGACTGGCACTCTTCCAGTACTGTATGCTGATGATATGAATGTTTTAGTATCTGCTACTTCCATTGACAACCTAATATCAAAGTCGACTAGTGCTGCTACTCTTATGCATGAGTAGTGTGATCACAATTCCCTTCGTTTGAATGTTGTAAATCTAATCTAATTTATTTTGCAAACAAAAACAAGTCTCAAGCAAACATTACTATTAAAATTGACGGTAAACCAATATCACAGAATACCATTTCTCGTTTCTTAGGAATCAACATTGACAGCAGAGTATCTCGGGACAGTCATATTCACAATTTACGGAATAAATTGAGTTCTGTCTGTTATCTTATAAGATCTATTCAGCATGCGGTTAATATTGATGTGTTATTGTCTGTATATTTTGGAGAATTTTACTCCCATGTAATCTATAGTATTCTTTTCTGGGGTTCTTCACCAAAGGCTAGTGTTATATTTAAAATACAGAAAAGAATTATTCTACTTATGTGTAATGTACCCTTCAATGTCACCCTCTTTTTAAAAAACTTTGGATCCTGCCTCTTCCATGTGTCTATATATATGCTGCAATCACTTGTGCTAAACTGAATCTCTGTAGTTATAGCCGAAATGACTTTTATCACAGTTATAACACTAGGAGTGCTACAAACCTACACCAAATCTATGTCAGGACTAGACATGCTGCACTAGGACCAAAAAATATGGGCCTTATACTATTTAACAAGTTACCAGTTGAAATAAAATACTGTGAATCGATAAGTGCATTCAAATATGCACTTAATCAATATTTAAAAATAAATATTTTCTACTCAGTTGACGAATTTATGCAACAAATATAACTTGTATTAATGTTGTCTTGACTTGGGCTATATTTATATGTAAAAACAAATTGCTGGACAGTTTATTATAGTATTTGTATTAAAATATGTATATATATTTTATTTTTTGTATAAGATAAAATATTTTTTGTATTTGTAAATTACGAATCCTATACCTACACGTTTGTATTGTCTTTGGAGAATAAATTCTATTCTATTCTATTCTATAATACTCTAAATGCAATAACTTTAAAGCTATTTCAAAGATACAATTCCATCATATTAAAGAGGTCATTAGTACCACTTTATTAAATAAATAGTCCCATTAAGACTCACCTCTGAATTCAAGTATAGCTTGGACAGCAGATTTGGATTTATTCAAGATGGCAACATGGAGCGGAGTAAGGCGATATGGGACAAAATCTTCGGAGAGTGGAGATGTCATCACAGTCTGTATATTAGGATTTGCACCATTCTTCAAAAGAGCTGTCACCAACTTCTCCATTCCTTTGGCACAAGCAACATGAAGAGCAGATTCACCCTACAAAAATACTAGCTCAGGTGAACTTCTCCTGCCAAGCTACCATTAACGCCAATGACACAATGCCCCTCAGATTAGGAAATAATTTTAGAAAATATAAATATACATGAAGAACTTGTGGTCACAGGGCCAAGGATATACCCACACAACTTTTTTCTCATATAAGTTTTGATTACAATATTAAATTATCTTCATGTAATTGCAGATTAATCTTATACTAAAAGATACACAGCTTTACAGAACTTATTCCTTAAAACTTGTTCATTTTACTATAAATGCCTGAAAATTTGAGTAGTAAGCTACATATTTTTTTAATATTTTGGGTAGCACGCAGACCATTTCCTTGTACTGTTAAAAATGCTTCATTGCTCCATTAAGTGTTCGCGCTCATGGCACAATGCATGAACACCTCATTTTCATCAGTTCCCTTTTGATCAAAGAAAAATGAGTGAATCATGATTCATCTCAAAGTGAAGGTTCAACACATGACAATGCAGAAGTTGCAGGTGGAGTACAATAACAATTGCCATGAATCTCAGGCAACAGAACTGATTACAGTTTTAGTAAGCCCAAGATGAGTAAAGACAGTTTATTACGGTAATTATCTGTCAAATTATTCATTATCTCAACTATAGACCATTCCCTTAATGTAGTAAAAAAATTTGGGCCAAAAAAAAGTGCTGCATATACACTTACCTATTACTTAAAAATAAGAAACAAATTTCAAGTGAACTTCACAGAAACTAAATATTATTAGTTTTATCAGAGAAGATAAATGAATACACAAGAATCCATTGTGTAAGTCAAAAGCATTTCAACCTCATATATTATTACAGCATAGTTCAATGCCTTAATATTACCACTTAACTATTCATCAAACATCTGATCGGGAGACATGCAAACTTTTATGCTCCAAATGCACTGAGGCAACTACTTTCTGTTAAAAACAGCACTTCTCCCCGTAAGTATGCAGTGGCTAATTAAAGGGGGAGGCACCTCCTGCTCCCCAATTCCTTGGAATAATACAATTAATATCAGATGAGTTTTTCTTGAATGCTAATAACTTTTTCATGAGGTTTAAAAATACATTCAAAGTATTTCATTCTTTCAGATCCCAAAGCCCCCTGAAAAGTAGCAAGACAGCTCCCCACAAAACAACAACCTTTATCTGCCCTTTTCAAGATGCGGTGAAAATTCTCATAACTAATCATTTTCTCCCTAATTACAACTATGCTCCAGAAACCTGTAACGGTTTATTTCACGCAAAATTTCCCCATTAATCATAAATAACTTATAGCAGGCCTTACCTTTTGGTTCACATGATTAGAATTAGCTCCATTACAGCACAGAAAAAGACCAGCAGGCTCTAACCCTTCTCTTATGATTAGGTGTAGCAGTGAATCGCCTGAACTAGCATATTGCTAGAATCAAAGTGAAAAAATTGCATGTTAAAAGGAATAAAATAACTTGAAAACATACAGAACATAAGAGGATGTTGCCCATTTCCAAGAAACAATGAAAAATACAAATATATCATTATATTTACTGCCAAACAGACGATTACAAAATAGCTGAGAAGAAGCCAAAAGTTGACAGAGCTAAGAAAAACACCTGACACATCATTGGAACTCCATTCATTCCATAGGTTATCCTGAACATGTTAATTAAATATTTTAATCAAGGAAAGTGGGTACTTGAATTCCAAGTTGAAAGTCACCTCCAAACTGGTAAGAATGAAAACTCAATGGTAATTTTCCACACAGTTTTAATAAACACTGACCATGGTTTCGACACTTTATGTCATTATCAAGGTACAAAATTAACTTTCCGATTCTGTATATACCCCTTAGCAAAACACAGTTAGGTGAGGCGAGAGAGGGTAGGTTCTGACTGTGAAGAGGACAAGGGAGTGAATATACAGAGGTGGGGGAGTTATAGAAATAGAAGAAGAATATTATCTTATATGTTTTACTGCATGGAAATCGTCCAGTTAGGTGCATAAGCTCTTTCTCTTAAATTTTCAAGTTTTAAAATGGTCTCAATAATAATTCATGAGTAAATTTATGTGAATATTAATTCCAATTAAATTTTATAAAGATTTTCATCTCCAAGTGGTAAAAGAAGATTGTTACATACATTTTTTTAGGGATCACCTTGACATGCGTTAGGTAGAATTGTACTGTCCAACTTATACCACTAATTTTAATAATTGGTTTCAATAACTATCCTGTACCTATGAGCAGTTTCATGATAAACTGCTCATTAGTTCATTTACTTGAGAGGGAAAAAGAAAGCAGTATTTATGGACTTAAGGCCAATTGGAACCCCAACCATCTCTCTTGAGATCCAGAACTGAATTAAAATTTTATAGGGGCAATACCCTGGGACTATAATGCAGTGCAAAATTCTATGTAGTATGTAATAGATTAGATAGACACAGATTGGAGAGCAAGAAATATGCTATGCATAAGCAATGGTGCCTAATTATATAAATCAATGAGAATTGTTAAATCAGGATGCTATTATACCAGTATTAAATAAAGACGGAGGAGAGAGACAGATGGCAAGAGATATAGCCTTCCTGAGGATTACTCACCACATCCGTAGATGCACCATGGTTGATAAGGAGGGACGCAAAGCCATCTTCGGTAGCATAGGTCTCGGGTGGATGGAGCACAAGCGCAAACCACAATGCCGTATGCCCCTCGTGCGTGCGCAGATTGGGGTCAATGCCAGGAGTCCCAAGGAGTAGCTTCAGCATGTCAAGGTTACGAGCCATCACACACAAGTGCAAGGGTGTACTGTAGTATAAGGATGGGTTGGAAACAATGGTGTTAGTTCATGAGCACACAACAGACATGACGTTAAGGGTGGTGAAATAGTTAACCGTGCAATTTTTCACAAAATAAAATTTCCTCATGACCCTGGTTTTGATGCCGACGCACAATCTTCAGCAAGTGCCTACCCCACTATTTTCCTTTGCTCCACCCCCTTCCCACAATATTGTAACAGTCCCAACCACCCAGAATAAGGCCGGGGGAACGTGGACAGTATTAACCCATGCACTCCCTCCCACATGAGACGCACATGGCAAACCAGCATCACCTGTCATTAGTGAAAAAGGACCCTCAAAACGAAGTGCCGGTGGGGTGGGGGGGGCCCGACCGTGTTTAATTCTTGAACCCTCCTTTACTGCTGGGGCTGGGTGGTGCTGACATGGGAATTTCCCATGTCTCAGCCCACTGGGTTGGAAAACCATGTCAATGCCAACCGCCACTTTTCCTCCTCCCTCACCCTCTTTCTGGGCTAATGGGACCTCATACTACCCCCACTGCAGCAATGCAGACCCTTATTGGCCGCCGTGGTCCCATGGGAAGCCTCAGGATCCACATATAAGTGGGGATCCTAGCCGGGGTAAGGCAGTCAGAATGGCAGAGGTGCTGGATGCAGTCGAGTGAACAACTCCTAGGGCAAGCACCACTCATATCAGGGGCAAGCTTAAGTGAAGTAACTCCCGTGTCCTATGACCCGTTCAATGCTGGGAGCATAGGCCTGCTTAAGTGCACAACTCTGCTGCACACTCCTGCTTCACACCTGCTCTCGCACCCAGCCATGATATTTCATTGAAATATTCCGTCTGAGTTTCAGAATGTACATTGGTATTTTGGTGTGCAATAGTATAACGATTTCTAAGTGTTTTATCTGCATGAAAGTTGTGCTGAGCCAGATAATCTCATGGAAGTCGATGCTCTAGTGATGATGGAGTACTTATAATGAGATGTGAAATTTAGGCATAGTCAGAAACACAAACTGTTAAATACTTAGCTAAGTATTTACTGTGATTGACCCGATAAATGAATATATTAATTTTTTGCAATTTCTACTGCAGTATTTCGACATTCTTAGCTATGTAAAGTGATTGTGCTGGTGTGGTCTTGAGAAAAGTTTGATTCTAAAACTTTTTGCAGTTCCATTTGGAAAGATTACATCAATGGTGCAATAGGACGCATGCAATAGCAAATATTATAAAATGGATGCACAGTGTTGTGCGAAATATTCCCGGAATGTTAAGTAACGGCAAAAAATTGAGTCTAGCCTTGTGATCAACTAAGCCTAATGAGGAGACATCAAGAGACCTACAGTGAGGTGAGGAGACGCCAAAGATTTAATTTTTTTTTCGACTGGGGAAAGATGAAGAAAAATGGTCACTGCTTTTTCTCCCATTGGCCCGGGTTCACGAGAAAATTGTAGGTAAATTGAGAATTTTGCTCCTTTTCAATTCTTTGCATTAAGACATATTCATATGATGCATGTCCTTGCAAGTATTTACGTTGATACATAGATGCGTGGACAAATTATCTGTATTACAACAGGAGCTATTTTATGTCCACAAGTTCGCGCATTTGCACAATTTTGGGTGTAAATGCAATACAATTTTAATGATGACTGTTTACGCATCTGCTCATGTGTAACAACGGCTTTATGCTCGTACTATAATAATTCACCCTTGTGGAGTAGGTTAATGCATTGGGTGCACAGTACTCCACTATAGTACAGCATCGAGGCCCTACTGCGTAATTTATTTTTCGGTTTAATATGTTTCAGAAGCTGTTAAGTTATGTTATTTATATATATATAAATATGTTAAGTTAAATTCCAAATCCCAAACATGTACGACCGTAACTGCATCATTTTTAATTTTCAAACTATTTCTTGGATCTTCAACTAACCCTTCAAAGAGAGTATACCTAGTAGCAAATTTTAGGATTCTATGCTTCACCTAAATTTACACTTAACAGGTGGAAGGTGAGTCCTTGGCCAAACATTTTCACATTTTGAAATCCGAGGGTACTTTTTGGGGAAGAGAGAGATCTCCGATCGGTCGTGAGTCTTTTTGAAGAATGTTAACAATAAACAAAGATACAAATTCTTATCACAAAGTAATGTATTCACTTTGAATTTCCTAGCAATTATACTCAAATACTGATATTTGTTAATCAACTCTTCACTCACTGAGAAGAGTTTTCTGACAGGAGAGAAATGATAAAAATGCCCACGGTATGAAATAGCAGAGGTTTGTTAAGAGCTTCATTTAAAACGGCAAATTTTATGTAAGCAAAATGTGGATCAAAGGATCGTGGAGTGTTTTTCTTGAACAATCAATCAACATGGTTGAAAACCTGGAAGACCTTAATGTTCGACAGCATACAAAAATGCTCGTAAGTTATGTTATCCACACGAACAGCGTTCGCACAGAAGCAAATCATCGGGTGATAACTTTATAAAATGTGCTTATTGTGGAGCCATACATGCAAAATCATTTAAAATCATGCCACATAACGCAGTGAACAAAAGACGACATTACTAGGGTTAAAATACACATTATAAGGGAAAGAAAATACTGTGTTATCATACCTTATATTTGGAATAAACTAGAATACATTAACTTTCTCTTCCCGAGATCCCTGTTTCGATTCCTCAAAATGTTACAAAAATAAATGCAATGCCAGGTAAAAAAGTGGAATGAAATCCTAAAGTGACAATTTAATCGTGAGCCCAAGTGTACGGGAGAAAAAATTGTCACACTTCCTACATTTCTCTCCTATTTTGGGAAAAAAAATTGTGTTGTTAGCGGCCTCAACACAGGTTTTGTGATGTTGCCTTCTACGTAGGGATGAGATATCAATAAATTATACGTACAAATTCACTCACAAAACCAGTCTCTACAGTGTAAGAAGTTCTGACAATGCCTATGACATTTGACTTTAAATTAATATACAGTAGACCTTTGCATTACGATATGGATTAAAATTATTAAGACTATTATTAAACCAATATTTCAAATTAACATTTAATACGCATTAATTATACAGTAAACTATTACATTGAATTTCTCTCCATGAACACTATTGCAAAACGTGCATCCTCACCTCTGTCATTGCCGCGGTTATGACGGGGGCAGTGTGCTGCCCACCTACAAGTCAATTTCAGCAACTTCATATTTTATCGCATATTGAAGCAATGGGAAGATAACATGGATTAGAAAGTACCTAACTTTGGCAATGAGGCAACTTTCTTTTGATCCCACCCAATCCTCTGTGCAACGTAATTACTTCAGCGGAAACCTTGCCATCAATAATTTACATGCGCATTGCTTCCGTCAATCAAAAACTTCGTCCAAAAATTCAGCGTTTCTGAGGCCCGACGTTTCCGTTCCCGACCGGTATGACCATTTCAGTGTATATCAGGTATCTTAAAACAAAAAAACAATGGAATGCCTTCCTAAGGCGAGTGTGCCGCCCCTGGCCAACACCAAGCATTCTGTAAGGTTTTGTTGTTGACATAATCCGGGCATAGGGGAGCATGGGTGTGCTCTGGTGAGGGTCGACCGTATTTTGTGGCCGCTTGCAGGCCTCTTCAGCTGACTTGGCTCTTTGGGGTTGGGAGACTCAGGCATCCATGCAGCGAGAAACACGAAACACATAAGAAGGGGTCATAACTATTTTCATGGAGGCTTTACTAAAAACAAACAAACTTAAAATGCAAAACAATGGTAACTTCTCTAGCAATGTTTATATATGCACATTGATAGGTAAAAAGTTATTTATGTTTAGGCTCAATCTGAGAAGAAAATTGTAGGTTTTACTTGAAAAATTAATGTAAGGTGGTTTGTTTAACCCTATAGATGAAGTCTTTTGAAGTGTCCAATGACTTTATCTTTATTGTCGCACAATAAAAGTTCAGTCTATTCTACGTCAGGATGTTTCTTTACAATCCTCCTCCCTGTACCCCAAGAGCGAGCAATTCTTTAATGTCCTCAGAAGTCACCATATTCCCTTCTTTTGGGGAGTCGTCCTCACCGCTACCTTCTTCATCTACCATTTTCTCCAACTCTTGGAGTTCTTCAGTGCTCAGCTCACTTTCGCGATCGTCGATTAGCTCCTCGATGTCATCTTCATCCACCTTAAGCCCTAATGTATGACCGAGGTCAATAATTTCCTCGCCTATCACTTGCCCTTCATCAAAGCCTTGAAAATTGTGAGCAACTTCTGGCCAAATCTTTCTCCACACTGAATTCAGGCATCTGATGGAAACTTCATTCCATGAGTCCACGATTAAACAAATACTCTCTAAAATGTTGAAGTGTGACTTCCAAAAATCTTTCAGAGAGATGGAATTTGGATGGCTAGTCTCCTCGAAGCACTTAGCAAACACCTTTTTAAAATATTTTTTTTACATTGGCAATTACTTTTTGATCCATCAGTTGTAGCAAAGAAGAGGTGTTGGGAGGAAGGAATAGCATTTTAACAAAGTCGAATTCTGCTTTGATGGATGCAGCAAGATTCGGGTCAAGACCTGGGGCACTATCCAGCACCAACAATGCTTTGAGAGGCAGGTCTATACTCTCAAGGTACCTAGCTTTTTATGGAAGGCCATAACTCCGATAGCAGCCACTCATTAAAAATTTGGCGTGTCACCCAAACTTTTTTGTTCCAACGCCAAAAGACTCCCTAATTGCACTTGTCCACTTTATTTTTCTTGAAGACCCTGGGGTTTTCTGTGTGGTATACAAGCATGGGTCGCAGTTTTAAGTCGCCTGAAGCATTAGCTCCTAGCAAATGTGTGAGCCTGTCTTTCATGGGCTAATGTCTAGGTAAGGCAGCCTCTTCCTTCGTAATGTATGTCCTCTTGGGCATTTTTTTCCAAAAGAGGCCCGTCTCATCGGCGTTGAACACCTGCTGTGGGCAATAACCTTCGTTTTCAATAATTTCATTGAAGTGCACTACATATTTTTCCTCTGCTTCTGTATCTGCACTCGTGGCTTCAACATGCATTAAGAAACTTTTAATGCCCGTTCTTCCTTTAAATCATTTGAACCAGCCTTTGCTCGCTCAAAATTCTTCATACTGTGTAGCACTCGTTGAAGGTGTTTTGCATCGAACATCTTCAAAAATTTGTTTGGTCTTCTCACATATAAATTGCCCAGGTACAGTGTCACCTTTCAGTTCCTTCTCTCTGATCCACAGTAACAGGAGTCTCTCCATTTTAGAAATCAACTCCCTTCCTTTTTGCAAAGAAGTTGATTCATCGGTCACTTTAATTTCTCTCAGGCACTCTTTCTGTTTAATTATCGTTGGCTGCGAAAAACCGTACTCACGTGATAGAGTGCTAACCCGAGCACCGTCATTGTATTTTTTCACAATCTCTTGCTTTGTTTTAACTGTTATTTTCTGCTTGGGATGCACTTTAGGGGGCATAGTCACTACAAAACTCCTAGCAATAAACCAAATACTTCTCACAGTGGACCACAAACTTCTCACAATCTGGAAGAGTAAATGCAGTTCGAAAAGAGAGATTCACAGTACAAACTACGCACTTCTTCACTCACGTCACTTCGCACGGAAGACACTCGAAGACTGACCTTGACAATAAGGTAGAGCGCAATCGGCGACCCAGATGGCAGTGCGACACTGCATCTCTTGGTAGTGGATGGAAGGATGAAAGGAAGTCATAAGGGAATTTCAAAGCATATTCACACATATTAGCCATCACATTACAACCCTGTCATTCATCGTAGAGTTAAGGTATTATTTAATTCGTTTCATTTGCCTGATTTATTACCTAGCAACAGCTATATCCATTAATGCATTGTATCACTTCATTGGCTGGTAATAAGCTCGAACATGAAGTTACTCTTTGGGTGGAGTGTTCGTTTTATAGCATTTCACAATGGTCAAATTTTGTATGTATAATGACTAATGAAAGCCTTATTTTTCTTTCTAATATATTTGATAATGACTACGTAATGAATGTTGCTAAATCTCACCAAAGATGACTTGTGGTAGCACATTGCAACATTTGTCCTAACCTCACCGGCAGCTTTTAATTACTAGTAACATTGAATATGTAAATGTTGCTATGTTAAAAAATGTGTTTCGTTAACAAATAAGGCTTAGAATTATGAATGGATGACACATTGTGCAAGTGGAAACGAAATTGGCGAAATTTGAAATTTTAAAAAGCACATGCTAAATCAGCTCAGATTGTAAGTCGAATCCATCATAAGTCGAACCCATCATAAAGCGGGGGTCCAATGTATATGGTTTAATTTCTCTTCAGTTCTGTTACTATGGAACCGGTATTTACATCGTTTATAACAGTGCAGATGTTTGCATACTTGCATCCATTGAATACTCCACCATTCTAGGCGTAGCGCTCCTGCCCTTGGTTCCCCGGTGACAGTGCCCGGAGTCTCCAAGAAAGATGCTGGGCCTGCCACTGCTGTGGCCTCTGAGCAACAGTAGTGACGTCAGACCCATCCAATCTGACAGTGCCCCCTTTTTCGGCCATTTTTCACGCCGTTGGAATTTTGAAAACTTTGAGAATTTATACCTCGGGAACTGTGCATTACTTAGGCATTGGGCTTTTTGCATAAGGCAAGATTCATCGTCCTCTATTTTTTACAAAAAATCGACAAGTTCTCCATTTTTGACAGCAAGTACTAAACAGTAACCATGATAATTCATTAAACAAAACAAAAGACTGCAAATAAAGAAACAAAGATTGAATCAATAATTACACTAATAGATGACAATTACGAGAAAATCTCATGAGGTACCTAGGGAAAGGCAAGTATTTCCATTTCTTCTCAGCTCTCTAAGAGACAAACAAATCACATGAGTGTTAATTCGATAAACAGTTACACATTCAATGAATGAGAGGTACTTATCAATCCTTCGCCTGATTATTACACACTTCTTCTGAAGCATGTGAGGTGACACATGGAGTTTAGTTATAGTACGACACTTTAGCTTGTGATCTGGAAACACCACAGAGGATGTTAGGGGGCAAAATAAAAAGGGAGGAAGCTTCAATTTCATGGAATTACCCCAACAACATCTTGGAATTAAGTTAAAGAGAAGGCTTCCGTGGTGATTATAATTTTAAGATTGATTTCAGTTTTCTGGTTTACTCATGCGATGAACTATACTTCATAGGACTATATTCTGCAGACAGTGGCTTCTTCAGGTTGAAGTATCTTAGCGGTTCATCACAGGTATTATACATTATAATGCTACATTGTTGAGCCACTCCCCCGATTGGATCACCTGTTTCGAAATTTGAAATAATCTGTTTTAAATGCAAAATTATATCAATCAATTGATCGGGGAAGCGAGGATAGCTATATCCTCACGAAGTCTTGGAAACTGTTTTTTTTTCTATTGCCTCATGAAATATGGACTAAGGGGGGAGTAAATGCAGGTTTACTCATAGTGAAGCCATGGATTTTAGGGATAGTGACTGCAACAGGTATCCCAGTCCTATTTCCCATCATTGAATCAAGTCATTTTTCTGTTCGAGCGCTCAGTAAATTAAAATTCCCGCAACTAGTGCATGGCAGTGAGTTAGTACGTCAAGTCACTCATGAGTTAAAACCAAAAGAGAATTGTTTACATTATGGAAATGCAGCTAACAGTTAAAACAATAATAAAATAAGGGTAAAATTGCCTCAAGATACCATTTTCCCCATCACTCGAGATCTAAATTATCCACAATTTAAATTGGATAAATAATTGTTTGACTTAGGCACTTGTGAGAGACGAATGCACTAAAATTCACTCATTTTACACAATTGATAGATAATACTCGGCAATGCTGATTTGCTAGGTGTCTTTGTCAGCAAATAGAGAACTTTTCTGATGCGATATCCCCACAAGGTTCGTAAACTCAGTTTCAGGACTGGGTCCGAGGTTTGTAATTTGGAAAATTTCGTATTTTCGAAACTTTGTATTTTCGAATAGGGCCAAGCATTTAGCAGATACTTTACCTCGAGGCTGACAGTTTTGCTTCATAAAATTGAAACTTCGTATTTTCGTGCTTCATATAAAGAAGTTGCAACTGAATAACAAAACTGGAACAACAACTTCTGTCTCAGCAATATTAATTGCTATTATCAGTACTATTGCCCAGTAAAATGACCTAGTTTCCAAAAACAGTACACAAAAATAAGAGCTCATTATTTTATCAGCAAGTCAAATTGATCTCATAAAGACTTGTTAACATACTCTTTCAAGAAACTGACTCACTCTCATAATAGCGAAATCCAACATTCATGTAGGAAACATTACTACATGCCTACAAAGTCTCACTTGATCAATGACATAAACTTTCACAATTGTCTGAGAAAGACTCATGATTTAAAAATTTTTCAGCATAAATTGAGGGCTCACACTTCAACCAGCATACTCAAATATGACGTATTTAAGAAATGTAAGAATTTGAATGGGATGGCCTAGCTGAATGATGTCTGCACAAAAGCCACTAATGCAGATCAAATTATTATTTTTTACCACAGCAAGTTAAAGCAATCCAGGTCACTAAAAGAGATCCAACCATCAATGCACCAATGCAGTCACAGATTCATACTTACTATCCCTGACTGTTTTGGACATTTGGATCCAATCCCTTTTCCAAAAGAAGTTTTCCAACATTGGCCATAGCTTTCACCACTTCAGGTGAATTCTGAGATGATGTCTTTTCAAAATTTTCCTTCTCGTTACCACCAGGTCTCTCATCCTCAAAGAAGACGTATGCATCTGGAGCTACTTCATGAGGGCTGAATGAGGCAGCAATGTGGAGTGCTGTGTCCCCTCTTGCAGGTATTGTGGTGAACACTGAGGCGCCGTTTCCCACCAAAAATATAGCCGAATACTCGTCTCCTGCGGAAAGAGAAGAAAGCCATGGAAAGAAAGGTCGTATGACATGATCAAAAGAGTAATTGTAATCACAAGCTCCTTTGAAATCAAAATTACTGGCTAAGATAAGATAAAAATACTCTGAAAAGCAGTTGGTCCTCTTCATCACACTATCAATTCAATGGGAGATCCAAATAAACAATAAAAAAATTTAAAAATGCTTCTATTATTGGAAACCAGAGTTGTGGTAATAGGACAGTAAATAATGCCTCTTTAAATAATAACATTTCTCTGAAGCAATAGGGAGAATGGAAGTGAATAATTAATGAAGTAGATATTTCTTTTGTATCCTGGCCAAATGTTTGTGGAGGAACAAGGTATGAATGAAGAAATTAAGAGGTGGTGCTGGTGGTAAAGTTGATGTACTACATGGAACCAATTAAGGATTAAGTGTTAATCTAGGGAAGCAAGACTCTAGGGGTACAAAAGCATCCTCCTTTCAACGTAATTAAGTGGTGGCAAAACTTGGATATGTTTGGATAAACATGAGAGTAGGCTAAAGACAGAGGGGAAGGGGGACTGTTTGCAGCACATGTACATTGGATAGGGTTAGGAATGAGTGGGTTGTGAAAGAATGAGAGGGATGCCACATATGCATGAAAGGAGTGTGTTCTGTTGGTTTGGCCATGTTGAGAGAATGGACGAAAGTCAAATGGCATAAAAGACGCAGATAGGATAGTGAAATAAAGGGTGTGGGAGGCATGGGAAGGATAATAATGTAACGGTGCCCACACACAGTCAGTTATTGATAGATGCCGGACATGTCAGTCCAGCTGTTATTAGGATTATAGTACCTTGTGCATTAATTTTTTTGTTTCACAAAGACTTTTTCACTCCATCATTATGGTTAATTCTTTTAAGTTTAAATTTTAATTTACAGTTCAGCTAATTTAGCATGTGCAGCATTTATAGGGGTTGTGAAATTGGAGGTGCACCACTGAGGAGTTCATTAAATCGAAGGATCAATATTTTAGAAGGATAGTGAATTCCCTAATAAATGTGCTAGCAAATAGTTCAAACTCGCCCCTCTTTATCAAAAAAGTTTGTATACACTGACAAATGAATCGCCAAGCTGCTACGAGACCACGGTGAAAAAGGGCTTTATGATTGCAAAGACGATGAAAATACAAAATGTGGAAGACATAATGGCAAAAATTTCATAAAATTTAACAGTAATTATTTGCTAGTAATAATAATACATTATATATCATTCACTATATTGTGACTATTTGCTTTTCTTCATTACTGTATAGATTCCATTGATAAGGAATATATATGTGAATAGATTGAATAAACATTTTGGACGTAGAAAAATACATATATGAGCAGATGCTAAAGCATCCCCTACCATACACCTTAACAGTTGCTCTGAGTGTAGTAGAAATGGTATATCCAATAATTGTAGTATGCTGTAGATTTAGCTGCATATTCAAAAATCTTAATTTATTTTATAGATTGACTGATATTGTATAGATTTAAATGCACCAACGATATGAGTTACATCGAACTATGTCACCTATGGGTAACATTACAGCTACAATATATACACTCACAACGGATTTCGAATGCACGGTGTGTTAGTTGAAGGCCAATATCTTATTAATCTGAATCCCGAAGTTGTCGAAAAGATGTTAAATCTAATCGGATGAACAAAAAGGACAGAAAAATAATAAAAACAACAAAGATACACTTCTAATCTAATGATACAAACTATAAAAATCGTAAAAGTTCAAAACATTGCCGTTATGTAACAAAACAACACATTCAAAAATGCACCACACTGTAGAAAAGATTGAAGCCTAAGCTATGATGCCAGCAAAATTCCAATCGCCTTACAAGTGACTTAAGTCTGCTGGCCGGCAGTAAAGAATGGCTTGAACGTGGACGTTCTAGAACGTCCTGCGCCACCCACGGGTGCGATCGCGATAGTACCCACAGGACATTCCAGAACATCCTTGCGCGTTCAACGTGTTAACACAGGAATTATTGACCTCTACTAAAAAGTTAAGTTATGTAAGCCAAAACCATACTACTAACGACATATGGAATACTTTTTGTAGCATCACATGACCAGCCATAAATATCACAATACCACGTAAACTGAAAATCGTCAAAACGGAACCCAGGTGGTCTAATGCAGATGTCCTGAAATATCTTAATCGAGAACGAATCTTGCACACAAAAATGAAGGACGCCCATCAGGATCTACCCGACATGGAACTTAAGAAAATATGTGATGAATATAAAAGAGCTAAAACAACAGCAAGAGATGCCTTGAGAAAAGCATTAATGGAATTCAAAAGTAAAATATAAGAAGAATTTTTGGAAGAAAACCCGTTTTGGTCTTACGTGAGTGAGGTTCAAGGGAATAAATCTACAGTATCGTCAATAAAAACAGTCAAGGAGAAAGAGTTAGCGATAGGTTAGAAAAAGCATGTATCATTAACACCTTTTTTCAAAGTATCTTTACTTCCTGCTGTCAGAATAGTACCGTAAAGTGGGGTTACTTTAGTACGTAGGGGTAAAATTATTACAACCTCGTTTTCATACATTTAGCATTTGATAATTTGTTGTAGTTCAAAAATTTGACAAGAGATGTCAATTTTATTGTGTAGTTAAAGTTTCTTTGGGTTGGTTACACCAGTCAAAAATCGTTTCTTTCGATTTTGAATTCTCACAACAGGAGGTTATATACAAGTCTGTTTTAGGAGTGAGTTGTTCAGTTCTACAAACCTATTGAGGTCAAAATGATTGTGATTGTTCCCGAATCAAAGCTAAGTGTAAATTTTGGTAACAATATATCCCAGTTTAATTTGAGATAACATCTGTTTTTCTATCTGCATACGTTAATGTAGTAGTTTGCTAAAATGTAAATATGAAGCTTGGTGGGGTCAGTTTAGTACACCTGTTTAGTCTACAGGTTGGAAGGGTGAGTTTGGTACAAATATTTTTTCAAAATAAAAGACAACGTTTTCGTTCCAGAAACAATGCCACGGCAGTATGTTTGTAAATTGTGATCAAGGCCTTATCGAAACTACACAATAGAGACTGTGGTCAAAGACTGACCTTCTTAAAGGAAAGATGAAGAGACAGGGTTAAATTTATTCCCAATTAAAAGTTTTTTTCAGCATTTTTGTTGTTACTCTATGATAAAATTTGATATCTATTTTGGTGTTGCTTCTATTATTTTTTGGTGATCTAACACAGAGACGATCGTGAAGTTGAAAATTGACAAAATATTCTCAAAAATCTTAAAACATGTTGAAAATATATTTTTTAATCAGAAATTGGCCTTGCTACTTCTTGAGAATCTGAGGAAACGTTTGTGATGGGGTGAGAATAGTATACAAGTCTCTGCTATGTTATTTCAATACCACCCGTACTAAATTGACCCCAATTAATGGGGTAACATTAGTACATTTAAAAAATTTTTTTATAACCATTGTAATGCACATAGAACCTTAAGCAATAGCTGATTTTGGTCATGAGGGTTGAAGCTTTCACAAGAAAAATTAAATTGGACTGTGAAAAAAACATAGCTTGCTGCAGGTTCAAAAATATGTCAAAAATGTACTAAAGTAACCCCATTTTACGGTACCGCTATAATGCCTTGCTTATATACAAATCCAATGCAGTCTACACGGAGTAGGACTTTGATTGATTATTATGGAAATGTGAATTATTAAATAAATGTTTTCGCTTGCATATGCATTTTTTGTACGAGGTTATTCTGTCTAACCCCAGTTATCATACGTATTTCCATCGGTTGAATTGCTGTTAATAAGTATGAGATAGTTTTTTTAATCTTGTTAAGATTTTTTTCACTAACCCTTTGTTTGGGTCGTCTTTTCTACCGCGTAATGATCTAATCCAAGTACACCTGACTTCTTGCTCTGAATTAAATTATGATCGGCGATGCGATCCTTTTTCAGATCCCGATGGATATTAGTGGTTGTCGGTAGCTTTGCGTTGTTCTTTGGAGTTCTACGTGAGATATTGCATATTCATCGGGATTGCTCTAACGCATAACCAATTACCGACCTACATAAGGGTAAATCCATTTCAATTCGGATATTAACGTTAGCTCTTCTTTCCGAGCGGATTAATAGGCGGCAGTGTTTGTATATTTGTATCTGTTACTGCTTAATCCCACAGTTTTACATTGTATTCGCATTTATCTGCCCAGTTATTTCAGCTTCTTTGGTGTCCATTATGTTCCTTTAGAGCCAGTGTCGTCCGGGTGGGCGTGGCACATTTGTTATGGGAATGTATTCCTGCGATAGCTGCCTTTTCCTGCATTTACATTCGTAGACATCTTCGGAGTTTGTTTTTCAAGGGTCTATGGTGGTTCTACCGAGCGAAAATTTCGTTTCCGCTGCTCTGGTGCATAGAAATCGGTGATATAATTACTATAGGAACAGCACGGCCCAATGCCTTGCTGAGACCGCCCTTCGCACAGTGGCGTCGCGTTGCGGATTTTTTTGGCATCTGTTCCTTGCTGATCCCCCGTCCCAAAATTTCACTATGGCGATCGCCCTCCTATATCCTACTCCGTGGCAGTCTATATATGTGTCGGATCAGGATTTTGCATTGTTTCATTTGTTTAGTTGCGCAAGGCGCCATGTTGTTTCATAGAGAGTGGAGTTGAACAATGGCCGCTGTACGAGACTGACGTGTGTGGGCGAAGTCGTTCTTTATTAAATGGTGTTTCTCTTCATAGTCCTTGGTTTTCATTTCTCACACCCCACAACTATTTTGGGGGCTAGTCCGGGATGTTAGAAGGAATACGAGGAGGTGAAGTGAATTAGCAGCAGCGAGTAAGATAAGAAGCCGAGGAAGTTGCGGTAGTTTTGAAGATGAGGAGAGTCGTAACAGAGTTCCGGCGGAGGTTTGAGAAGCTCACCGGAAGACAAGAAGAAGTGATTGGAAGAAAAGAAGGGTAGAAGTGATGCAAGGTGAAGAAGCGGCAAGAAGACGAGAAAAATAGAAGACGCAGATGGTGCGAAGAGTAGAAGACACGTGGAGTCCAGCCGACGCGACGGCACGAGAGGTTTGAAGGTGCGAGCGGATCCAGGTGAGAGAAGAAAGTGAGCGCAGAGGATAGACGACTGGGGTATTTGTGAGGTAAAATATTAAACATTAAGAACCATACTATCGTTAGAAGTTCGGGCTGGTGAAGAATCACGTGATCAGCGAGTGCGCGGAAAGTCACAGCGGCGTCGGCGAGGCGACATTGTCGCATCCGTGTGTCGGGGTTGGTAGATACCAAATTGTAGCGTGAAGCGAGTGACAAATACTGTTGCTGTGAGTGCGCGATCGTTTGGGCGGGATGACATAGGCCGTTTTCGAACTTGGCAAATCTAGCATCTTGCCTTGAAACCTAGTACGCATCGAAAGCTATGACGTCATGGACAAGTCATCACCAAGCGCTTGTTCACTAGCTATCGAGGAAAGATACCAAGTCAACGAAAAAGGAGACTTGCTATGCTTGCTAGATTTCAAGTTCGAACTCGGGGTGTGATGATATGGGCTTGTACGGAAGATAGAAGTGAAGAAACTTTCAAATGGATACTATTTTATAATTACTACGTATAATTGTGTGATATTTATTATTTTTTTGCGGAAAAATTGATGAATTCGTTATATTTAAAGGCTTTTCAAATGTGAATATACTGATCAAAGATAGGTAGTTGTTTATGTGTGTTGTAGTAAGACCTAATAGTTGTGTGAATAATTCCGTACATTGTAAATGTACCGTCCTTGTTTACTTCATTGAACCTACAAAATCTATCTTCCTTACTGTGGAAGGAAAAGAAATGAAATAATGATGAAAGAAATTATATGAAAGAATTATGGTCCGATGGAAAGTACTCTAAGGTAGCCATAATTTCATTGGCAGCATTATTGTTAGCTAACGAACATAATAATTGTTAATAACGTTAACATTGGAGAGGTTTTCACAGCATTCATCAAAGAAATGGGACTGTATAGAGTAAATGTAATTTGTTTTCAGCTTAATTATGTTAGTTGAAACGCGCGTATTTATCAGTCAACTGTCAGAGATCATAGGTAGTTAGTTCGGAGTGTAATGCATTAATATATTGTTACGTGTTTTTTCATACAGGCAAAAAATATTATGATGCCTTTTTTTTGCATAGACGTTGATTGTGGTGAAATACAGAGAGCGATATGTCGTCCACTTTCGCAGCCCCAAGTAATCGAAGCATATTAGTTAATCACCATATTATGGTATATGAGAATTATTTTATTCATAAGCAATAAGATTTTAAAAATAATATTCTCTGTTACTTTGCCGTATAAGGTTGGGAAGCATTTTAAAGAAGTAATCCACTTCCATCACCCACAATAATTATGGACACGGATAGCGCTTTTCGTATGTTTTACGAAATGAAGGCCGCATGGTGTCTCTTCCACCGTAAAAGGCCTACGAAAGTGTCAAGTCAAGATTCTACCCGGTCGGTCTTGGGATCAAGTTAACTTGATATCAAGTTAACTAGGCGTTTGCCAAGTTCGAAAACGGCCTTAGCAACGTCGGAGAGTTCTTCCGAGAGGGGCAAGCGCGCCGCAACACGCGCGGAGTGGCGGTCTGTGGAGGAACTACAGCGGGAGGAAGACCGATTTCAAATGGAGAAGGATGCGTTACTTTTGGAGCCGCGTGAGCACAATGTTTCAAGCGTTAGTGTTCATAGTGGTGTGAGCCAAACTCAGATTTTACAATTTAGGGATTTGGAGGGGACGATTCCTAATTTTTACGGAGAAGATAAGACATTGCCGGTGACGAAATGGATTGAGATGATCGAAGAATGTAGTGAACTGTATGAGTGGTCACCGCTTAGGACTCTAATTTTTGCCAAATGAAGTTTAGTGGGTGTTGCAAAGCTCTGGTTGGAAGCTGAGCCTGTATTTAAGTCTTGGTCGGAGTTAAATTAAGCATTAGCGGGGGAGTTCGATATGACGGTGAGCAGTAAAGAGGTCCATCGGTTGCTTTCTTTACGAAAAAAAAGAGATAATGAGTCCTATCAAGAGTATATTCTACACATGAGGAAGTTAGGTAATAGAATTAACCTAGAACCAGTAGTGACGATCCAGTATATCATCGATGGTCTCAGAGACCGTGAAGTAAATAAAGTGGTGCTTTATGGTGCTAAAACATTTGCGGAGCTTAAAGAAAAGATTAATTAGTATGAGCTCATAGAAAACAAAATGAACGGTAATAGGCCACGACGTGAGGTGGAAGAGAAGAAAAGTTTTGACGAAAATTCCAACTATAGGCCTAACCGGGGTGGTTGTTTTAATTGTGGCGGCCTAGGGCATATCGGGCGTCATTGCCGGTACAAAGACAGGGGTACCAGGTGTTTTAAATGTCATGGCTTCGGACACATCGCCGCAAAATGCCCAATGACATCCAGTGTACGACAGCAACGAGTGCCGCAAGAAGAAAGGAAGAACGAAAGGCCAGGACTGATGAGGGTATCATCAAGCATGCGAAAAAATAGGATGAAAACATTTGAGATCAACGGCATCAAAGTCGAGTGCTTGATTGGCAGTGGAAGTGATTATAATATCATAGTGGAAGACCTCTGTAGGCAACTGGGTGAATTTGAGGCCAGTGAGGAAATTCTGAAAGCTGCAGGTGGAGGAATAATTAAGACGATAGGCCGACTCAAAACAGTCATGGTGATAGATGGTGTCATACCTGTTAGTTTACTCAGTCGTACCTTGTGGAACAATTCCATATGCTAGAGCTCTGCTTGGGGATGAGTTACTGGACCATGCATCTGTGAAACTGAGCAATGGTGAGGTACAGTTTTGGCCGTCAGAGAGTTGTTTGGTGTGCTATAGTGAGAATGACGACGGCAAGAGTGGACATTTAAGCCCTGAATTAGGTGGCGCTGTTGATAATCTTATCAATAAATATAAACCAGAAAAGGTCGAGGAAGTACCAGTGAAAATGGAAATTTCCCTGAAGGATGAGGCTCCAATCAACAGTAATCCCAGGAGATTGCCACCCAAAGAACATGCTGAGGTAGAAGAGCAACTAGAGGAGTGGTTAGATAAAGGTATAATTACGCCAAGCCATTCAGAATTCTCAAGCCAAGTGGTGGTAGCTAGGAAGAAGGATGATTGTGCAAGAGTCTGCATCAACTACAAGCCAATTAACAGAGTAATTGTGAGGCAACATTTCCCATTGCCGCTAATTGAGGACATTCTTGACAGGCTATCAGAGGCTAAGGTGTTTACAACGCTAGATTTGAAGAATGGGTTTTTTCATGTGGAAGTGGCTGAACAGAGTCGGAAGTACACTGTTTTGTCACACCGACAGGACAGTATGAGTTTACTAAAGTACCATTTGGACTGTGTAATTCTCCTTCAGTGTTTCAGTGATTTATTTCCTATATTTTCAGGAAGTTAGTTAAGAAAGGAACTATGTTTACTTATCTAGATATCATCATAATTTCTCAAAATGAAACTGAAGCTGTAGATCAGGACTGCAAGTCGGTCATTATTACCATTATTGGTCATTATTTATGATATTGGTCATTAAAAGTCATTATTATGCTAAAAAGTCACTAAAAGTCATTATTATACCGTATTTACTTGCACATAGGACGAGGTTTTTTGTCACTTTTATCAGCTTAAAAAATCGGGGTCGTCCTATGTGCGCGAGCGAAGGATTCTTTGCTGTTGTTTTGTGTTAGTGTCAAGGTCGAAATCACAGTCACCTTTGTTGGATGGTTCGATAATAAAATTGTATGACGGGTGACTTGTCGCTATTGTTGACTTTGTTGTGGCAGACGACGCCACGCTACACGTGCTTCGGAAGCGAACGTATAGATGAGCCCGGCGCGGCGGCCGTGTTATCTGATATCCAGGTGCTAATCGACAATTTCTGACTAGCATCATTGTTACATCTTTCACAACAATGTAGTGGAGTCGATCGTTGGAAGGAGCCAATGCCTCCTGCATACAGCCTGCTTTGGTTGACCATGAAGGTAATGTAGCCAGGCAGTCAGGCGACAGAAGAGTAGCATTATTGTAGGGTTGAGATTACAGAATGTACGAAAGTAACGAGCGAATGCTCCACCGCCACCACTAAATTTCATTCAGGAACGATAAAATGTTACAATATGGACAAGAATTTTACGTAATATGGTTCCAGACCCTCGTACGTAAGACAATGTAAGATAATCCAAACCCCCCACTCTCCGCCAAAACGTCTTCCGTAATACTTTCGGAATTTATACGTTACGTTAATGAACGAGTAAGGAAGTCCAATTTTTTATTTTTTGTCTCTAAAATCCTACCTCGTTCTATATTCGAAGTCGTCCTATATGCGAGTAAATACGGTAATAGGAAGGGTCCAAAACGTGAAAAACCTCACATCAGTGCTACGAATGAAACAGGGCAAGTGTAATGTATATCTGATGTAATCACATTATATTTATCACTCAACGAAGTAAATATTTTATTTTACTATTTTGTTACCGTACGTTTCTAGTTAGGAAGTACGTGCAAGTTATTTTTTTTTGGAAAGTAAGGGTTTTTTTTTATTTTGCATTACTTTCATGTGAATAAAGTTTTATTTGACACATTTTTTAATACGTCGTTCAATTACTTTCCCTCTCCAAAGGCACGATATGTACCAGGAAACATCAGAGTCCTGCATTCTCTGCCAACTCCCCTACTGGCGGCCGACTGGACCCTAAAAATCCCTTGCAAGGCGCGAATTGAAGACGCGCGAGTACAAGACACGTGTTCGAATCGCGCATTTTACAGATTTTCATTGTTTAGTCGGCCAGTTGGCCGCCAGTTTGCGAGTTGGCGGAGAACGCAGGACTCTAGGAAACATATACTCAAGTATGTTTGGCCGGTTTCAGTAAGATTTTGGTTGTATTTGGTCAATTTTTGGTCACTTTTGGTCATTATTTGAGCAAAATTAGTCATTTTTCCATTAAAACCAACTGGTAGGACCGCTTGCAGCCCTGCTGTAGATAGATTATGGGAAGTGCTTAATGTCTCCAATGCACATGGTTTGGAGATAAATTGGAATAAAAGTCAGGTGCCTCATGGGAGAATAGAATTTCTAGGTCATGTAATTGAAGATAGGAAGATATAGCCAACAACTGAGAAGATTGCTGCCTTGGTGAATTATCCTGAAGCTAGATCTGAGAGACAGTTACGTGGTTTCCTGGGATTAGCAAGTTACTTTCGTAAATTTGTTAAGGGTTTTGCCCAGATAGCTAAGCCCTTGAATGACCTGTTAAAGGCTGGTAAGGAAGTCAAGTTTGGGGAAGAAGAGCGGATTGCCTTCCTAAGACTGAAGGAACTTTTGGTCGTAGAACCAGTGCTGTGCATATACAATCAACAGTTAGCGACTGAACTCCACACTGATGCATCACAAGGAGGCTTTGGGGCAGTTCTGTTACAAAAGGCTTTAGATGACCAGCAATTACACCCTGTGTACTATATGAGTTGTAAGACCTCAGAGGCTGAGAAGAAATTGCACAGTTACCATTTAGAAATGCTGGCAGTGATTAAAGCAGTTCAGAAGTTTCGTGTGTATTTGTTAGGAATTCATTTTAAAATAGTTACTGACTGTGAGGCATTTGAGCAAACCTTAAGGAAAGATGCTTTGGCTCCGAAGGTTGCTAGGTGGGTAATGGAACTGGGACAGTATGATTGTGAAGATGAGCATAGAGCAGGCACGAGGATGATGCATGTTGATGCCTTGAGCAGGAATCCGTGTTCATTAAGTGTGCATTATCCATTGTTAGATCGAGTCAATAGGGCCCTGAATAAGGATGAAGGGATAAAGGCCATCAAAATGATATTAGAGAGTGGAGAGACTTACAATGAGTTTTTGCTGAGAGGGGATCTGTTGTATAAGGAGGAAGGTGGAACTCAAAAGCTAGTGATACCAAAGGGAATGGAAAGAGAGATAATTAGGGGTGTGCATGAGGTTGGACATTTTGGAGCAAAGAGGATAATGAAGAGATTGACCAGCTACTGGATCCGTAACATGGAAAAGAAAGTAGAAGAATGCATCCAGAATTGCGTTCCATGTATTGTAGCAGCCAGGAAGCAAGGGAAGGAAGAGGGTTTTCTGAACCCCATACCTAAGGAACACTATGCACATTGATCATTTGGGACCAATTCCATCTACAAAGAAGAATTACAAGTACATCTTAGTGCTCATAGATGGGTTTACAAAGTTTGTGTGGTTATTTCCTACTACGACTTTAGAGACAGTTGAGGTACTTGAGAAGTGGAAAGTCCATCAGCAGACTTTTGGGGATCCAAGACGCATAGTGACGGACCGTAATAAGGCATTTGTCAGGGGAGTTTGAGAAGTACTGCGGGGAGGGTAATATAAAGCACTTTAGTATTTCCACATGAGTTCCTCCAGGTAACGGCCAGGTGGAGAGAGTCAACTCAACCCTGGGAGCATTCTTCGCAAAGCTGTCTGCAGATGAGCCTCTGCGGTGGTACAAGCACGTGAGCCGGGTGCAGAGGGCAATCAACAGCACATATCACAGATCCATTGATGCAACGCCCTTTGAGCATCTGCTGGGGTTACCCATGCGGAATCCGGTGGATGCAGAGTTGGAGGAGGCTGTCGGTGAGGAGCTGAGAGCAGACCATTGAAAGCGACGGGACGGCCTTCGTAAGCAGACTAAGGAGGCCATGGTGTACGAGAAAGGTGATATTGTGGCAGTGAAAAGAACTCGGTTTGGGTCGGGACTCAGGATCAAAAACAAATTTTTGGGGCCATATTGTGTGACCGAGGTGATAGCAAAAGACAGATACAAAGTGGAAAGAATTGGGAATAGTGAGGGACTGGGACATACTTTTACAGTGGCTGAATACATGAAACCATGGAGAGGGTTATATAGAGACATGGAGGATGATTTGTCCTCGTCCGGGGTGGACGAAATGTAGGATGGCCGAGTTGTGGGATCAGGATTTTGCATTCTGTGTTTCATTTGTTTAGTTGCGCAAGGTGCCATGTTGCTTCATAGAGAGGGGAGTTGAACAATGGCCGCTGTATGAGACAGACGTGTGTGGACGAAGTCGTTCTTTATTAAATGGTGTTTCTCTTCATAGTCCTTGGTTTTCATTGCTCACACCCCACATATATTTTTTGTGGCGGCATAGAAAATCAGCTAAAATCCATTAACTCCAAGATATCACCTGATACCAATAAAATGCCCACCCGAGTTTATAAGGAATTAGTATCAGAAATAGCACCGTACTTAAAAATTATATCTGAAAAATCTCTTGTGGAGCATCGTGTCCCTCACTATTGGAAAATCGCGAACGTTACACCTATCTATAAGATCGGTGATTAGGAAGATCCAAGGAACTGTATCCTATCTCCCTCACGATTATCTTGTGCAAAATGTGGGAGCGTATGATTATCAGTTCAATAATAAGGTATTTAGATAGTCAGAACTTGTTAGTTCCAACCCAGCATGGATTCCGAAAAGGCAGGCCCTGCAAAACCCAACTAATCCTCATTCTTCACGATGTTCTTCCCTCTGGAGAAAGACTCGCCCAGGTAGAGGTGACATCTGTTGATTTTAAAAAAGTTTTCGATAAAGTTCTGCTTTCAAAATTACTTATTAAGCTAAGAACCTATGGAATACATCTCGATATAATATGCTGGATTAAAGATTTCTCAGACAGCTGCGAACAGAGGGTAGTTCTAGATGGCGTTAGTTCAGATAAATTTACAGTCACATCCAGTGTAACCCAAAGAATGTAAGGTGTGCGTGTAATTCAAGATGGCATGGCAGGTAAACATAAGGCATATTGTGGTTGCTGCAAAAATAGTGTTTCTAAAAACAGTAAAGCAGTAAAATGTAGTGGAAAGTGTGAAAAATGGTGGCATTTAAGATTCCATTCCATTTCCCAACTTGGGAAATGACGATTTCATGAAGATAGCTGGTGGTGATGATATTTGGCTTTGTGAAAACTGTGGCGTAGCTGAAGCTGGCGGCAAGCACGAAGATGATATGACATCACCGCTTGAAAAACTAACAAGTTCAGAAAGTGTGAAATTAGATGGGCTAACTACAGGTGAGCTTCTGAAAACAATGATCAGGGAGCAACGAGAAATAAAAGTGGCTGTAATATTTCTGTCAGAGAAATATGATGAACATCAACAGCTGTTTGGAGTAATGCAAAGGATTGTTAGTGAAAACGAGGAGTTGAAGCACAAAGTTCGGCAACTAGAAGGTGAACTTGATTCAATAGAACAGTTAGATCGAAATAATGATGTGTTGATTAAAGGAATCCCAGTGTGTGAAAATGAAAACATCGAGACAATTATATGCGATGTTGCTGAGAAATTAAATGTAGTCCTTAAAATGGAAGAGATTAGTACCACCCATCGCATTAAATATGCAGAAAGTCAAAATCCGGACATATTAGTAAAGTTTCTGAGTAAAAGAAAGAGGAATGAACTCCTACGTGCGTCAAAGGTGAAGAATAATTCAACTAATAAAAAGAAGTGCTTGACTACATCAGATATTGGTGTTCCGGGTGAACATAAGAATATATACATTGATGAGAATCTAATTTCGTATCAAACATTTCTGTTTAGGAGTGCCAAGAGATCAAGGGAAGTAAATCATAACAAATACGTATGGATTCGTAATGGAAATTTTCATTTGAGAAAAGACGAAAACAATCCAGTAGTGTTAATCAGGTCTTTAAAAAGCATTCCTAAGTGAAGTATTGTGAAAGTTTTCACTGTGTCTATTGATATATCCATGGCTAGTGACAAAAATTATTTCCTTTTATACTATCAAAATGTTAGAGGTTTAAGAGGTAAAGTAGATACTTTTAAAAGATTTACTCTTTTCTCAGACTATGATATTATGTGTATAACAGAAACTTGGCTTAATATTGGCATTCATGATTCTGAATTATTTGACGATAGATATTACACAGTGTAATGAAAAGAATGCAACATTGACAGGGAAGAAACAAGGTGGTAGTGTTATGTTGGCTGTGAAAAATATATATTGGTCAAATAGAATAATAGAAATGGAGACAGAGGATGAGAACATTTGTGTTCAAGTCACACTAAAAGGCCAGAAAAAGGTATATATTTTGGTTGTTTACTTCCCCCAAACTCAAAAAATATCTTTATGAAAGGTATTTTGATAAAATTATTGGCAATAATGATAATTTAGAAGATATTTTTATTGTAGGTGATTTTAACTTACCAACTTTAAACTCTGATGCATCCACAGATATGAAAGTTATTGAATTACGAAATTTTATTACGTTGCATGAGTTGATTCAAGTGAATAAAATAAGTAACATCAATGGTGGATTGCTTGATCTAGTCCTCACCAATGTTAAATGTGATATGTTAATTGTTGATGAATGTGATACAATAGTGCCTAAGGATAAGTATCATCCACCCCTAAGGTGTGTATTTAAGAATGTGTATGTAAACAGTCATAGAGAAAATGCATATAAGAAGGCAACTTCTAGTCAGAACTCTTTCAATTTCAAAAGAGGGGATTATCTCAAGTTGTACAACTGCCTTAAGAATATAGATTGGAAAATATTGGAGAGAGTGCATGATGTTAATGAAGTGGTTGATATATTTTATAAATATTTATATGATGCAATGAATGAGTTATACCTAAGTGTAAGAATAGGTCCATTAATTATCCAGCATGGTACTCAACTAATTTGATAAAGTTAATAAAAAAGAAACTGAGACACTTAAAGCATTACAAAAAAGTGGTTCTCTGTATCACTTGTATCAATATCAGCTTGTACAAATTTCTGTAAAAGAGAACTTTAAACTTTGCTATGAAAATTATGTTAAAAGTGTAGAACAAGACCTAACCACAAAAAGAATTAATTCCTTTTGGAAATTTATAAAAAATAAAAAATCAGATTGAAACATTCCTAATGTTATGAAGCATGATAAGATTGAACTAATGGATCCACAACAGACTGTATCTGAATTTAGGAATTATTTTCAATTAGTGTATGAAACTCAGTTCAAAGTACAGAACGTCTTCCTTCTGAATGTACAGTCGATCTCTCAAAATTGTATTAATATAGTGACTATTACAGAATCTGATGTTAAAAATGCCATAAAAAGATTGAAACCTAAGAAAACTTAAGTGGATGATGGTGAACCTGTATATATAGTTAAAGCTTGCTGTGACATATTCATACGACCATAGTGTTACATATTTAATTTATCTCTTAAAACAAATATTTTTCCACAAAAATGTAAACTGCTAAAATCTGGGAAAACATAAAAATAAATAAATAAAAGAAGTGTCATTGTCCTTTCATATTCCTTTTGTATATTAATGATATCACCTCTGTCATTACGAGTGAAATTCGCCCGTTCGTGGAAAAAGCAGTATTGTACAGGGATATTAACCCCGAGTCTGACAGAATTGCATTGAAGAAAGACCTAAATACTGTAAATGAATGGCTCCTAAAAATTTAAAATGTGCGATGTTATGAATATTTGGAGAAAGAATAATTTAACAAAAGAAATATACACAATCAAGCTGAACTAAAAAATGTAGAGTCAGTTATATACTTCGGTGTGACCTTTACTCAGGACTTGTCCTTGGGGAAGCACATACGGGAAATTCGCAGACAGGCAAATCGTAAATTGGGATTTATTAAAAGAATACTAGGAAAATGTGACGTTAAAGTAAAGGAGTGATATTATTTTTCTCTCATGAGACCTCGCTTGCAGTATGCCGCTAGTGTATGAGACCCAAACGAAGTAAGACTAGTTTCAGATATAGATCGAACACAGTGGAGGGCAGCTACATTTGTTAAACATTGTTATGATAAACATAGCAGTTTTACTAAATTGTTGAGGGAATTAGGGTGGGAACCTCTATCTGATCAAAGGGAAAAATATAGATTAAATATTTTACTAAAGTTTGATGCAGACTATTTTCTGCCGGACGTTCAACATATTTTGCTAGAGGCTGTATATTATGGTAGAAGCAATCAGAGGCATAAGATTAAGGAAATAGACTGCAGAACCAAGAGATTAAAAATGTCATTTTTTCTGAGTACAGTAATGGAACATAATAGTTGCAATAGGTCAGTTCCAGGATACTTTGACGTAGATGGCTTAAAAAGATATTGTTCTTAGCTGCGCGGAGTGTTATCAATGGTATCTTCGATTCAAAATTGGTCGTCAATCAGTTAAAGAAGATCCTCAACTAGGAAGGCCTTCAATGCCTACTGATGGTAGTATTACTCAGAATGATGAGGATCTGTTGCACGCTAACAGTCGTCAGACTGCAGGAAAACATGCTGGGAAGTTTTAAATCTTGATTAGGTCACATCATGACAATCTAACCAAATAACTGAACATGCGTCGGGTTGCAGCAAAGTTTGTTCCTTGTTTCATTGCAGCCGCACAGAACAACCTTGCTTGACCACAACGACGTGCCCGCAACTTCTTCTCTGGTTACAATCCCAGGATTGGTCTGCAACAGTCTTCAACTTGATTCAATCTTGGAGGAATCTTTTCACCTCTCTGTACGATTGGCAACCTAGTTCCTTCATCAACTGTCCCATATAGTCCAGTTTAGGTCTGCCCCTCTGGTTTTTTCCCTCTACTGTACCTTCTAGTATGGTCTGCACCAAGCTTTCGTGTCGGAGAATATGGCCAATCCCAGTGTGCCTTCTCTTACTTAGCATTCATTCTGACACCGTCTCTCCCCTATTCTCTTAAACACATCCTCGTTCGTGACTCTTGCCACCCAGGGTATTTTCAGAATTTTCCTATAGCACCACACTTCCAATGCCTCCATTCTTTCCTTCTCTCTCTTTCAAATTGTCCAGGTCCCACTACCATAGAGCAGAACGCTCCATAGAAAAGTCCTCAATAGCATTTTCCTACCCACCACTAAGCCCGCAACTAATCCTTGTAAATTCATAAGAATTGCGCAAAATATCAAATAACTGACCTCACCTTCACCTGATTTCAGCCTCCCCTCTCACCTTCATACCTCTGTGTGACTTTTTTAAAATTTCTGTCATTAAAATAAGTGCTTCAAAGACGTTTTCACGTCATTAAAGAGGATTTGGCATGGGAAAGGGAGATTATGCCCTAAGAAGCAGAACTGTATGGGCTGTCGGGCGAGGTAGAAACACCCCTGGAAAAAACATATCTATGGTTATGGAAAGCACTTATAGGAATATAAGGACCAGTAAGTTGTAAATAATCTGAAGTAATATTTTTATGTATTTTCCCATTATTTCTTGAACAGCCCTCATATTCGAGGGAAATCACGCCTTGGATAACAATGGTTTTGGTTAAAGACGGTAATCCTGGGATGGATTGGAGCAAACGAACGAACTGGAAAGGTACCACTGTAGAAGCAAAAGAGGTATGCAGGAATAGGGCTTTGCAGAGGAAATAATTAATATAGAGTGAGTTTCCTAAGTCAACCAGCATTAACTTAGCTATCTGAGTATGTCTACCTTATAAAGTGATGGCGTGACTGGTGTGGATGTAAGAATAATATTGCAAATCTCTTTTACTAAGACAACCACGGGTTAAAAAAACTAATAACATACCTCTTTCCACTGCACGGTGAAGTAAGGTGAAGCCCTTGTCATCTCGAGCATTTACATCCGCCCCATGCTGGACCAGCGTTTTTGCAATGCTTCCCAGCCGAGACTTTAGGGCCAAGTCCAACGGCAAATCCCCCCGAGCATCAGGTCTATCGAGAGACCTTGGCACCTGAAATGATACACGCAGGGAAATATGTATATGAGTATATTTACCAGAGATCTTCAAGAATAAAATAATTTCCTTAGATAACAGCACCTCTGGTAATTTAAAAAGTAATAAGCTGACATACCATAACTCCCAGCATTCAAAGATAAATTGTGGTTGACTGCCATCAGAGGAGAAGGGTATGGGATAATTTTAAATTACAAGCAAAATGCAAAAACATAGGCAGGGGAGTGAGCAATATTTGGAGTTGAGTAACTTGAGTTTCTCCACCACATCTTACACTCATGCACGAGTTAAAATCATGTATTAAAATTAGGATAAGTTTTAATGCACAATACTCATGCTCCACAACATTAGGTATATGTGAAGGCAGTTCTTTTATTTCCACTTTGAATCTATATTTTCCCCAGACACAGAGTCAGGCAAGCAATTATCCGTCAAACTTATGGGTTGCTACGCATCCTTTGGGATTTTAATGGATTTCTTCCATGTAAATGCCTGATAACCATGATAAAATTAAACAGTAGATTAAAAAAATAGGGTCATCTAATATGCTCTTGAGCATAACTAGTTCCTAAGTTATTCAATTGGTGGCTGCCACCAAAGGGCAGTATGTACAAGCATAATATTCAAGGTTAATCTTATAGTCCAGGAAATAACATACAGGTTCACCTAATAGTGAAATGTCCTTATGTAGTTATATTCAAGGATTATACTCATTAGGATCCATTCTTTTCTCTAGTTTTAACATCTCCACCACGTAGAGATGTGCACTTTTGGCAAAGAAAAAAATGACTGGCAGTATGGAAAAGGTAAGCATTTACTGAACTGCTGTCAGATGAAGTTTCCAGTACCCTGACCTCTCTGTGTCTACAAGTTGTATAATGAATATCAACATGCATAAGACCTGCAATCATTCTTACTTAAGTTTGACTGCTTGGAATTTCTGGTTTTCATATGCATTCATGACTACCGGCTGAAAAACGTTAGTAAGCGAAAGAACAGTAACAGTCTTTATGATCTTTACCAAAAATAATCATAAAATGGAAATGTGGATTTTTCCAGGAAGAGCCCTTTCTGATGAAAGTCATACCTAAATTGTTATCAAACATAAAGAGCTTTATCGAGTTTTATATCGTAGCAAATAAACTCAATTTTTAAAAAGTATAAGTTTTTCTATTGAATACATGGTTCAGAATATGGCAGCGAAAACTGAGTGTCTGACATTTGAGCGGTTTCTCGGAAATAAAATGACGAAAGGGTGGCCCGCAGAGGTAGAAAACTTGGGTTTAGGTGTCAGTCGGGCCCAAAGCAACATCACAAAATAAGAACAAACGACCTTTGGAATGTAAAAATGGGGACCGGAATAGTGTGGTGGCTAAAGTAGGTACTGGCTAACCATACGGACGGGATCAAATCATCCCAGCAGAGGAAGGTATTTTTCACAAGAAAACCGGTCCCTACTCGAGTGTCTTGTGGAAGGCACTTCAAGTGCAGTACACCCGTCTGTCGGATGAGACGTTAAACCGTGGTCCCCTTGGCGCCTTTCGTTAAGGGCAGGCTAATGCCGACGCCGGGTTTACATCCACCCTTCCTCCCCTATGGCGCAAATGACCTTAGCCGTCGGTCGCCTCCCCTAAAATCCAATCCAATGTAAAACTGGTTTATTTCCTGGACTAACAACAACTTTCCTACCGCGCGCCACTGCAACTAGTTCGCTCGATCGCCATTAGGTGGAAGCAGCGACTCCGACGGCGGGGGAGGGACCTTGGCAGCGGCAAACTCGCCAGCAACAAAGCGGGAAGTTCAGGTCAGTTGCGAAGAAACCGCTAACCAACGACCACACGGGTTCTCCACCGAATCACGAAGTGGAAGGCGTCGTGTCGTTCGGCGGGGAAGAGAACGGGAGCGCACGTGCGTCTAGTCGTAACCATGGAGGTTAAACAGTGAATCTTCACGGGAGTGTGATGAATGTTCCTCATAAAGTGTTTCTCTGAGCGGCGAAAAATAAAAGAATTCCAACACAGTGCCTGTTGTGAATTCCAAGTGCATGTTACAGAGGATATTAACACATCCCTCACCGCAGCAACACGCGCCCGAGGAAGATATCTCTGCTGGATGTACTTCCCCGAAAGAGGCCACCTCACCATTTTATTTCAGGTTTCGTAGTGCGGATTGACAGGAGCAATCTAGAAACAACTGCGACCAACATGACATCGGTAGCGGCGATGCAAGTCTGGACCGTCGTCGGGACGTTTCTTGTTTTTAACTCAGGTCAGATCATCAAATAATGGTGGTGGATTTACAGTTAGCGCACGGGGTGTTCGGATTTATACATCAAACACATCACCACATTCACCGTCGCGTACTCTCTACACATTCATCATTTTATTCGATCACCTACAAAGAGTCAAAATTATCAGAATCAGAAATTTACAATTTCTTCATACTTAAAACAACCAGAGAGCGAACTGTCTTAGAAATAAACTATGCGAATTCTGTTCCAAGTGGAATCAAGCCGACGTGGCTGTTAGCGGCTGATAGTATTTAAAAATTCGCGGGTGGCGACGAACATTACCGAGGTAAGAGGCGATCGAGTCGTGAATCAACCGGCGCAAGTCGCGACATGCGATCTCTCATCGAGGGCCTTCCCTACGGTTACACTGCCTTATTTCGGGCTTGTCGTTAAACTAGAAATGTGGGTGTACCCCACCTCCATCGCAAAAGAGTCAAACGCCGATAAGATCAACCACAAAAACTTTTAAGTTCTTCGGAGATTCTGAAGAGGAAATGAAAATTTTCGAGCAACAATTTTCATTTAAAGACTTTATTAGCCCTGGTGCCGACAAGGTAAGAGTCCTCGCCAGCTAAACCGAGGGTCGCGGGTTCTAGTCCCGCCTGGGTGGATTTTTTTTACCATTGACGACGTGGGCGTTCGAGTTCGTCTCTCGTCGTTGTTAGATATGTACACCCGATGCAAAAGGCACCGACTCTGTTTTCGGGGTTGTGAACACAAATAAATTAATGAAATCTTGGAACGCCGTGCGATTACAAGTTTGGATTGATTATAATCTCGTATGATCACAGATCTTTAAATAAGGCATAAATACATAACGCTCCAGCGTCTCCATGATGATATTTAATGAGTGCAAGACATTTTTGGAAAGTTATCCGATGTTTTTAAAGTTTACAAATTTTTGTTTTCAAAAAGTTTTAACATGTTTTCAGACATTTTACACATAACAATGCGTTTTCACTTAGTTATTTTTGCATGTATTTTGAATGTTTCGCCGGAAGTTTTATGCTACCCAGTTTCCCAAGAGTAATAACCAAGTGCATACCCAGCAAGGTGGGATCCTTTCCCTCCGTTCGCTCAAAAATAACAAGAGACGCAAAGAGAATAAATTATTTTTTAAAGAATTGCGTCGTGTTCCGCATTGGTGCAGGATATGGGTAGCTACAACCAAGGAGACAAAATATTCACCTAGCTTTGTATGCTTTTAAGACACAGAAGGAGAATCCTACTGCGAATCGCACCCCTCAATCCCTCCCGCCCCGAGCGAACACCTCCCTCTAGTTCAGATCCAAGGTAAGCCCCCTCGACAATCACCAACAACAGAATAATACAAGAAAAAGCGCGAATTGTTATTCAGTCTCGCTATGGATTGGTCGTTGGTTTTCAGAGAGCGAAGCGATATTTTGTCTTCCAGTAGGCAACATGATGTGCACAACATTGTTGGGTATTATTATTGAAGATAGTTTGATCAAATTTAATATTCATGAACATATCATTTTTGTACATTACGAAGTGAAAAACGATACCAAATCATTTTTGGTTCAATTCCCAGCAGAAAAAATCGAGACAAAGGAGCCAGGGAAGTAAATATCTTGGGGTTGTGGAGGGAGAGGAGGGGGTGTAAATCAGTGCCATCAATTCAGGGAAACCTCGGAAGTCCTCCAAAGCAGTGACTTTTGGTACAATCCCGAAATATTTAGCGGCAGGAATTTTCACACATGTGCCTATTTCATTCTAAAACCAGTTCCCACATGGCAAGACTCCGACCCAATATACTCACTCATTAAACGTCAAATTATATTTTCGGCTAAAATGATATGAAGGGGTTCGTCAGATAATGACTGATGCGGCACTCCTCATGCAATATTTATAGAATACAAAGTGCTCCTGCCCAGTATTTTAGTCGAACACAATGAAGGCGTTTCCAAATCATGCAGCTCACAACAAGGTAATTCAACCAAGATTGTACAATTGACAGCAGGAACATTCGATAGATACAGTCACCAAGGACTTAATTGGCTGTTGACCAGTTCGTGCCTCCTGCTAAAAAATTCTTTATAGTTTCCTTACAATACTTTTCAATTTTGCGGTCGAGAACGCGGAAGTCGGAGGTACCAGAGGACTCGACGACAGAATTTCTCTCTTATGAATTAATCATCCCACTACGTATCTCAACCGCCTAAACCTCGTCCCACCACAGATCCAATCCCATCTATTTTACAAGTAATCAAGGACTCGATAAACGTTTGATATTTGCTTTGACATGACTCTTAAAGTTAAATGTTGCCGTTTTTGGGACGTGTATGTACTCGCATTGTCCAAGCTCATAGCCGATGGCTTTCGAACGTTGTATTTTAAATAAAATCCTACCTGGACAGCTCCTGTAAAATATAACTCGCTTCTTTATTAACTGAAAGGACACTCTGAGGAACTGCTACATCAACATTCACCTTATTTTCAAAATCCGAGTCACATGAATTATTTTAACTCCGAAAAAGCTTTTTTTTTAATTCCCAAATTCTTGATATATTTAATCTCCGTAACGGTTGGTCAAAATCTATTTTGATTTTATCTTCAAGCACTAAACGTTTATGAGTTATAAGACAAGAAAAAATGGCACTTTGGTTTGTTTGTTGCCTCAATTTGCAAACAGTGACGCTATTGTAGTTTCTTTTAGATCAGTTAAAGAAACATTTAACTTACACGAATTGGAAGGTCACGTTCATAAACATAAAGGATAGTCATTTTCGTTTCCATTGACACCTTAGGTACTTCTTCACCAATTAAAATAAACTTGTTGGATCTCGTACATAAATTTCGTACAATAATGTCTGTCCCTCGTTATAATGGTGAATTGTTGCCTATATCTCAGGAGAATTTCTTTCCCATTAATGAAATTAATGCATCACCGGTTACAAACGAGTTACCCGAGCACCAAATTTCGCAGAAATCGGAGATAATAAGGAACCATTTCTTTTCGAAAAATATGTTCATTTAAAATGGAATGACTCAAACACAAGCTAGGGCCAAGGTATGGGTAACCGGCATTTGTTGTCCATTTCAAAGTTGGTCGTCACTGCCTTGAACTACGGACACTATCCTTTAATTTGTTCCTCTTTTACACAAATGGAATGTAACGCTCGGGTAAAGCTCACCATAAAATTGCGTGAGTGAGCACGTAGATATATTCAAGAAGTTTCAAGATATTTTAAAAGAATTTCTGAATGAATACAATGACGTAACTCGTGAATCTCTCTCGGAATATTCCTCAGATTTTCCGCGTTTAATGAGGAAAATCATCTCAAAACATTTAAAATGACCGGAGTTTGGGCACAATACCAATCATACGCACAAGACGTGTCCGAGATAATCTTAAAGATACCTATATTCTTGTTTTCTTCTCTCGTACATCATCGGCATCGTCGTATTTCACCCAAAGACCTACAGACACTGTCCACGGAGCGATTCCAAGGGCTCAAATCTTCGCTAAAACAATGGGACATATCCTGGGAAATAAAAATCCAACAATCTCCATTCCACTTTTAGAATTTGAATATTTTGAAAGCAAGATGAAGATTAATGTTAAAACGGTCGCAACATTAAAAACACTTTATCTCTAAAACGACCAACGAAGCGCAGGCAAAATTATCTCACCGACTGGGTTGGAAGCAATACAGGAGGCCACAGCGGATAACTGACGGGCCGACTAAGTTCCAAAGCGACTTTTCTCCACGAATTCACAATTAGCGCTGAAGGGCAACAAAAAATTAATCCTTATGAATACAAGATAGTTTCCATTCGTTTCGCTAGTATTTCCACGAAGAGTACACGATGCGTCTCTGAGCAACACTTCACTCTTTAAAACGCAAATGGGTTCCTGGGTGACGTATCCTTCCCAGCTAGTCGCCCGCCGACGACTGTCGGTGCAAACATTATGTAGACTCGAGTTTGGACACTGATTAAAAATGAACCGTGGTACCTATATGAGTACAAGTTGCACCAAAATATAGCTTGTTTTATTTTGCGTTTAACCGTGGTTGTCGATTATTTTTTCAATACACACTCGATTTTTATTGCGGTGGGAAAAAAACCCTGTTATTTTGGCATTTTCGAACGGAACGCTCCCTTTGACATTTAATAGTGAATAAACTTGACGTTTAGTCGTAATTAACCAGTAGTATTGCGTAGGAAAAACATATTTACATGTATTTGGAAACATTCATTTCTTTCTAATATGCCATTAAAAAGTTATTATTAAATTTATGAAACAACGTTTTCTTGCTTATGAAAAGTAGTAGAAGCAAGATCTTGGTCTTGTTTTGAAGCTCTTTACAGCAGAATTTAATAACAATTACCATCGTAAACTCACATTGAGATATCGATTTTTAACGAGTTAATAAACAACCGAGTACTTTAGCGGCCCCAAGCCAGCGGTAAGGCGGCCGTCTTCGCGAGAGGGGTGGTGAAAGTTTGAGCGCTGTTGCCACTTGCGGGTTGCGAGCCCAACCCGTTACTCATACGCATCTTCAGTGCAGTGTCTCGAAGGGCGAAAACAATCGCTACACACGCTCTTTGCATGAGTTTTATTTTGGTAGCATTTGTGCTCTTTTAAGCATTTAACCATTTCCCATCACCTTTTCTCATAAGGGCCTTTTCTTGATGCAATGATCTTCGTCACACACCTTCACTGAACTTCGTTCGAAAACGAAAAAAACCAGCCTTTTTTTGTTCTCACCGCAATAACAAATCGAGTGTGTATTGAAAAAATAATCGACAACCACGGTTAAATGCAAAAAAAAACAAGCTAAATTTTGGTGCAACTTGTACTCATATAGGTACCACGGTTCATTTTTAATCAGTGTCCAAACTCGAGTCTACATAATTTTTACACCGACAGTAGTGCCGATCGCCTGCCTTGATAATGATCACAAACATTTTTACCTCGCAGGTAAAATGAAGCACATTAAAAATATATTAGTCACAAACAACAAAATAATTTTAAAAGCGAAAAGGCGACTTCAGACCCAGAACTCTATACGAGGATATCGAGGATACACTCAAAATCCGTGCAATGCGAATCGTTTTCATGCGTTCAACTCTGCAGTTCAACTCTTCTCGCCGAAGTCGAGCGTCGACCCAATTGTTCCGACACACGGAGCAGTGTGAATCAAAGGGGGATGCATTTCGAGGCGACGTTCATTCCACGTCCAGGACGGAGGGGAAAGAGGGAGGGGCGCTCTGTGCCTTCACCCCCTCCCCCGGCCCCGAAGGAAGAAGAGATGACGGCGAGGAGCACAGCCCCTCCCTCCCTCCCTTTCCAGCGAGGAGGAATGTGGGCCGTGGTGCACACTCTGCTGCTGCGCTGGCAGGCCGCCTCTCACCGCACCGGGTGAATGGAATTAACATCCCGTTACGGTGACCACGAAAAAGAAAAAAAACCCATCCCACGGGCCGAAGTCTCGGAAGGGCCCGCTCCGGATCTCCACTCGGGAGGAAGAAGAACGTCGCCCATCACGACCCATCTTCGCGAGGAGTCCCACTCCCAGTTATAGTAGGGTATTATCATTTCGCCAGTTTTTGTCCGATGGTCACCAAATTTAGGATTCATCACTTAATTCACATTCTAAACAATACCAGATAAGGACGAAAGCGCTGCGACGACGATTAAAATATGATAAATACGGTAATTATCTTGATTAGGGATGGATATCTTATCTAAACTCCTTGAAACCTGCCGTGTTTTTACAAAAAAGAATTATTCGTGTTATTTTGAAAAAGAACAGATTTGAAAAATCCTTCCCACTTTTTCTTCATTTACGTTTGCTTCCATTGAGGCATCTATATATTTATAAGGTTCTACGGTGTTTCTATACCAGAAGTGGTAACTCTGATGTATTTCAGTGTCTACCTTCTCACATTGCCCTGCGTAAAAAAAAATATTCCATTACCAAAACCTAACTTGACGTTGTTTAAAAGATGTTTTTTGTATGTAGGGCTAAAGGTATACAATATGTTACCCCTGTCATGTACTAATTCTAAGTCTGTGAAAAAGTTTTTGGAAAATGTACATTCTTGGCTTCTCACCAAGGAGAGTGTAGAGCATTTATTGCTGTAAATCATTGATGTAATGAGTTATAAGTAAACTATTAGTAAGTAGCTTTTAAGGTACGAACTTACACTGTTAAGCAATTGTCACGGTATCACTGCACGAGCTATATGTATCTTTTAGGAAAAGCATAATGTAATATTATTTGATGGTAGCCTTAAACAGGTTCTCCTTCAAGGCTACCTAAAATTACTCTATTTTGCTATTGAAATGTAATTTGTTGTATGGAGTAATAAACTTATTATTATTATTATTATATCTCGTCTGCTTCAGCAGCCATAACAGACGACAATAAACGATCGAATCAACAAGAGGCGGGGCGACACGAATTCCCCCTTCGATTTTGAATAATTTTGCTTTATTTAGAAGGGAACAACTTACCGCTTGTTTACAGTTAGTAGTGCAAGTAACTGATAGATGTCGCCTAGCCGCTTGTTGATTCCATCGTCTATTGTCGCCTGCTATGGCTGCCGAAGCAGACGAGGTACCCATCCCTAATCAAGATAAGTACTGTATTAATTACATTCCAATTTTGCTGTCGCAGCCCTCTCATCCATATCTAGTATTGTTTAGAATGTAAATAAGTGATGAATCCTAAATTTGGTGACCGTCGGACAAAAACTGGCGAAATGATAATACCCTACTGAAACCCCACTCCCTCCCCACCACCTTATTCTACCCCCTCCCCCCTCATTATCCCCTCCGCAATCAACATTACCATTACTTTATGGAGAGACACGCACTGAGGTAATTAGTTAATCAGCTCATTCTGGAGAAAGTTATCTGTGTCGTTTCTTAATCGATAATTAATTTCAAGCTATAAAATAAATTAAAAAATAACGCTTAAAACCCAAATCTCAAGCAAAGAGCTTTAAATAATGTAATGGCAAGACGTATAATTTGAGCAAGTAGCCAGCGTCAAGCGACTTATTCCATCCAGGCAATCTCACCTTTTACTAACAGCTTGAACTCGACCTAACGCGACCTCAAGAGGCAGTGATACAATTTACTCGCTGTTAGTGTTTTGGCGACACCTAAGTGTTATAAATACCTCATATTTTAAATAATGTCTCTCTGGAGTGCATGCACGTACCATTTCCCATGTAAAAAGGGCAGGTATTTTTTGGCAAATATCTCCGAAAGTAATGTGGTAAGGGGTTGAATTTTTGGTGTCACTGGATAGGTGAGATATTTTTCTTTAAAATGAGACCAAATTCATTAATTTCTAAATAAAATGATATTTCGCTCGGACTACCTTCAGAAGAGTGCACTTCAAAAAGCACCGCTATAACGCAGAGGAGCGTCTAAACACAGATATCAAATCTACCTCATGGCAAACGTGACTCAATGGAAAGACATCCACTTCATCGGAATAACTATCGTCGCCCGTGGCATGAGCCATAGGCATTTCTAGATACGCATAACCGCAAAAACGGAGGTAAAATAACAATTACACGTGAACAACTCCAAATACAAGTGATGTAAACACACGTACGATGCGCGCGATTGTCGACATTTCTCGACCTCCTCGTCCAAGCATCGATGGAACGCCATCGATATTATCCAATTCCACGATCATAGGTTTCCGAGGTCCAATATGAAGAGGACCCGATATTTGAGTGGTGAGAGGGCTTCTACACGGTGTACCTACTTAATGTAGTTTGAGCGAAATATCACTTTGTTTAGAAATCAGTTAATTGGGTCTTATATTAAAGAAAAATATCTCACCCTTCTAATAACACAAAAATTCAACACCTCACCACATTACTGTCCGAGATATTTGCCAAAAAAATAACAGCCCTTTTACATGGAAAACGGTACGTGTATGCACTCCAGAGAGACATTATTTGCAAAATGAGGTATTTCTAACACTTAGATGTCGTAAAATAACTAACAGCGAGTAATTTGTATGTTTTCTCAACTATATTTTCAAATTAATCATATTGTCACCGCAATAGGTTCTTGGGTATCACAAAAAACCTTCCGTTTTGAAGTCGTTTCAAACGCACCGCGCGAAAAAAATGAGTCAAGTTAAAGATATATTTCGATATTTTCATTTGATTTCTTACCATTTCTGTCATATAAAACTACATTATTGCACCATTAATAATGCAATATTTAATTGATGTGTCCTACAGGTGGTGAAATTAAAACGTATAATTCGAATATGGAATCTATTATGATTAGGGAACTATCTCGCTGGGACTACCTTAAGTGACGGGTACATGAAAATGTGTATACTCTCAAGAGGTCATCGGAGACACAAGGCATACACCCAAGGGCGCAAATGACATCGGTTGCCGCCTCGGTCCCCCCCCCCCGCTCCATCTTCCTCCCCCCCGAATAACCAACTATCATTACGTTTACCAATCGATTCTCTGCCAGTCTGTGATTTCAAGTCGATATGAACCGATTCAAATCGATATATCGATATTTCAATCGATTTCGCATTGGTAAACCAGGCGTTCCGAGTCAGCAGGCTTAGAATGTTCAGAGCGGTCCGGGATCATATCGATCTGAGTTCGATTGGTGAACGTTGTGCACAACTACCTTTAAGTGACGGGTGCATAAAAATGTGTATACTCCCAAGAGGTCATCGGAGACACAAGGCATAAACCCAAGGGCGCAAATGACATCGGCCTCCGTCCCCCCCGCTCCCCATCTTCCTCCCCACCCCCCGAATAACCAACCAAATGAGAAGAAGAGAGGCGGACACGGGAAGAGTTGGAGTGGAGACAGAGAGCGAGAGAGCATTTTGCGGCGTCGTCAGAGGTATAACAGTATATAGGATGGAGGTGGATCGGCCTCGTCACAGCGTCCCTCCCCTCACCCGCTCTCTCGACCACCAACCTCCCCAGGCCATCCCACTCGCCCACACCCTTCATCTTGTTCAGTCGGAATTATCATAAATTTTGGGCTGCGGTGTAGCTGTTTAAAGGAATTAAAGAGGATGGCTGCCGATACGTTTAGGTTCACTCATTTAAAATTGTTGGTTTAGTACCAAAGCACAAAAAAGCATTAAAAAATCAGGTTGTAACATCCAGAGATCCAAAGAACTCGTACATGAATGGGGCTTGGCTATAAACAACATAAATGACTGGTCATTTGCAACGCAAAAATAAAAGAACAAGCGATTCTTTTATACCCTCTGTTTGTGTATACATTTGTCCCAAAGCTTACGACTCCTTCCTCGAGTGCCCTTGAAAAGGAAAAGGGAAGTTTTCACCGCAATATTGGCACAGTGAACTAACTGAGGCTATAGGATTCAGATAATTTTTTTAGAAGACTCTTCCCTCTATCTAATATTAAAGAGAGAGAGAGATCTCATGAAAAACAAGAGCTACATTATAAAAATCTTGCTTTAATACGCTGAGTACTGAGCAGAAACTTGTTCGCCTGGCTGATGTGTATCTTTCAGTCAATGCACCTCAATCTCCACCCCCATGGAAGAATCGGAGAATACAATCTCTCTCACGTGAGACAGTGGCCCATACACTATCATTTCATCACTCTTGACTCAACTGTCCAGTCCAAAAAAGTTGATTGAAGGTGTAAGACATACTTGGTTACCGAGTAGGTTTTCCAGGCCACAGACCAGCTCGGCAGGAAGAATACAATGACAGGAGTATTGTGAGGCTGAAAACTCACAATGCCTAGGCTCACTTGCACGCCAGCATATTTGCATTTGTTGGTATGAAATAAAATGACCATACTGTCACAATAACAAATAGTTGATGCTCCTTTTTTGCCAACTCCTCATGCAAAAGTTTACGAATAAAATACATTTAGGTTCACTCATTTTAAATTAACTTTTCGATATTTGACGTGATGGGTGAGCTTTTAAGTATTCGGATAAAATGCATATTTACTATTTAAATTTATTAATTACATTTAAGGTAATTAAGTTGATTCATTTACTGTTTTGAGCGGAGTATGCAAATTTCTCTAGTTCTACACATAATCTAAAAAGTATACCGCCGAACCAGGTTGTTCCACTGCGATACACGTATAACCCGCGAAAGTTGAAGCCGAGGACGTTAATAAACTTTAGGTGCACTCTACAAACAGTTTTTTTTAATAAAAAACTAAATCTTTCAGCTGAAGTTCCTTAACAACCCGTTTACTTCTTTTAAACTTTAATCCGTCTAATGATTTCCAATTCTGAAGAACGCTGCCAAGCAGGAAAAAAATGAGGGCAACAAAATAAAAATCGAAGTTGGTGCGAAGGCTTCCGCGGTGCTGTGATGATAAGGGCAGTATTCTTGTGGGGTTTTTCACCGCGTTGTTGTTTTTAAAGACAACAGATTGGACCTGAAGACGCCTGCTGGAACGCAGGCGAATCAGTTGTCTTTGAAAACAACGCGGTGAAAAACCCCAGAAGAATGCTGCCCTTATCAAAATATAAATCGGTTTTTACAGAAACAGGCAGGAGATGGAATATTATGTGCTCGAATAAATGACTACTCTTCATTAGTTGATCGAGTCGAATGAGGACAGAGAAGCTCGTGATACGCTTAATACAGAGACGCGCTTCGGATTACTTCGGATAACGCTCTCTCGTCTACCCTCGATGCGAAAATCACGGCGTGAGCAACAGAGGTGGAAGGAGAGCGGAGGGTTGGGTGGGGGGCGGAGGCAGGAACGACACGACCCTGCGGACACTCCCGCCCCCCACCTGGCGAATGGATGAACCACCGCCACCAATGACACACGCACGAGGAACGCTTTTAAGCAAACCACGGCACGGGATTCAAGTACACGGGATTCAAGTACACTCCATTCTACTAGAATAAACTAGTCTCAATCAATTTTCAATTGAGTCATTAGTTTCGAAGTTAGCAGGGGTTTGCGTTGTCTACAATGACATGTTCAGTTTTGCAGATAAAAACTAATGTTTTCTGCAAACAGGAATAGATTTGGCTTTCTTATATCCAAATTGCAAGTTATTGGAACGAAAATTACGGGTGTACCAAGCGCTCAAAGTTGGACAACTGGATTTTACTCGCCAAAAACGGATACTTTTTTGAGAAAAAATTAAGTACAGGAAATACTAACGGGCGGATGATTTTTCAAAGTACATCACCCAACGTTGAAATGAACAAGCTCTCTTATGAATTTCACTGCATTGAAATCGGTTATCTCATTTGGACGATAGAGCATCTCAAACTCAGGTATCTTGCTTTTACAGACAAGTGGTAGTAAGGTGGTTGAAGCGCAGATCGGAGCGACACATCGGCGCGCGAAAACGACGCGCACCGGCAATGCTTTCGGTTATCTCCTGTAGCGCAGCATCCTGTAGGAACCAAATCGAGTCACGGTCGAAAATATTTTTCAAAAAGTTGACGCATTGGTTCAAACTACAGACAAATGTAGCCGATTAGGGCTATCGACTTCGAGGAAGTTGTCGATATTTATGATGAATAAAACACTTCGAATTATTCCATATATTTATTTAAATGGCACGTGATTATGCCACAGAATGTCATTCAAATAAATTTGAGGAAGATTACAAAGTGTTTTCATTCGACTTAAAACTACATGATGAACAACAAAAAGTTTATCATCGGCAAAGTTATTAACACATTTAATAAGATCCGCGTTCGATGCCTTAAAAATCAACGCAATAAATCAATACTTAAAAAGCAACGTAAAGCTGTATCATATCTGGTCTCAAAAGCAAAACTAAGCGAAAGCGCTTCCCCGGAAAACATTTGAGCAGTGATTTCTGATCGTGAAAACGACGACGACATTCATTAAACTCACACGAGCGGCAAGAAAATGGCGAAAAGGAGAACTCTAAGACGTAATTCGTGGAAAATGCCTTTTAGCGGCAAATCACGAAAAAAGAGACAGCAACCGAGAAAAGCGACCGAGAACCGAGATTTACAAAATACATAAGATTCAGACATTCCGCTCGACTGTGACGTAGATCTCGATTCATAACGTGGAAACGATAGACAAGAGAACACACAATTATCCGCCATTCCCTTTCGGGGTGGGCAAAGTTAAAGAACTTATTTACTGCCATTAACCCTCGAAAACTGGCTTGCTTTCGATAATTTCAATTTGACAATCCCAAATGCCAAATCCTTACTATACCACTTTCGCTTCCCTTTCACTAATGCGTTCATCCACACTCGCGTCTTAAGACTCCAAGTATTCATCCTCCTTCCTTCTCTTCCACATTCACACACACACAATATTCGCGGTCCGCGTCTTCCTCTCACACTGTCCACTCCACCATCATCATTACTTTAACTTCTGATATATCGTGGGGATTACACATACAAAACATATGTGGCACAGCATTAAAGAAACTAGGTTTTTTTAACCCTTTGAGAGCGGCATAACGTTATATCACGTCATGCCCCACTCAAAGAGTTAAACGTATAATTGGAAGGTCCTCGGATGAAAAAGCCAAAGAGAGATGCTACTTCGCTCTGGTTAGACCACACCTCGAATACGCCGCGAGCATTTGGGACTCTAGTCAAATAGATATAACCAAAAAAATTGATAAATTACAAAGGAAAGCAGCGCGCTTCGTTAAAAACTGCTACGAGCGTACATATAGTGTCTCACAACTAATAGAGGGAATTAAGGTGGAAGCCCCTAGAGACTCGGAGGCTACACGCTAGGCTTAGGCTGCTTGAGAAATTCAGAACTAATATTTTTCAGAACGACACAGAATATTATCATGACTCCTCACTACATCTCTAGGTCTGACAGATGCGATAAAATAAGAGAGATACTATGCCGAACAGATAGGTACAAGAACTCGCTCTTTCCGCGCACAATAAGCGACCACAATAAAAACTGAGCTCCACTAAATACACTCCTATAATATATGTCACCATTTCATCTCCCAAAAACTTGCATCTTTACACGGCTGGTGACCTAACATCCCCTGCCATACGACCATGCGGAGGCTCGCAGGGTATTATGTAGATGTAGATCATGTGTCCGTTAAGCTTTTCGACCCCGTTCCATTCTCTCGACGCGGCCAAACCGAACGGAGCATACTCCTGTTATCAATGTCCATCACTGGAGAAAGAAAGCTGCAACATATCCGCGATTCGGGTTTCCAGACGGATTCGATTGAGCTGTTCGAGATGATTCCGATCGTGGCACTAAAAAGTCAAATAGTAAAATAACGAACGGTTTGAAATCAAAATAAGTCTGAACCACTACGATAAGTGACCTAAGCGTTTCAAAATTTGATTTTGCGTCTCGAATCGTGACATTCGACTCCATCGCCAACATTCCTTCGATAAAAATACGATGGGGAGGACTGTTGTGAGTGATTTTTGCGAGAAGCTCAAATACATCGAAACCTCGAGCCCTTCGTACCCTTCGAAATCATCTCGAAAGCTTCAAACACCGCCACCGCTTCGTATCGCGTTGCGATGCGTCAGCGCCACCCACTCGGCGGCGGCGAGCGGGCCGGGGAGTGAATGAGTGATGTCAGCCCTCCGGTCAGAATGAGCCGCGCGATATTCCTTCGCATTGGACATTTCGCACGGACCGGCGTGCGAATCCTTCTTCTGGTGCACACTGGGCTGCTACGCCTGCACGCAGCCGCCCCTCTGCAAGGCTCTTCCCCGAGGATTAAAAAAACTAATAAATAAACGAAACGCAAGTTTTGTAAATCTGCAGTGAGCGAAGGGCCTGCAGCAAAAACAAACGCTTAAGTCGTTTAACATTTTACCGTACGTACAATATTTTACAGCTCAGAAAGTCCGCATTATCCTAGTTTTTATTGATACTAAGCGAAGGGCCTGCAGCAAAAACAAACGAGGCGGTGGCAGCGAATGGAAGCTGGGGGTAGGGAATGGGGGGAGTGAACAGATCGGCGAGTGATCTCCATGGAAACGTATTGCCAACACGTCATCTACATCTTGTGTGAGCTCCTGGTCAATGTAACGGCCAACCGATCGTGACGCGTCAGACTATGCTGCAATGCATGAAATGAATGCACTAAAGATATCAGAATCACGCTGTGATTAACTGGGAACAAATCTACAGTAGAGCATCGATTATCCCGAGGAGTGTGGACCAGAGTGACCTCCGATCAATAAAAACTAGGATAATGCGGACTTTCTGAGCGGTAAAATATTGTACGTGCGGTAAAATTTTTAACGACTAAAGATGTGAGCATCGATTTAAAATAATGAGGGTATTCAATAAAAAATAACCGCTGAACAGTACCAGTTGCTCTGCTCAAGCGGCGTCGCCTTGTCCTCTGCTCGACCCACGAGCAGCCTATGACTAATGCCTTCAATACCATTTGCTGCGTCGCCGACGTTTTTCTTTAAGAGCCTCGGTCAATGCGGAACTCGTTAAGGTAGTGCGAGAAATATCGGAAACGGAAGGTTTTTTGTGATATACCCAAGAACCTACTGCGGCGACAATATGTTTAATTTTCAAAAATAGTTGAGAAGACATACAAACTACACGCTGTTAGTTTTTTTTACGACATCTAAGTGTTAGAAATACCTCATTTTGTAAATAATGTCTCTCTGGAGTGCATACACGTACCATTTCCCATGTAAAAGGGCTGGTTTATTTTTGGCAAATATCTCCGAAAGTAATGAGTTAAGGGGTTGCATTTTTGGTGTCAATGCAAGGGTTATATATTTTTCTTTAAACTGAGACCAAATTCATTGATTTCTAAGTAAAACGATATTTCGCTCACACTACCTTAAGTCGGGAATCGGAGAGCACACGCGTATCTCTTTTTATTCCCCCACACTTACTCTCCCCCCCCCCTCCCAGTTTCCGTTCGCCACCACCTCCTCGTTTCCCGACACCTACAGTAATTCTTTCATGAAAGTTGAATCTTTACGGCAGATTTGAGAAAATATTTCACTCAACACACTTACTCGATACAATTGTACAAAAAAGCAACAAGGAAGTAACAAATGAACGTTTGGATTGCGAGCAAGATATAATTGATTTAGACTTTGAAGTACCAGACACTTTTTCACCTTAAGGTAGTTTTAGCGAAATATCATTTTACTTGGAAATTAAAAAAATTGGTCTCATTTTAAAGACAAATTTATCACCCTTCCATTGACACCAAAAATTCAACGCTTGACCACATTACTTTCAGAGATATTTGCCAAAAAAATACCAGCCCTTTCATATGGGAAACAGTACGTGTATGTACTCCAGATAGACATTATTTACAAAATGAGGCATTTATAACACTTAGATGACGTAAAAAAAACTAACAGCGTGTAGTTTGTATGTCTTCTCAACTATTTTTGAAAATAAGTCATATTGTCACCGCAGTAGGTTCTTGGGTATCACAAAAAACCTTCCGTTTTGAAGGAGTTTCAAACGCACCACGCGAAAAAAATGAGTCAGGTTAAAGACTTAATTAGATATTTTCATTTAATTACTTACAATTTCTGTCATATAAAACTATATTATGTCACCATTAATAATGCAATATTTAATTGATGTGTCCTACGGCTGGTGAAATGAAAACGTATAATTCGAATATGGTCTCAATAATGACTAGGGAACTATCTCGCTCGGACTACCTTAAGCAGGAAAACACGCAGATCGCATTTTCACTTTAAGTTTCACATTTACGACTCAAAACAATCTTGACTTTGTTTACAGCCAAAAACCACGTGATTTTTTTTTTTAAACTTCAAAGCTAACTGTTATCGTGAAACCGTTGATGCTTGATTCTTGGAACGAAGGCGACTTCCAATTCCACATAACGTTGTTCGCGACACCACTTCGCGTGGCAAGCTGCGGTGAAGTTTCCTGGAGCCGCAAGCCATGTCTCCTGCGATGTAACATGCGCACTTGAGGGCATGTGAGCGTTTCCTTGCGAGGGCGTTAGATCGTGTTTGCAATACAGTTTTATTCCGAGTTTTATTCCGAGGATTCAGTCCGAGATGCGTGCGAAAAGAAGTGCGACGTACATCGAAACCGCACGTCAAACGGAACCAGATATCGCAACCACTTAATTCAATTATTAAGCAAAGTGTTTATTTTTAAGTTCACTTTCTTGCCTTCATTCATACACAAATACATTTGAATGGCCATTTAATATAGGATACGTGCGTCTAAATTGCCAAAAAACACAATCATATCCAAATTGCATTCATTTTATTTCATTAGCATCTAACCGCGAAACATTTTCCGACGACTCTTATACTAGATTGGACGTCACAACGAACCAGAGACCTTACTGCCCAATCTAAACTAATCGAAGCTTTATTGTACAAAGCATCGCATCTGTCCGCCCTTCGTCAACCAAGAAGCAAACATGTTTTTATACTTGAGTAATCTGATCTGTAATAGCTGGAATCATCGTTTCTAACACGCTAGACCTCGAACTGTATCCGCCGGAGGACGAGAAGGGGTGTGCCACGAGAAAATTAAACGCCTTTAGCCATGTGATTTCTGTGATTAAATTGACAAACAGAGTGACTGATATGAAAATAAGGTAATCGCCGTCTAATCTAGATGTTTATCACTTCAATTTTACTTTGAAACCGAATATTTGTTTTCCAGCAAAAGACGTGTTATTTTTTCAAGCAAGTACGCAAATTTCTCTATCTCTACCCTCAGATGTATTCTGATGCCATAAATAACTTAAAAGAAATGCCTATGACTGCTTGAATAATGGCCAGCGACGTGATTCTAGAGGCAAATAAGTATCACGGCCATATGCGTCTCATGAAATTCGGCCACATTTATACATACGACGAATACCTTTCGATTCCACAACACTCGTTAATGGCGGCACTATTCGACATTACGAATTTCATTATTTACTTAGATGTATCGCAATAAATCAATGAACTTTTGATTAACATCCCTATCACAATTACAGAGTACAAGAAATAACTGCCAGATTTTGTAATTCTCATAAAAAATGATAATATAACATTCTCACCTTGTTTGTATGATCTTTACAAGATATGCATGCACAACTTCTAACATTGTTGTGTCTCGACAATGACGTAATGTTCACGCCACATCCTCGACAAATCACATTATGGTACCCGACAGTGGGATTTCTCCACTGTGACTTCCCAACATCAATTTTGTTGAGCTTCATCAATTACTCGACCTCCAAGAAAGAGGTCCCTGACCACGGCTTGATAAGATTTTGCCAGTGGCATCTATTTTTTAAATTTTGGGTGGAGTAAACATAAAATCTTCAGATACAGTCAAATATCTTGGAATTACCTTAACATCTGATATATCGTGGGTATTACACATACAGAACATATTTGGCGCAGCATTAAAGAAACTAGGTTTTGTTAAGCGTATAATAGGAAGGCCCTCGGATGAAAAAGTAAAGGAGAGATACCACTTCGCTCTTGTAAGGCCACATCTCGAATGCGGCGCGAGCATTTGGGACCCTGGTCATAAAGATTTAACCAAAAAAATTAACAAAATACAAAGGAAAGCAGCGCGCTTCATTAAAAACTGCAACGAAATAACATATAGTGTCTCACAATTTAGAGGGATTAAGGTTGGAGTCCCTAGAGACTCTGAGGCTACACGCTAGGCTCAGGTTGCTTGATGAATTCAGAACTGATATTTTTCAAAGCGACACAGAGAATATTATCATGACTCGTCATCTCTAGGTCTGCCAGATGCGATAAAATTAGAGAGATACCCTGCCGAACAGATAGGTACTAAAAGTCGTTCTTTCCGCGAGCAATAAGGGACCACAATAAAAATTGAGCTCCACTAAATACACTCCTATTATTCATGTCACCATTTCATCTCCAAAAAACGTACAGATTTACACGGCTGCTGACCTAACACCCCCTGCCACACGCCCAAGCGGCAGCTCTCCGGGTGTTATGTAGATGTAGATATATTTTTTCCACGGCAACTTAGGAGATTGGAGCGCCTTGAAACGTTTCCAACTTAATCCACTGGGTCCGACGTTTATGACGGCATGGCCACCGCATCGGTTCACAAACCCATTATATGTATATACTTCGGGGGTTCCTTACGATCCTCATCGTCTCCCTTCGCCGCCCGTCGTCTCGGCTCGATCTCGAAAGGGGCGGACGAGGAGTGGAGGGGGGGGGAAGATGCACCGACCTCTTTCCCCTCCTCCTGGAGCACATTCGAGGGGGGGGGGGGAGTCTTGACCGTGAGCGTCGCTCGCCCGCGACAAATTAAATGTTGAGTGGGCGGTTGGCCCCCTTTTGCACGTGGTGTGTTGTGGGGGGAGGCGAGAACCCCCATTGAGGGGTCACCGACACCCGAGATCCCCGCTTCGTTGCACCTGGTATTGAGCAATGGCATCCTCGTGACGTTCGAGGGTCCCAAGTGACTGCAGCGAGCGAAATCTAGTCTCGGGACAATTTGCGACACGAATAAGTCCTTCCCCAAGGGCGCGAGGGATAGACAGACGGATGGATAGACAAACGACTGCAATTGGGCGAATTGTTCGACGGGGCAGTACCTCTCGACAAAGCCCAACAAAGAGCAACTGCAACTTCCAATACGGTTTCAAAAGAACCATTTTATTCCTTGATTTTAAGAAGGCATTCGACAAGGTTCCACACAAAAAAAACTGTTATAAATTCTATTCATGCGGAGTTGATGAACAAATAGTGAACTGGATAAGGGACTTTCTCAGAAATCGAAAACAAAAATATTCTGTCCCACAATTTTTAGAGGGATTAAGGTGGGAGCCCCTAGAGACTCAGAGGCTACACGCTAGGCTTAGGCTGCTTGATATACTCAGAACTGATTTTTTCCAGAGCGACACAGAGAATACTATCATGACTCCTCACTACATCTCTAGGTCTGACAGACGCGATAAAATAAGATTAAGCTCCACTGAATACACTCCTATAATACATGTCACCATTTCACCTCCAAAAAAACGTACACCTTTACACGGCTGGTGACCTACCACCCCCTGCCACACGCCCATACGGCGGCTCGCGGGGTATTATGTAGATGTAGATTTCCTCGGTGAGAAGACATCCTCGAAAATACCAAAAAGTGCACTAACGGAACTGATATTCCATATGATAAATAAGATTAGACTGAAGACAGTAGAAATAGGGTTGAGATAGGAAAGGTGCAAACGTTGGAGCAATCATAGGTCAATGCAGGGGTTAAATATCGGCCGGATAAATATTACAGCATCTTATAGACAAGCGAGTGTAAGTATGTGATGCAATGCAGTAATGCAACAGAGGAAAGACATACTAAAGAGACAAAGAAGGGCTTCCCTGCTAAAAAATTCCTTAGAAGCTGTTCTGTAGAACGTAAGGATTTCTACAGAAATTGACTTTTTCTTCGGAACTAGTTTCTTTTCTAAGGATCTTTACAGAACATGAGAGCCTGACACATACAGAATACATTCTGTAGAGTTATTTTCTGCAGAGCAAAATTACTCCTTACAAGCTGTCCTATAGAACTTCATCAACTCTACGGATATATACGGAAATACGGAAACTCTGCAGAACGTTGTGGGGAATTCTGCAGAACGTCGTAGGGAATTCCAAAGAACGTCATAAGGAATTTCGAAAAAGGTCCTTAGATATTCTGCAAAACATCCTAAGGTATTCTGCAGAACGTTTTAGGGAATTCCGTAAAATGGCGTTTCAATACTTTAAGGAATATCCTGATAACCTTTAAAGAAATTCTGTTGAAGTATTTATGAGGAAACTATACAGAATTATTTTACAGGGTTCAATACACGCTGAGGAGAATGAGGCTTTCCGGAAGGTGTTAGCTAATCAGAGCAAATCTTCTCGGTTCACAGGAAATGATGGGGCACTCTTGAGTCCTCATTCCCCATCCAGGAAAATGAACAACGTGCTCGGCAAGCACGTGCGCGTTTTTCGACATTTTAAGGACTCGCGTCGAAAGAAATGAACGTGGCTTTGCGTGTAATTATGAAAGTCATGGCTTCACAATACCTCTCTCCCGCAAAGATCTTGGAATTAAAGTCGGTAAATTCTCTGTCGCATGCTGAAGACGCTAAGGACAGGTGTTGGAGGGGTTTTCGTAGGCTTAAGGTAGCCGAGCGAGATAGTTCCCTAGTCATTATAGATACCATATTCGAATTAAACGTTTTAATTTCACCAGCTGTAGGACACATCAATTAAATACTGCATTATTAATGGTCCGATAATATAGTTTTATATGATAGAAATGGTAAGTAATTAAATGAAAATATCTAATTAAGTCTTTAACTTGACTCATTTTTTTCACGCGGTGCGTTTGAAACTCCTTCAAAACGGAAGGTTTTTTGTGATACCCAAGGACTTATTGCGGTGACAATATGACTTATTTTCAAATACAGTAGAGAAAACGAACAAATTACTCGCTGTAGATTTTTGGACGATATCTAAATGTTAGAAATACCTCATTTTGTAAATGTCTCTCTGGAGTGCATATACGTACCATTTCCCATGTAAAAGGGCGGGTTTATTTTGGCAAATATCTCCGAAAGTAATGCGGTAAGGGGTAGAATTTTTGATGTCATTGGATAGGTGAGATATTTTTCTTTAAAACGAGACCAAATTCGTTGATTTCTCAGTAAAATGAATTTTCGCTCGGACTACCTTAAGAGGCTATTATAGAGATGAATAAAATGGCAGAAGCGGAGATAAAACAAAGACACGAAACCAAGACCGCGAAAGCAAACAATAAAATGTGCAAAACACGCTTGCCTTCCGCAGCCTCAGCCAAGAAGAAGGGGAAATATCTCAATTCTCACATAACGTAACAAATGGCTCATCGTTTTTTACGCAAATAAGTATAAATCGACATAATTAATGTTCTTTTCGGAAAATTTCTTACATTCACAATTCATTGTCAGTCTGAAACGTCAAAAATTAAATTATTTATATCCTTATTCGATCAAATAATCAACGTCCTTAATAGGTTCCGTGCCCTGGAGTCGGATCTTGAAGGAAAAGAACTTTGATTACAAATTAAAAATAATACACCAACATGACTATACAAGATACACAATCAAACAAGCCGCTGGTCTTCCATTAAAGACACTATAATTCCCAAAAAGTACGGGTATAGCTGCCCGAGAATTTCCCTTATCTTCAAGTATTACTCTTGATTACTAAATGAAGGGTTAGTAACACACTTCGGAAGATTTATATATACAATTATAAATGCATTTTTCCAGCGCTAAGACGTGTATTCAAACGACACATGATGAAACAGACTATAGCAGTCCGCGGAGAATTAGTTTTCACGGACACAACATGGAAAAGGCTGTTCTCTCGTCTCGTGTGCTCCGGCCACGCACTTGGGGAGGTGCTGCTCAAAAACCCCACGGTCATCACGGAAATCGTAAATTTCGACGCCACCTGACTTCCATTCATTCCTAGTCAACTAGAACAAAATTGAACACCTAATATAAAAACTTAGATGCCAAAGGAAAATCTCTGAAGTAAGTATGCTTCGAAATCGAATCGACTCGAATCAGGCTTAATTCGATTCGATTCGCCTGCGAATCGGGATGCTCCGAAACCGAATGATTCGAAATATTCGAATCTGATAGATTCGTCTCCGAAACAATGCATGCATTCAAACATGGCGCTCATTCCAAAAATGGTGCGCCATCCGCTTAGACGATGTTTTCCTCACAGGAAACGAAAATTTAAACGACCACATGATATTCTGTGGTATTTTTTGTGCCACTATTGATTTTTAAGCTAATGTAAGGCCCTGAAATATTGTGAAAATCTTCATTACTTTGACTGCGCATTAGCTTTTGCATTTTATTTAGATTCGAATTCGATTCGCAAGCAAATTATTATGGCGATTCGATTCGCGACCAAAATTTAAAAAAAAGTACGTTTCGATTCGATTCGAAATATCTTTGGGGAGATTCGATTCGAAATGAAAATTCCAGGTTCGCACAGCACTACTCATAAGGCATAATCATTACCAACTGATGGAAGTGAAAACTGTAATTATTTGTCATGGCATCAAAAATAAACCAATTTATCTTGTCCGTTTCATATACGTAGGCCTCTGTCAGCGATGTTATACAGTGAGATAGAATGCATAGGAGCCATTTCTATGGCAGGTGAATTCCAAAAACAATCAGTCCGCATAATCAGCAACAACTCCGACCGATACCAAGATTAAGGCCTGCGCTCTTTATATACATCTACGCCCCCACAGTTCCCCGCCACGCAGCCGGTTGACTGGCATTCAGGGTATAAATAGATTAGGCGAACGCTATTTAAATGGATGGCGAACCGACCCTATCGTAGCAATACGGCTCTTTATATTAAGCTTTCCCAATTACGATTCGCTACCCAGAGAAAGATAAAGCGTCGTCTTCAAAACGCGTCCAGCCTCTAAAAAGGACGACGAAAGAGATTCAATAATTGAAACCTTGAAAAGTAAATGTTTACAATCTCCCAACTTCTTACCGAAGAACATTTATCTCCCTCACTAAAAAAACTATTGAAAAGAAACAAATGCATACAGAGGGAAAATATTCTTTAAAGTCGGCGAATTCAGGCGTGGCTGCATGTGAATCCATTTTCAATAACGAGAAGAACGCTCAAGTATTTTTCCACAGAATTTCAGATCCAGGATGTATGGTAAGGAAAACAAAAGGCACCGGAAGACAACGTCTACGCGTTGGAACTAGTCGTACCAAATAAAAATTCTGTACAAAAACAACTAGTGTTCACACTTCACTCTTATTATAATTGATTTGTACCAACCCTCACTATAGTTATACTTTTCCATTACTGGAATGACGAGCTGTCCGGGTGGAACAATAAAATAAACATTAAAAAAGTCCAGCCTCGGTCACCTTTGGAAAAGGGAAACGGCCATCCTTATAGTGCCGATCGAGAAACTGTACGTAATTAGCGCTCAATCTGATCCTCGAGTCAAACCATTTCTGGGAATGTGTCATCCAAATGAGGACCTGGGCGAGACTGAGCCCCCTCTCTCTCACTGCTCGCCACTCGGAACGACTTCCTCCCGCAGATGCGTTCCACCGCGCGCGTCGAAACGACTTCTCCTCCCTTTTTCTCGATCCGACTGTGACGGGCGAGCACTGAAGATGCGGCACAGGGCGCCTGCCGAGAACTAGGGCGAAGGGGACCGTGACCGATGGCCAAGTAGGGTGGGTGATGGGTGGGGAGCCGTTGAACCCCCCCTTCCCTCCCCCCCTCCCCCAACATCCTCCTCAAAACCCCCATTCCCACGCGAAAAGCGCCGCTCTCTCGAATCCGCCGAACACTTGACCCCACCGTCCACAGTCATCCGTTCCGGCGACTGCGGCGCCTGCATCCGGGAGACATGGGCCTCCGCCGCCGAATTACACGGGCCCATGGGAAGGCCACACGCACACACTCGGTGAAGTGCGATCCAAGTGGACTAGTCGCGCACTACCGCACAATGACTCGTGAGAAGTAGTGGCAGCACTAAAAGATCACGACAGTTTCATTTCAACTGCTTAGCAACCGAAATAGTTACCTGAAACCCCCATTTGCGGACAACGGCTAGAGGCACACCAAACAACGGGCGATTGGCGCTGTTAGAACATCACTGGTAGTTGTGTATTATAAGTTTTAAAAAACCCTTTACCAAATAGAATAATTTTATTTCGATTCATGAAAGACACTTCTCAGCACTAATTCTATCTGCAACAATGGGCGGATGGGTACGTGTTGGCTTAATAAACCAGGAGCAACATGTACGGATCAAAATCCATCAAATGGTAGCCGCAACGCAGCCACACGTTCTGTGCAACTGGAACAGAATAGAGGACGAAACAGCCAGCTTCAGCCATCTGTTGCCAATGCACAGAAGAAGGCTCAAAGGCGCGGCTGAAGCACGATTATGAAAGTAACCTGTTGCTGGCAACAGTTGTGGGTTATTCCATTTGAAATGATCCAATGACGGTTGCATATGACCACTTTAAAAAATCCATTTTTTGCACATGTTCTCCAACAACGTAAATTCGACTTATTTGAAAAATGCGATTACGTAAAATTCGGAAAGACGGAAGCTTCATTCACGAAATTCGTAGCCACAATGAAGAACGAGAGCACCGAAGTATCATGGAGATATTTTTTGGAAATATTACGCAAAGGAATCGATTAATATATTCAAAACAAATTCAAACGAGAGAGTAAAGAACATCGTTGGTATAACCACGAGATAAGGCGGGAGCTCAAGAGACAAAATCAACTACACAATCTATATAAAAATTCTATTAAGTTAAGTAACAAAACAAAGGAGCTAGCGGCGGCTATGGGAAAAAAATCTTACACTTTTCCCACGTTTCTCTCCTATTTCAGAAACAAGTTGTGTCGTTAGCAGCCTAAACCAGTCTCTACAGTGTAAGAAGTTCTGACAATGCCGATGACATGCGACTTTAAATTAATGCATATGGTTAAACTTCGCTTCGGTTCCGTTACTTTGTAAGCGGAATTTCCATCGTAGATAGCAGCGTAGATGTTTGCGCGCTTGCATCCATGGAATACACCACCGTTCTTGGCGTGGCGCTCCTGCCCCGGTGACGCCGCCCGGAGTCCCCGAGACAACGACGGGCTTGCCACCGCTGCGGCCTCCGAACGACAGGTGTGACGTCAGACCTGCCCGATCTGACCACGCCCCCCTTTTCGCCCGTTTTCCGCGCCGTTGAAATTTCGATAACTTTGAGAATTTACATCTCGGAAACTATGCGTTACTTACGCCTCGGGTTTTTTGCGGTGGGCAAGATTCGTCATCCTCTATTACCTCTATTACCTCTATTTAAAAAAAAAATTCTCCATTCCAACACCTAAGGTAGTCCAAGCGAGATAGTTCCCTAATCATAATAGAGACTATATTCGATGTATACGTTTTAATTACACCAGCTGTAGGACACATCAGTTAAATATTGCATTATTAATGGTGCAATAATATAGTTTTATATGACAGAAATCGTAAGTAATTAAATGAAAATATCTAAATAAGTCTTTAACTTGACTCATTTTTTTCGGGCGGTGCGTTTGAAACGACTTCAAAACGGAAGGTTTTTTGTGATACCCAAGAACCTATTGCGGTGACAATATGATTAATTTTCAAATATAGGTATTAAAACATACAAACTACACGCTGTTATTTTTTTACGACATCTAAGTGTTAGAAAATCTCATTTTGTAAATAATGTCCCTCTGGAGTGCATACCCGTACCACTTCCCATGTAAAAAGGGCTGGTGTTTTTTGGCAATTAACTCGGAAAGTAATGTGGTTAGGGGTTGAATTTTTGGTGTCATTGGATATGTGAGAAGTTTTTCTTTAAAATGAGACCAAATCCATTGATTTTCTAAGTAAAATGACATTTCGCTCAACTACCTTAAATGCGATGCCAAACACAGTCGCATCACACAGCTGATGTCGTCGAGCAAATATTTTCGCGAGTGTAAAACGAAGCAGGATGACGGTCGGTCGCGGACACGGAAGACAGAGAAGGAAGCAGCAGAAGTCGAGAGAACGCCTCCGAGTTACGAAACTGCACGAATCACGTACCCTATCGAAAGAGTCACGGAAGTCGCGAGCGAATACGAGGGTTATGTGAATCGAGAATTCGGGAGCGGAGGCGTCGGCGGAACGCGAGACACACGCCCCTCGACGTCCGAAACGGACCGCGTGCGGAAGAGGCGGTCATCCCGAGGACGGCTTTCACCGCCTTGTCTGTCTACCTTCGGTGAACAATGGGCGAAGCCAGGCACTGGTGGGGCGATTTTGGGAATAGGGGGAGGGGGACTAAGGGGGGAATAGAAGCAAGAGACGATAGCAACAGCGACAACTGTGGGGGGGTAAAGTAAAGTAAAGATTGTCACCCGTCGGCCGATAAACGTTAATCGTCGGCTTCCGGTGAGCCAATAACACGACTGAACACGACCTTGAATACTAATGAATTTAGACGCCTCACTACATCTCTAGGTCTGACAGAAGCGATAAAATAAGACAGACGCACTGCTGAATAGATATGGGTACAAAACTCGTCCTTCCCACGCACAATGAGTGTCCATTATAAAAGCCAAGCTCCACTCAAAACACTCACAAAATACACTTAACCATTTCACCTCCCTATAGCCTTCCTTCTTTACACGTTGACACAACTGGTATCCTAAATCACCATGCCACACGCTTATGCGGCGCGGCGGCTATCAGAGTATTGTTTAGATACATTACGGATTGTCATGTCTGTCCTCGCCCTATAGGCTCCGACGTTCCATCTAATTTCCGCAAAATATAAGTCGTAAACAAACTTAGTCGATTGTAGCACCGATATAATCAACGTCTGATGTAAAGTAAATATTGGCGCTGCCTTTGACTATGTTTGCTTAATCAACTCATAATGGTTCAATTCTAGTGGAAATTAACATTATCCTGAGAGAGTAATCCAGTTGGGGAGATACAGCCTAGGTGATTTTTTTTTAAATATAGCTGATTGTTTTACATCGCCGACACCGGTGGCGACGGGATAAAGTCCTCGCCTGCTAAACTGAGGGTCACGGGTTCGATTCCCGCCTGGGTTGGTTTTTCACCACCCAGGGTCATGAATGTCAAGTTCTGTTGACCCGGTCCCTGGAAAACCTGGAATCCCAATAGGCTTGCCAGCCTATTGGGATTCCAGGGACATACGGGCCAACAGAATTGTTCGGGATGCAAAAAAATCTCTTAGTAACTTGACGGATGTTATAATCGATGTAACGGAGAGGAGGCGCCACAATCGACCAAGTATTTTTGTTATCTTTGCGCGAGGAATGCTTGGCAGCCGTCCATGGAAGGGATAACATCTATAATATATGTTCTTGAACGCGACTCTGTTCGCTTACTTAAACGAACAATCACTATCCCGGATCGAGCATTACAACTGTCGACCGTCAAGAGATACCATAGAGTGAGTATATATAGAGTGGCAAAGCAATGCTAAAACTGGACATAAATTTTTGAGAGCTTTGGGAAGAATTTCTCAGATGCCACCACCTTAGGGGAGGAAGAATTTTGGCTAACGGAGAAGGCCACTTGGGAGGCTCTAGTGGTACTCGGTGATTTTGCATCAACATACAGAGGTGGATTTACCATGGCTGTTGTGTGCTTTCTATTGAGTATCAATTGCTTTGTCGTTGCTATGATACATCGGTAAACAGTAGACTCCGTGTTTGGTAATCGCGTCTTATTATATTGACGTGAATTCGATTCATTATCGACGATGCTCATTGAAGGCTCATTAAAATATGTTTAATTTGGTCTCTACGACTCAATAACATTTGTTTTCGTTGCTATCGGTCGATTAGTAAACATCCGGGCACCGAAATCATCATTAGAACATCATGTGAGTTATGCGACACTAAATGAAATGGCCGTGTGCCAAAGCTAATTTGTTATGGCTTAACGTGCGACTTCGATACACCTGTTCCATCTATCGGCCAAAGTATTATTTAAAAACTCATATCCGAAACTCCCTATCTCTTTGCCACTGTATATATACGTACTCTATGGAGATACGAAGTTCATAGGTTCGCCAACGTCGTCGATAAAGGTCTCAGGAGAGACGTTTTTCGACAGGAGAAAAAAGTTGCAGACTTGCCCCCTCCAAGGGGATGGGCGATTATTCGCCAACAATAATCCACTAGATCGAGGGCATTCAATGCAAGAATACACGTCGCAGAACGAGAGTCGAAGAAGGGAGAAATGCATCACCGCCTGAGGGAAGGACCGTCTTCTCACGTGCATACATACATGCGTGCGCTTCCACGCCGCGTCCTCCCTCTCCTCCCGTGAGTGACATACGACGAAGACTCGCGCGGTCAATTTTGCCGACGAGACCGCGGAAGTCGGGGGTACCAGAGGACTCGACGACGACAGAATTTCTCTCTTTTGAAACCTGCTTAAAATTTCTGTATAGTTTCCTTATAAATACTTCTACAGAATTTCTTCAAAAGTTCTGAATATATATTCCATTAAGTATTGAAACGCTATTTTACAGAATTCCCTGCGACGTTCTGCAGAATACCTTAGGATGTTCGGCAGAATACCTTAGGACGTTCTTTGGAATACCTTAGGACGTTCTTTGGAATTCCCTACGACGTTCTGCAGAATTCCCCGCGACGTTCTGCAGAGTTTCCGTATTTCCGTATATATCTGTAGAGTTGCTGAAGTTCTACAGAACAGCCTGTAAGGAGTTATTTTGCTCTGCAGAAAATAACTCCACAGAACACATGTTCTGTAGAGTCAGGCTCTCATGTTCCGTACAGATCCTTAAAAAAGGAACTAGTTCTGAAGAAAAAGAGTCAATTTCTGTAGAATTCCTTACCCTCTAAAGAACAGCTTCTAAGGAATTTTTTAGCAGGGAATCCCAAAATGAGAACCCTGGATTAGAACAATAATAATTTATTTAGATTTTAACGGTCACCATCGCTGCACTATGATGGAAAAATTACGCCACAGACCCAAACAATTCCCATCATTGAATTTTTTTAAAATTTCTTCGTCCCTGTTATGCGACAACCTCTGAAAAATCGAATAATGGCGAGCGCTCGACGAATGTGAAGCCAGACTCGATCCGTTCAGACACTTGAGTGCGCGAGTGTTTCCCCTCAAGATGCGAGGCCGGCCAGGGAGACGGATGGGAAACACGAGGTCTCTGGGGGGGTCGTGGAGTAGGATTCCACTCTCCGCGGAATGGAACGGCTGCTAGTGCCTTGGCCACCGGAGAATTTGCCGCACGAGGAGGCGCACACCCCGGCGAGGCGACCCATCGATGGCGTCATTGCGATAGCGTCCGTTAGTGCGAGACCAGGGTGGCTACCGATATCCAATTTTCAAATTCCTTGACCTTTCCCTGACTTTTCCCTGATGGATTTACCAATTTCCCTGACCACCGATCGCCTAAAGGTCACCTATTATTGGAATATATTTTTTTTCTGACTTAAATCTTCTACATGAGCTTTAAATTTTCTTATCATCGTCTCGTATTTATGGAACTGCAAGCATGTATTTACTATAAGCTAGTGTGCTCCACCTACTTCCCGACCTGAGTTTCGGAAGTTAAAAAAAAACGCGAGGTAAAATGTTCCGAACAACATAGCCTCGGATTCCTTGTGATGAGCGTAATACATTGTGATCATGATTTTCAACACAACTAGGCAAATATCGCAATAAGGATATACAAAAGGGATACATTGTACGTCTGATTCACTACTAAATAACTAACATTCACAACTGAATACTCCACGAATTGAAGGTGAAAAATAACGAGGATTCCTATTCCAGTTTCTCCCTGACTTTTACGAGAAATCCCTGACTTTTCCAGAAATTCATAAATCCCTGACAATTCCAGGTTGCCCCGGTTTTCTCTGACGATCGCCACCCTGAGAGACGAATCTTATTCCCTCCCAGCATTGCAAATGAGAGCTCGTTCGCGACATTCACGTTGACTACCATTACTAAATATTTGATTGTGACACAATGAAAAAATAAACTTTGCAATTTACACATGAACTTAATTTTCACAGCAGTTTTACACGAAACCGGTCGAGAAAATAAAGTCATGAGGAAATAGCTTCATTACTTTTTTTAACGAGTCACAGGGATGAAATTCCACGAAGGTCAAACGGACACAGTCTTAAATATTTGACTTTGGTAATAAACAATTCTGTGAAAAATATCAATCCCAAGTAAATCTCAGGTCAATATTGATCTCTGCTATGTTAACTCAAGACTCGATGAGATCATATTTTTCTCACACCAATTCGACCACCGACGTCATTTGTAACATAAATTTGAGAGAAATGTATGGCATTAAAAAGGAACCTTACTTGAGTAAAAACTTTTTTCGAGACATGGTAGTGCTCATTTTAAACTTCAAATCGTTGATTGTGAGAATGTCGTACTGATACAGAACGAGCAAGTTAGGATGCCCTGAGGATGATGGACGACTCGTTCATCGAAACCTCCGCGGCAATGGAGAGCCTGGCCCGGTGGAAAATCCGAGTAACCTTCCACGACACCATACGCCAGGAAAGCCTTCGATCATTCTTCATAGAACAAGCAAGCCTTGTCGTCAAAATAAAACATTGAAAACAAAGTACTTCCAACCAGCAAACAAAATTTCCGATTTTCAAGTGATAAATGCAATGCTACTGGTTATCATCAACGACATTCACAGAGAAGTGTGCACTGATAGGACATTGATCTCCTTTCGTTCAGAGCGCCTTGTAATCCACCCTTTCCAAGCCAGCACTATCCCTCGGCAATGAAGACACTCGCGAAATTGCAATTATCCACAGGAAAACCAGTGAATTTCTCAATAAAAAGTTTATGCAAATTTTCCATTCATTTAACTGAAATTCCACCACGTCTCACCATGCATCATCCTCTCCCTACGCACTTTTCATTCGGACTGCTTTCGACCACGCAAAACACACCGGAGGATCGCGGGCGGGGGCGGCGCGCAGTGGACGAGGAGGAGGTCGCCACATGAGCGAGTGGGGGGAGCGGGAAGGGAACGCCGAAGAAAAAGGGCCTCGCCAGCGCAGTCTTGGCGACATCGGGTGCAGAGGAGCGCGTACCAAAAAAAACAAAAGAGAAACAAGTCGCGTCCTCTGGCAAGACGCGAGCACGCACTGCTTTCACCACGTTCCAATGCAAAGGGACCGCGACGAACAATACGCATCTTAAAAAACCGGCAGCGAAGTGGGTATCCTGAATGGAGATGGGTTTCATAAGCGTTTGAAAAAACTTTTCCCCGATGACATGGCAGGAAATGAAATCAGATGAAGAGGGGGGACAGAATAACAGTCCTCTCTGGTGTTCCGCGTATGAAATCGAGGCAAAAAATTAGGGTAATGAGAAATGGACTCGCAAACGAATTGATGGCGAACGACACATAGCTATTTGTTTTGCTAATGGAACAAAGGCGCAAGAATCATAAATATTACTCAGGATATTATCAATTTCTACTGCAACAAAATTTATTGCTACAAGTTACTTAACGATTTCAACGATTAGTTACAGATACTAGCAGACTGGGCATGAGGATATTTTGACGATAGCTCAAAACAGCATCGGATTATCAAAAAGTAGGTAATTTTTCAAAGGCTAATCTGAATGAAAAATGTGAATGGAATGCTTTACAAAACAGATTTCAACAGTGAACGCCACGCCCACTTTTGGGATGCTAACGACCAATCAAGGCGATTGCGCATCAACAGCAGTTGAAATTTATGCCAAACCTACCAAAAACACTCTTCATTTGAACAAATAGATACATATATATATATAAATTTTGTATTGATGCAAGACAGAAAACATCCATTCAGTCACCTCGCCGCCAATCGTAAATTCAATAATCCTCAGCTATCAAAAATTATATAATTGATACTCAACTAGTCAATTTGACATGACACACAAATTATATAGCTGACTTCCATCGCAAGGAAATAAAAAACACTGCCAAAAATTGCACCCACTTAGAGCCACTTCAACGGATCCGTGCGCAATATAGCCACACTTAAGTCACAGAAACGGAATATTGGTCGAGTGCATCGTTAAACAATGCCATACACTCCCTCGCTTCCATGTAAATATAAATCTACGTCTAAATCATCCAGGCTGCAGGTTTTTTTACGATGTTAACCATTATTTCTTTCCATGAATAAAGTTTTACAAAGTAAGGCATGCCTTGGAATGTCCTCTTCGAAACCACCTAAAATCTAGTTAATTCCCCTCTCATTCCAGCTCCCTTACCCATCCTTCCTTCCCTTCTCTCCACCCCTTTCTCCTTTAAAACTAGAAAAGATGAAGGCTATAAAGTCATCTTAAGGTAGTTTGAGCGAAAAATCATTTCACTTATGAATCAATGAATATGGTCTCATGTTAAAGAAAAATATCTCACCTATCCAATAGCACCAAAAATTCTATCCCAAACCATATTACTTTCCAAGATACTTGCCAGAAAATACCAGTCCTTTTACATGGGAAATGGTACGTGCATGCACTCCAGAGAAACATTATTTACAAAACGAGGTATTTCTAACACTTAGATGTCGTAAAAAAAGTAACAGCCTGTAGCTTGTATTTTTTCTCAACTATTTTTGAAAATAAATCATATTTTTACCGCAGTAAGTTCTTGGGTATCACAATAAACCTTCCGTTTTGAAGGAGTTTCAAACACACCGCGCGAAAAAAATGAATCAAGTTAAAGACTCATTTCGATATTTTCATTCAATTATTTACAACTTCTGTCATATAAAACTATATTATTGAACCATTAATTATGCAATATTTAATTGATGTGTCCTACAGCTGGTGAAATTAAAACGTATAATTTGAATATGGTCTCTATTATGACTACGGAACTATCTCGCTCGGACTACCTTAAAGTACGGTTTTCATAAAAACCTTTGAAAAATTAGTTAAATTCCCGCATTATACGCACTCATATTCTGAACTTCTTTGGCCTAATGTAAGATGCAATTGACTCATGGCAACGTCGTCACGCAAAATGAACCGACGCAACGTGGTGACGTAACACTTAAGCCCACAGCAGCGAACTAGAATGAGAGGGCAATTTCACGTCCAAGACTAATTCGATCGGACTGGTATCATAATGGGACTGGAGCAGACATTGGAAAGTTAAATGACCTTCTAGCTGCGGATTTATCATTTCTCCCCATTATCAAAATTTATTTTCCGAAAAAACCTTGAGACTGAGTGGTGGAATATAAAAAAAATGCTTCTGACCGCATCGATAACGGTGGCGCACACACACACCACGGCCGAAAATAGAGCACGAGAGAGGCAAAAGCACCGAGGCTTTGACTCCGAGAAGGAACTAATATTTACGCCCCGATGAACATCGGCGTATTACGCAAGGCAACGGCCCTATCATACGACCTTCGACCTTCCTTCATGCATTCACAGCGGCCACGGCGAGCGAGGGAGGGTCGCACATTACATCCGACAGGAAAATCTGCAAGGGCCAAGCCATCGCCAAGTTTTGCTCCAGTTGCGGATTCGACGCCCATTAGATTAGCCGACCGTGGATTCAATGAAATTTTCCAAAAGGTTTTTTTTTTAAGTTTAAATGAAGTCTCGTGGTTTTCATGAGTCAAGTATTAATACTAATTTTATAGATTTTCGCAGCTCATGCTGCACATCTGGTAATCTTTCAACTTTTCTGCAGCTGCGGTAGAACATACGCGGGCCAAACTAAAAGATCTACAGGATGCAGATGAAAAGAACAAGAACGAGCAATTCGGAAGAAAGACTGGTATCACTCTGCCGTGGCTGATTGTGAGCATACTACGTTAGAGGAAGGTCACGCCATTGACATCGAGGCTTCAAAAGTGTTACACAAAGAAAGCAGTTACCGTAAACGCGGGCTACTTGAGCCCTGGAGGTTAACTTAAGCCCAAAACAGAAAAATGGTGTTTGGTTCTCTTCGTACTCTCAACATCGGTACAACCAAGGTCTTGGGTATAACGACGTAGTTCACTGCCACCTAACAGTGAAGCACTGAACTACATCGTTATACCGATGTTGGGAGTACGCAGAGAACCAAACACTATTCTTCTGTTTTGGGCTCAAGTTAACCTTCAGGGCTCAAGTAGCCCGCGTTTACGGTACTTTCCGCGGCTTATAAGGGTGGCAATTGAAATTGAAAAGAGAAGCCTAAATATAAATAGAGAGGATGGCTAGAAACTCCATTATATATGGAAATCCCTTCTTTAGAATTACTTTTATTTTTATTAATGCTAAATTCATCACCTGCCGAATTTGTTTATTTATAAAAAATGAAGACCATTGTTGTTTAAAAAGCCCGACGATGCTGGCATAGTAGAAAAAATACTTGCAGAACCCAAAGATTACTAGATATCAAGTATTTATAATTATTTTTTACAGTCAAAAAGGTAAATTCAACGAATCAGGATCCACCGATTATCATTCATTACTCTCGAACAAACGGAGCTACAGCCATCATTTAACCCCTAACACATTTACTCTGGTTAGATTCATCAATGTACATGTATTCATTCGTCATCTCCAGGTTTTTCGCTTATTTTTTCATGCATAAAAATGATCGATATTTCTCATTTTCTCCTATGATTTCGCCGCAATATTTGATGTTTCTCAACTCTCTACGGATACGTCACCACGATACGGAAGGATACGTTAGAAATCCATTCGTACCGTGTACGTTTGTGAATGAGAAGGTGTTCACTAAGAATGTAATTACGTTACACCAACCACGTTCGGGATCTCACCTGAGGTGCTTCTGCTCTTCCACGCCTCGCACGAATAGTAAGGCGTGCTTTCCTCTCGCACGCAACCACTTCGACACAGACTTCGAACAGAATCCTATGGATACATTCATGGGCATGACTTCGACACTTCATAAAAAGACTACGCAATAAAGACAATTCGTTTTAGTCACGCCGGCTTCTTTGCTAGAAATACGAAAAATAATACTGCGAAGCCACAAGCCAATCAGTTCATTAATGAAAGGAAACGGCGCCGTCTCGATTATGACCGCTCCTATGATCTTTAGTTAGAGCGTCTAATGGTCGGTTGCAAGAATATTAAGTTATGGAATCAACAGTTAAAAGATCCATGAAGTTATAGATCTCATAAAAATATTCGGGTTGCAAGAAAAAATCTACTGGTTTCGTAACTAATCAACCAATAGTTAATTGCTTCGAATGTTTGATCTAATCTTCCTGCGTTGGATAGAATTTATAGAGGTTTATCCTACGCGTAATTGCTAATGCACATAATAATTAATCAGTCAGAGTAAAAAAATCAGGCCATTTGTCTCAAAACAACTATTTTATCAAATAATTAAAACTCCAAGCGGTTCAACGCGCGTCCGCCATCTTGGCTACTTATCGAGCTTATAACTCGATTCCACAAGTTATGAAGCCATTTATGAAACCAATAAATTTTTCCAATGTCTCTACAACGTTTACTGAATGGTTGCCATGGCTTTTGGGTCCCATAACTCTATGGAATACATAAGTGCCGTTCGTGCAACTGGGCATAAAATAACATTAAACAATATTCAGAATAGGAAAACCAAACAAAACAGGAATATTCTAGCATGTCGAGGAGCACAGGTAATACGGGCGACATAATTTACGGTAGTTTGGGCGAAATATCATTTTAATTAGAAATCAATGGATTTGGTCTCATTTTAAGGAAAAACATCTCACCTATCCAATGACACCAAAGATTCAACCCCTAACCGCATTACTTTTTGAGATATTTGCCAATGAATACCAACCCTTTTACATGGGAAACGGTACGTGCATGCACTCCAGAGAGACATTATTTACAAAATGAGGTATTTCTAACACTTAGATGTCGTAAAAAAAACTAACAGCGTGTTGTCTATATGTTCTCTCAACTATATTTGAAAATAAATCATATTGTCACCGCAGTAGGTTCTTGGGTATCACAAAAAACCTTCCGTTTTGGAGGAGTTTCAAACGCACCGAGCGAAAAAAATGCGTCAAGTTAAAGACTTAATTAGATATTTTCGTTTAATTACTTACCATTTCTGTCATATAAAACTATATTATTGCACCATTAATAATGCAATATTTAACTGATGTGTCTTACAGCTGGTGAAATTAAAACGTATAATTCAAATATAGTCTCTAATGTGACTGGGGAACTATCTCACCCGGAGTGCCTTAAAACAAATGCGCTTTGTACACACAAGGGCACCGGTTAAGCGGTGCCCAATCAGTACACGTCCAAGGGCATTGTGCGTCCTTCGAACGACATCTCCGTAATACAATGGAAGGAACACGAGTGTCCCGCACAGATTGCTAATTACACACTTAATCAATCAGGCGCTAATTGAATGCACGACGGCTCCGCAGGGCTATCTGCCATTTCCATGGCGTGAATCAATTCACACACGCAGGGCCGTTAACATCACGGATTGAAAAACCCAAAGGTCGTGGGTTCGAGCCCCTATTCCGGGTATGGGAGTCGCTCCGATGTCAGGGTCCAAAATACTGTTGGGTGTGTGCGAATATGATTTAACTTTAATTTGAATCAGTCTAAGGAGGCTCCGTGGTTAAATGAACTCTCATTTTATTCATTTTTTATGAGGGATATTAAACTTTACAGCAGTTACCCTCCCCAAACCCACCACATTTATCATTCCATAAGTAGGGTCCACTCATCAGGTCCATCACCCAATCTTCTCCACCAGTCTCTATCAAATGCAATGAACAAGTAAAGAACTGCGTTGACAAAAATAATTTTTTTAAATTGCATTTAAATCCCTCCACTACATCACCATCTGTGTAAATTTTAAGATTTTCGAAGAAAAATGAAAATGGGCATGTCCTTGGAAATTGGGTCGTGTCGACCGGATGGCTCCCCCCCCCCCCCTCCCCTGCGCTCCTCTCAAAACCACGACAGGATCCACGAATCCCCAAGGCTCACGCTTTCGGTCGCTGCGTTTCAACCTCACTAGTGCCCTCGCCCGAGTGTGGCTCAAAGCCCACTACCAAAAAAAATGCACAATCCTCGACCTACCTCTCGATCGGAGGTCGAATAAGAAACAAAAAATGAAACGAGAAAGTATTTTAAGAGGGCTTCCCACAATCTTAGAACAGTCAATCGTTACGCGTGTTCACAACCAAAACAAATCCCAGGCGAGGCCTCGTTCGAAAGGGATCGACCGACCACAGAGACCTTTCGATACGTCGATAGAAACACGTAAAACAAAAAAACAAATATCGCAGACATGAAACCGGATCGGCCCCTAAAACACTTGAGGTATTTTGAGCGAAATATCATTTTACTTAGAAATCAATGAATTTGGTCTCATTTTAAAGAACAATATATCACCCTTCCTTTGACACCTAAAATTCAACCCCTTACCACATTACTTTTCGAGATATTTGTCAGAAAATACAACAGCCGTTTTACATGGGAAATGGTACGTGTATGCACTCCAGAGAGACATTATTCAGCAAAAGAGGCAATCCCTACACTTACATCTCGTCAAAAAACCAACTGCGTGTAGTTTGTGTGTTTTCTCAACCATTTTTGAAAATTAATCATATTGTCGCCGCAGTAGGTTCTTGGGTATCACGAAAAACCTTCCGTTTTGATGATGTTTCAAACGTACCGCGCGAAAAAAAATTAGTCAAAATAAAAACTTATTTAGATATTTTCATTTGATTACTTACAATTTCTGTCATATAAAACTATATAATTGCACCATTAATAATACATAACCTCTACATGCGACAATTCTTGTGACATGTTCCTCTTTCAAGATTACACGAGTCCACATCAGGAGGTCGGGTTCTTACGAGGAGACTGAGCGCGGACGAAGCCCATGTCGAATGACTGTCATCTTTCAGAAGCCGGAGTCGCGACAAGAAACTTGAGGAGACTAGTGTCCATCCACAGGTTACAGGTGGGGTAGTACCGAGACTCGGGAAAATACTAATGCGACCCCATAACGACCCGGTGTATAGCAATAGGTCCAAAAATATGCAATTGGGTCTTGGTTGTTTGATTCGAGGAATTTCATTCTTTCGGAGTACACAGGAGACATCGCGCGAACTAATCTAGCAATACAACAACTGAGGCTCTTGACGATTGGTTTGCGAATGCGAAAGTATCGGCTCAAAACGATCGCAAAAGATGAAAAGTGCACACCAACCTGGAGCCTCAATGAAGGCTCGACTCGGGCGAACCTCAGAGAATCCGTACACGTGACGTCAAAGCCCCATTCAAATCCCCACTTTTGAGTGGCCCCATTTGAAATGAGAAGTGGCAGTTAGTTCAAAATTACGTCACTGGATATCGCGAGGCTTTACCGAACAATCGTTTAATTTACTTCAATTTACTTTCAATTTACTTTTCCATGGAGGAGAATCGTTTCTCTTGAGACTTCAGGGTCAGAAGAGAGACTATCACCGAAATGAAAGACGCGAAATATTCCAAGGACGTAGAGGACGATTCCTTATCCATTTCAGGACTGCGACGAGTACGACGCGTGAGGCTCCTCTTCCTTATGGTATTCGGGGCGACAAATATCACTTTACTTAGAGATCAATGAATTAGGTTTCATTTTAAAGAAAAATGTATCACCCATCAAAAGACATCAAAAATTAAACCCCTTACCACATTACTTTCGGAGATATTTGCCAAAAAATACCAGCCCTTTTTCATGGGAAATGGTACATGTATGCAACCCAGAGAGACATTATTTACAAAATGAGGTATTTCTAGCACTTAGATGTCATAAAAAAACTAACAGCGTGTATTTTGTATGTTTTCTCAACTATATTTGAAAATCAATCATATCTTCACCGCAGTAGGTTCTTGGATATCACAAAAAACCGTCCGTTATGAAGGTTTCAAATGCACCGCGCGAAAAAAAAGAGTCAAGTTAAAGATTTTTTTGGATATTTTCATTTGATTACTTACAGTTTCTGTCATATAAAACTATATTATTGCACCATTAATAATGCAATCTTTAACTGATGTGTCCTACAGCTGGTGTAATTAAAACGTATTAATTGTAAATAAAATTAATTATAATTCGAATATAGTCTCTATTATGACTTGGGAACTATCTCGCTCGGACTACCTTAAGAGAAACAAGCTTCACACCGCAACTCAAAAGACTATTGCACTGCCAACACTATAAATTAGGAAGCAAATCATTCCAGGATACAAAAAAATAAAGCAAGCGTCAAAAATCCCAAGCGCCGTTTGCAACTTTCGATGATAAGGTTACATTGGGCAAATGGGAGATGACCACTGTTAAGACAATAGCGGAAGGAAAGGGGTATTTTAAGATCAAATGAAGGTCGTTGAACTTTCGAGTCTTCGCGATCCTCATTTCCCAACGTGTTTGTCTAGCCACAGTCCCCTAACTTCCACCAGAACCTGCGGGGCAAACGAACGATTTTAGACCCACAAGAATGACACAATGTTTCCACGCAACTTGTCATAGTTTGATAATACCCGCTGGGTACACTTATTTTCGCTCGCTCATCCAACAAAGAGAGCAACGAGGCACTTGACATTGGACGGTCGCCACAAACACTATTTACTTTCCCACTCCTCTCCGAGTAAGGACAGTCGGTTCCACTGCTGTAATAACATCTGGCAGCTTACATAAAGATTAGAGGGCATAAGACGACGCAAGGCTCAACAACTGGCAAGTTATGGGGAAGAATTACTCTTGGATCCACTCATTCGAACTCTTCCAATCATATAAATTTGATGGGTTCAGGCATGATTTCGTGGAAGCGAGTGATGCACATTGAAATAACTATGTTATTACAACGTATGCCTTTCAGTCGTAAACGCCAATCGAGGCATTTTTATAAGCAGAACAAGAAGCAAAAAATTAAAAGGCAGATCACAGCGAAAATGAAGACCACGACTCAGAACGACACGACCAATGCTTAAATCTTGAGGAATTCGATCACCGGAGTATCAGCGACAGTGGGGATCGAAATACTATGGAAAAGATAGAATGCCATCGAATATCATTTGGAAGAGGTCCGACCTGTAGAAAAAGTAATAAAAAGTGAGCTCATAAGGGGAAGACGGTAGGTCACGGTCACCCGAAAATAATCTTTCCCCACCATGCACTTCATACCGATTGGGAGGACAAATTAAAAGACCGAAAACAAAAGGAAGATCCTCACCCGACGGTAAGTCTGAAAAGAATTCACTTATTGAATGATTCGCCGGGAAAGCATTAAATCTTTCAGCATTCTATAGCAGCACATTTACACTACGTTTACACTACATTTACACTACTATAGCACTACGTTTACCAATCGAACTCATATCAATATGAACTTGGACCGAGCGGAACATTCTACGCTAGCCGACTGGGATCGCCTGGTTTACCAATGCGAAATCGATTGAAATATTGATTTGAATCCGTTCAAATCGATTTGAAATCTGACTGGCAGAGAAAGCGGGCCGAGTTAGCCCACTTCTCACGTCGATACCTCTGGTCCGTTGAGTTTACCATACTGAGCTGAGCAGGTCAAATCGATCTGAGTTCGATTGGTAAACGTAGTGGTTGACTCTCGGCTTATTATTTTGGGTAAATTTCATTAATTCGTTTCACCGCATACTAAGCAAGGAGAGATTTTCAACAGAATACAGAAAGAATTGTTCTCGTTTTACGACTTTACAGAAGATCGGCAAGCAAATAAAAATTTTGGCTGTGATTACCGAAGTTTCTTTCTCGAATTTTTTCCTGAACTCTGATCCGGATCTGTGTTGAAGTGCGCAGGGGCCGTAACGAACGGGAAGCAATGGTTGTGTAGCTCAGAAAACAGCACAAAAAATCAAATTAAAAGCGCCCATTTCTTCACGTCAAAATCTTTTGCCGTAGAATCTCTTAAGAGTGCCTGTCAGCCTCGAGTCGTTAAAAATATAGTGTGACGCCTGTTGCCAGAGGGCAGAGAAACTAAATCCATGGAAGCACTCCCCCGTAAACCACCGGGTGGAACGAAATGAAAAACAGCCACCGATCATCACATTCGCTTGACCTTCTCTTCTTCCCCTCTAAATTCTCCTCGAGGAAAGGTTACTGTCCGAAATGAATAGCACCAGACTTAAGAGACCGAGCGGGCACGAGGCCGCAGCCAAACATTTTAATTGCTCCTCAAAATAATGGACTTCTTGGTAAGAAAAGGAATTCAAGCGTGCGAGGAACCACACTCCACCGAATACGACCAAGCATGGGCCACAGCATCGAGGGATATGAAACAGAGAATCAGGCATAGTCGCCATTAATTAAAAAATACAAGAGAACCAAGTACCACGGAGGCAATGCATACACAATGTCACCTAATGGTGACTTACCTCACGTATGGCATGGTGAGATCACAAAACATATGCACAGTGAACGGATTTAGGTAGTTCGAGCGAAATATTAATTTACTTAGAATTCAATAAATTTAGTCTCAATTTAAAGAGAAATATCTCACCCTTCTAAAGACACCAAAAATTCAACCCCTTACCACATTACTTTTGAAGATATTTGCCAAAAAAATACCAGCCCTTTTATATGGGAAACAGTACGTGTAGGTACTCCAAATAGACATTATTTACAAACGAGGAATTTCTAACACTCAGATGTTGTTAAAAAAACTAACGGCGTGCAGTTTGTATCTTTTCTCAACTATATTTGAATATTAATCATATTGTCATCGCAGTAGGTACTAGAGTACATATCACAATGAACCCTCCGTTTCGGAGGAGTTTCCAAGATGCATCGAAGATACGCCTACAAACTTTTGTTTTTCAACCTGGATCTGAAAATCAAAATCCAAATCCTCAAAACCGAAATCGAAACCCCATAAGGACACATGTAAAATCGAAAATCTACGATTACTCGATATCTTTTCGATTTTCAAATGTCTTTCCTATTCCAGAAAATTCGACGAAAAATCTAAGTACTTGCATCAGATCGTCAATGTCCTGCTTCGTTAAGAAGTCCGTCAAAACAGATAATAATTGTTTTCCCCATAAGAGCCCACGTTAAAGTAGATCGATAAATCTCGAAAACTATCGAACTTTTCGACGATTTAAGATTTTTCCTCCCGATGACTTTTTTTAAATTTGAACATGTCCGAATCTCAAACTCGTGCTCCCAGTAGTTTGGGCTTACTAATTTGTATCAATGTGTCAGTCAGTGAATCAGTTTGCAGCTATATGTAAGCGTCGTCAAAAGCGGAGATGATCCGAACCCAAGGCGCTTGGGCAAGGCCGCCCACGCGGATCTCTCTTCCCGCGGACGCTCCCCCGCCCGAGTTCTCGTTCGTTGGGTCGGTCGAAGGCGTATCGCGTGGAAGACCGCGGCCGCGGTTTTTGGACGCGGGCCGTCCCATTGGACGGACACACTCCGCCTTCCTTCGAATACTCTCGCTCGACCGGCTCTCCCGGTCACTGACCACCACGCAAAAACATCGGACCCGGGGACTCACCCACGAAGGACACACTCCAAATGACCTCCTCGACTCCACAATATCAATGCAGTGCAGGGTGGCTACTAATATCCAATTTTCACATTCCCTGGCCTTTCCCTGACTTTTCCCTGATGGATTTACCAATTTCCCTGACCTATCGCCAAAAGGTCACCTATTATTGTAATATTTTTTTCTGCAGAATTAAACTTTCTACGGCAGCTTTCAATTTTCTAAACTCTCTAATCATCGTCTCGTATTTTTAGAACTGCAAGAATTTATTTACAATAAGTTACTGTGCCCCAGCTACTTCTCGGCCTGAGTTTTGGAAGTTAAGAAAAACGCGGGGTAAAAGTTTCCGAACAACAAAGCTTCGGATTCCTTGTAATGAGCGTAATACATTGTGATGATGATTTTTAACACAACTAGGTAAATGTTGCAATAAGGATATACAAAAAGTCTGAATCACAACTAAATAACTAAGATTCACAACTGAATGCACCACGAATTGATGGTGCTGATTCCATGCACGTCAGCGACGGACGTTAGTTTTAGTTGGAGAAATAAAGGGCGGGAAAATCTGGCCGATAAACGTAATGGTAGAGAAATAACGAGGATTCATATTCCAGTTTCTCCCTGACTGTTACGAGAATTCCCTGACTTTTCCAGAAATTCAAAATTCCCTCACAATTCCAGGTTTTCGCGGTTTTCCCTGACGATCGCCACCCTGCAGTGGCATTACATTCTCGACTAAACAGATCGTAACAATTAAGATATCGCTGATCCACCGCGACTCTGTGAGGAAAGAATTGCGAAATTCCTTATTTTTTTAAAAACGTACTATCGCTGATGAAATGCCTTTCCTAAAAAAACTAAATAAACATTCAAAATAAATATATTAATACAAGAATATTATTAGAGTTTATACATTTTTTCCAACCTAATTAGCCGACTGAAGCGTCATATGTACGTAAATACCGCATTTCGACTTTAATCACGGTAGTAATTCGACCATTAACTTTAAAAAATAGACGGGATGACCCCATAACTTTATTTTTATGTCGTTCTTATGGAGTTTTCCCTTCACAAATACAGTTTATTAGCACAAATGGCAAGAAAATAACAGGATTTTTAATTTTCTCCAAATTTCTCCCGATGCACACCGTGTGATTCCCAGCTCCGTATGCGAGGAAAAAAGCGTGAAAAGGGCTCATTCTTCCGTTCAAATTCAGATATAGAAGGACTCGTGGTCAGAATGTGAATGGCATGACACAATTAAGTCATATTACGGTGAAACCACCTGATTCGAGGCAGCGACGTAAACATTGCGTCATCTTCGAGGAGGCACAAGAATGCCGTCGTCTTCCTACTTGAACCTCCTCGCCATCGAACTCAGCTCCCTCCGGCGAGAACGATTTACTCGAGAATCATACATTGTTGAGGGTCAACACGAAGAGAAGTGCAATACAAACAAACTTCGGAATCACAATAAGTTCGAACATAACCTGGGGAAAACACAAACGATACAAAGGCGACGCCAGAACATACCACCAAGCGAGTACGTCGTGGGAAGGCGCTCGGATGAAAAAAAAGAAAGAGAAATGTCACTTAGCTCTAGTTAGGCGACATCCTACGCACACCGCCAGCATTTGAGATCATGCCAGAGAGAGAGAGAGATTCAATGCGCGAAATAAAACGCAGAGGAGAGACGATCGCTCCGCTTAAAACAGCTACAAGCGAGCAGCGTGAGATAGAGATGATTATGGGAAGAGTTTGGGAGTGGCTGGAGAATCGTGAGGCTACACGCCGCGCTTAGGTGGCTTAAAATGTTCGCTTCACCACAGTTTAACCCTTTCAGTGCGGCATGACGTGATATCACGTCATGGTTGTCTTTACGCTGGTGCTGATGACGTCATATCAACGCCCTGAATGGAAAGCTCCCGAAGACATTGGGTTGACACGCAACTAACTTTCGTCCAATTATTAGGGTATAAAAATTCTCTGCCACACTCCCCCGCGGAGGGTCTCAGGGAAGCTAGTCCAGTCGCTAGAGGGGTAAAAAGGGGTCCAAACCTACATTAAATCAGGTAGTTCTGAATTTTTAAAACGTTGCTCAGGATGGTTAGAGAGTGAAAAACCTAAGCTTTCGTCATCACCACCCCTCTGCGTTTTCCGCCATTGTGAAAAAACACCGAAAAACGGCACTTTTTCCAGTTTATCGCTTACAACTCCAAAACGGTGCATCGTAGCCAAATTTGCTCCACATTCTTTCTTGTAGAGGACAAACTTTCCTACAATAATTACTAATTAACTTTGTTTCCACGACCAATAGCAAAGGAGGTACAGAGCAGCTAAGAAGGGAAGAAATCGCAATTCCAGAAAAATTGTCACTTTTCCGTCCCTTTGCATAGCTTAAATTCTATGAAAAGCTGATTTTAGTAAATATACACTCAAATAAGTTGTGGAGACGTTAGTTGCCTTTAAATTGCACGTCTCAAAAAGTTTATTTTTTGTTTTCTTAGTCTCAAAAAGTTTAGTAAGCACTTAGATTTAGAAATTAAGACGATGAGAAAAGCAACGAAAGTGTATGACTGACATCACAGCCTAACAGGGTGAATATGCTCATCGTACATTCATAATAGTGTTGACCTTGATAAAGGAAACCTCGGAAAGATGACGCCCCATCGGAGAGAGCGATCAAATACTGAATACAGAACGTATGAAATCGTTTCAGGCTTTACTTGGTGGAAATGCGATATATCCATGATAAACTATTGTCGTTGTTATTGTTTAAACTATTACTATTGTTGTGTTATATTTTATCACCGAATACAGAGCCTTCACGAGGAGAAATGAGGAGGCGTAGGCTCCTCACTTTCATTGCCCACATTCCGCATTTCCCCTTTGACATACCTACTCCCAACTCGGACACATTTTTGACCATTTTTATAAAAAAAAGAAGGGTGTGGTGCCGAGAGATAATTATGACTAGTAATGGACAAACATCGGCATGCATTAAGATTCCACTACGCAGCCCAAGTCATCTTCCGATGCAGTCATCTTCTGATACATACATAAAATAGAAAGTGTGACTGTGCGGTCAGTTATATCCACCAAACCACCGCACGGAATGACGTAAAACTTTGTAATGTGATTCCTTGCGTCACTTGGAAGGTTTATGACTACTTTTTGTTTACCTATTGGTCTCCGGTTCGACTCCAGACGAGTGAAAGCGTTTCCATAAGAAATACATGTAAAGTTCGTTTTTTTGGCGTGCAGACCTTTTTTCATTTGCATATTTAAATTAGAAATAATAGTTTTACAAAGTTGCGACAAAAACCATTGGAAAGAAAAATAAATAAATAATTTTATTCTTGCAATTAATTTTTCTTTTCCAACTGCTTTACTTAAAAGTTTGAGAAAGCAATCATAAAATTGCTGAAAATGCAGCGTTTATGGTACTATGTCCCCTTGACGAACGATAGTATTGTTGAAGCCGAACCTCATATGGATATATATGTTGAATATAGGCCCAGAACGTATCAATTGAAGTAGAAGAATCCATATAATCCATGAGAAATACATTGTGCGCGATTTACAACGATATACTTCGATTGCTATCGATAGTATAAAATAAGTTCAATGTTTTTCACACCCGTTGAATTCCAACGGGTAACTTCCGCTAGTTGACTATGAAGTATTTCGGTACAGCTGGATGACCCCAAGCAACCTCACACAGTTTTTCAATCAGTCAGGCGACCAAAGCTACAATGCTGTTCTCGAGATGCCGACATAATCACCGCAAGCAAAAACACCAATTTTATCACATTATTTAGTCGAGGCAGTATTCTCGAGTCGTAACATTTTGTCCGCATGCGATAATTATTGTTTGGATGGTTAGTGAGGCATGCGATACTTCTACAAAATCAGACGACAGTTTGCTATTTTCATCTGCGGAAATAATCCTTGCATTTCGAGGCGCAACCCACAGATCCTGTAACAAAACAGGACTTCAGAGTCAATATCAAAATAAGATACAGAAATGATTTTCATTCACGCGAATTTCAACCACGCCCCAAGGCGCTACCAGGGGCGGGTCCATCCACATCCTTCTCCAGCTAGAATAGCAGGCGAATTGAACAGGAGGAGAACAAAGGACAGAAGAGACTTTACCCATTCTCTGTCCCTGTAATGCTACGGACCACTAAGCACAGCACCTGCTACGATAACCACATGAATATTCAAGGATGGCGTGCGCTCATTACAACACTGAAATTACTTAATCATCTGCATCCACATAGTCTCCCACGAGCCACCGCATTTGCGTGTGTTTAAAATGGACACTTTTGGTGCGTGGAAAGAACGAATTTTCGAACCAATCCGTTCAGGCATTGTATCTTTCATATCTCATCGCTTCTATCGGATCTATAGATTTAGTGCGGCGACAAAGTGATATTTTCTAAGGCCGTGTTCGAATTCACATGGGATGCAGCACCATATGCTCTACACCATTGGGCTCTTACGTGCCCAACGCTCTTTTCTGTACTTTACTGAGAGTGGCACCAATGTATTCAGTGACAGTTATGACAACGAAAAACAGTTGACGCAGGCAATCCGTTGTCACAGAATAAATACAATGAACAAAACATGTATTTGAAGAATGCTTTAAAAAGGGTTCATACGATAATTTAGTAGATGATACATCCATCAACATTCACAAAATAATTACAAAATAAATAATCGCCGTTACTTTGGCATTAGTGTTGACTAGCTCCCTTAATGTCCCAACTTAAAACAAACTCAATAACACAAGAGAGGCCCGAAGAAAGTACTTTTTTAAATAAAAATACTCTTATCATTGAATAATTCTCTACCTCATCTCACAAAAAATATATGCAATAAAATAATGTGCAACGATAAAACCCGCCTCATCCTCCGACACAATGTCGCACCTCCAAGCAACGCAATAAAAGAAATATTCTTGACAAGTGTACATTGGTTCACCTTTAATTTCTTAGAAAAATTAAAAATGCAAAAATATTCATGTAATTAAGTGTTCAGCATTCGCACAAAAGAAATAAATCCTCCTCCTGCTTCCATTCCGCGATTAGAGTTGGAAAACCTGATTCGAGCCGCAATCCATGGCAGCTTAGTGGTTTAGGGCGCATAAGGGTGCACTGTTGAACTCTTACCTGCCATACGCCCTAGCGCCCTTACAAACGTGCGCCCTACGGAATGGAACCGCACTACGTCACGTCACATCACGGAAAAATGACAACTGAAAAGAGTAGATTAGGGTGCGAAGTGCGCATAATAGCGGATGGAACACGGCCTAAGTCACACTCAAACTCAACTATCTTTCATTCCTCAAGCAATCTAAGCCTAGCGTGCAGTCTACGAGTCTTTAGTGGCTACAAATCGGTAAGTACAACGTCATCTATAACGAAATAACAGTTTGAAGTACCAATGTTACGCACACTTAGGGTTATCCGAGCGAGGTAGTTCCCTAGTCATAATACGGACCATATTCGAATTAAACGTTTTAATTTCACCAGCTATAGGATACATGAATTAAATATTGCATCATTAATGGTGCAATAATGTAGTTTTATATGGCAGAAATTGTAATTATTTAAATGAAAATATCTAAATAAGTCGTTAACTTGACTCATTTTTTTCGCGCGGTGCGTTGGAAAATCCTTTAAAGGGAAGGATTTCTGTGATACACAAGAACCTACTGCGGTGACATTATGATTAATTTTCAAATATAGTTGAGAAAACATACAAACTACAAACTTAGTTTTTTTACAACATCTGAGTGTTAGAATTTCCTCATTTTGTAAATAATGTCTCTCTGGAGTGCATACACGTATCTAGGTACCATTTCCCATGTACAGGGGCTGGTATTTTTTTCGCAAATATCTCCGAAAGTAATGTGGCAAGGGGTTGAATTTTTTGTGTCTTTAGAAGGGTGAGATATTTTTCTTTAAAATGAGACGAAATTTATTGATTTCTAGGTAAAATGATATTTCGCTCAAACTACCTCAAGGGAAGAACCAAGATTTATGACTGTTGTACCATTATTTTAAATGAAAACGTACATTCAATGGAGCCTGGATTCGGAGCTTGGTTACATTCTTTGGCCGGTGTCAAAGTTATCATGCAATAAAACCCCCAAAAAGAGTCCTCACGCGACCAGCAACGCATAAAGCGCTCACTCAGAAACGCACCCACGCAGTCGTGAGAAGTCAAGTGGGCGGCGAGGCGGCGTGCGGCGGCGTGGAGGGTGCGGGGAGCGGAGGGTGCGAGAGGAAGAAGGAATTGATGAGGGCGGCGCGGAGCGGGCCAAAGATAACGGTGTCTGTCTCCCCATCCACCACCAACCAGACTTGCTTCCCACATAAACCACCACCGAGTCCCCTGAAATGCACAATGGTAGGTATACGCCACGCGCAGTCCGCCCCTTTCATTGCACTCGGCTTAAAACATTCTTGCCTCTGAGCTCACGTGCCTTCAGGATGACTGGATATCACGTCATGGACACCGTGTTCCAGCTTTCACTAGGAGACCTATTGAAAGTTCCCTAGTGAATAGGCTGGAACACTCACGGTACCCTTGATGTGATATCCAGTCATCAGCACCAGCGTAAAGACAAATATGACGTGATATCACGTCATGCCGCACTCAAAGGGTTAATTCGTGAATACAATTATGAAGAAAGGTATGACTTTGCTGAAGAACTAGTTGAAGCCCCGCTCGACTAGCACACCAGGTCGCGGGTAGACGCGAGGATTGACGGGACTTGATAGAAAGACGTAAAATGCTATGAATTTGCTTTCATTATCGAGGAAAATGTCTCATCCTTCCAAGGACACCAAAATAGCATTTAAGGTAGTTTGAGCGAAATATCATTTTACTTAGAAATCAATGGACTCGCTGTAGGACACATCAATTAAATGTTGCATTATTAATGGTGCAATAATATAGTTTTATATGACAGAGATGGTAAGTAATTAAATGAAAATATCTGAATAAGTCTTCACCTTGACTCATTTTTTTCGCGCGGTACGTTTGCAACTCCCTCAAAACGGAAGGTTTATTGTGATACCCAAGAACCTAACCTCAACTATATTTGAAAATTAATCATATTGTCACCGGTATACGTTCTTGGGTATCGCAAAAAACCTTCCGTTTTGAAGGAGTTTCAAACACACTGCGCGAAAAAAATTAGTCTAGTTAAAGACTTATTTAGTTATTTTCATTTGATTACATACGATTTCTGTCACATAAAACTATATTACTGCAGCATTAATAATGCAATATTTTATTAATGTGTCCTACAGCTGGTGAAATTAAAACGTATAATTCGAATATGGTCTCTATTATGACTAGTGAACTATCTCGCTCGGACTACCTTAAATGTAAGGGGCGAAAATAGGAAAGGCAACCGCACCGAGATGGGTAAAAATTAGGAAAGCTGAACCACTCAAAACATTAAAAAGAGAACAAATGTCAGTCGCTACGCGGGCACGCGGGTTTGCGTGCGTGGGACTGTAAAGCCTTAAAATGAAATTACTTAAAATGAAACTTAAATTAGAGGGAGTTCAATGCTGTGTATTTATGATTGTTGTGCGCTCGTTGCTGATGTTAGGATTTATTTTTTACGGCTAGGAGATGTCGATTGTTGAGCGACGATCTTCTTGGGAGAGGGGTCGAAGGACGAAAGACGTGTCGAGGGGGCCAAAGAGATTGTATTTTATATTTCCCACGTACCGTTTTGGGGAGAATGTTTACTATCTATTCACCCCTATCATTCGGCGCTAAAGAACGACCCGGCGTTAAGGTAGTCAGAGCGAAATATCATTTTACTCAGAAATCAATGAATTTGGTCTCATTTTAAAGAAAAATATCTCACCCTTCTAGAGACACCAAAAATTCAACCCCTAATCACATTACTTTCGGAGATATTTTCCAAAAAATACCAGCACATTTACATGGGAAATGCACTCCAGCGTGACATAATTTACAAAATGGCGAATTTCAAACACATATGTTGTAAAAAAAAGTAACAGCGTGTAGTTCGTATGTTTTATCAACTATTTTTTAAAATAATAATATTGCCACCGCAGTATATCAGTAAATTCATCGGGATCACAAGAAAACTTCCGTTTTGAAGGTTTTTCAAACGCACGGCGCGAAAAAAATGAGTCAAGTTAAAGACTTATTTAGATATTTTCATTTAATTACTTACGAGATGAAATGAAGATATTGGCCAGCATGCCACCAGTCACATGACTCGGATACGAAGTTATATTCCAAATGTCAGCGTGCACACAAAGCCCGACTCTCTCAGCCCGACTCATTTCGCGCTGAGCCAATAAGAAAATAAAACTGATGGGAAACTTTCCCGTTCCGAGTCCTCGGCAAACATCGGGTTTCATTGCCGTCATAATGGCCGAGAACTCGAGAGGGGCGGTGCAGAGTTCGTAGCCACTTCCGAAACCCATCGGATCAGCGGTTACACTGCGTTCGGGTCGTGTGCACGAAGCAGACGGAGCGACTCCAAGAGGACGGCTTTCTGCATGCGGGCTGCAAGTGATTCCGCCTGTGCCACGCAAGCAGGAATACACTTGATGCTCTGTATCAGCGAGCCCTTGATTCCACCGAGCACACCTATGACTAGGACTACTAGTTTTACAGAGTGTCCCGAGTACATCTGCCGAAATTCGAACAGCAGGTCTTGATATTTCGTCCGTTTTTCCGCCTCTTTCGCGTCCAAGTTCGTATCAGCCGGAGCCGAAAACTCAATTACGAACATGGAACGCGATAGGCGGTCGAGGAGAACGATGTCAGGCTTGTTCGCCTCAAACTGCCTGGTGGTGGGGAATGAGTAATTCCACCAGATTTTTATTTTGTCGTTCTCCACGACGGACTCAATATCTCCAGGGGCATAGGGCAGCACATGTACTTCGTCGATGCCGTAATGATGTCTGAGGTGGAAATACAACACCCGCAGAGCTGCGTTGTGCCGAGCTAAATACGCTGACTGCACGTATTAACTGCAGCCGGAGAGAAGGTGACTCAAAGTCTCCGGCTTGGCTCGGCACGCTCTGCATCTCGTGTCCGCCACCTCCGCCTTGAATATCATTCGGCGGTACACGAGAGTGTTGATGACACCATCCTGGCACGCGAGAACGAAACCCTCTGTTTCGGACCTGAGACCCGCGGAACGAAGGAAGGCAAACGTCAGCTCCTTCGATAGCCCATGTTTTTCCATGATTCGGTAGAAACATCCATGCATGGGCTTATCGGTATGTGTCTTGAGCAAGGTCTTCTGCTCAGCCTTTTTGACCTCGAGCTTTGAGACGTCTGCCCTCATTGACACGATTGACGTGCTACTGTCGTTACCATCGGATGACAGGTCAAAGTCCAGACCGATTTCGTCCGCTGCCCTCTTCGCCGCCTGGAAGAGGAACGCCCCCACCCCGGCACCTTCGTGCTCCCTTACGAGAGTGAGCAGGGGGTCCGTGCTGTTGAACACACGGCAAACTGCACCCAAGACAACTCTGTTATGGAGACACTCCAGGCTCAATATCCCTCTACCGCCTACACTGCGAGGGAGATACAATCTGGCGACGGAAGATTTCGGATGAAGACTTCTATAGATGGTCAGCATCTTCCTCGTTCCCCGGTCGAGGTTTTGCAACTCGTTGATATTCCATTGCATGCATCCGAAGGTGTACAGCAGTGTCGGAACCACGAACATGTTCGTGGCAAGAACCTTGTTCTTGCTAGACAGCTCAGAACTCCAGATTTTTCTGAGAGTCTGTCTGTACTTGGCGGTGAGTCTTTCCTTCACTGCTGCTACCTCCTGCATTCGACGCTGGGGGACCCCGAGGTATTCGTAGCATTCGTAATCTTGCAGATGACGAACGACGTTCCCGTCAACGAGTTGCGAGTCTTCCTTGTCCTCCGATATTCTTCCTTTCGCCAGGTGGATGGATGCACACTTGTCCAATCCGAATTCCATCCCTATAGCCTCACTGTATTGATGTACGGTGTCCAGTGCAACGTGCAGTTCTATGGCGTTGGAAGCCTACAGTTTAAGGTCATCCATGTAAAACAAATGGGTGACCTAGTGCTTCCTGTCACCAGGAACGCCGCACATGTATCCTCGGCCTCGTCTCAGCTTGAAGGAGAGGGGGAGGAGGGAAATACAGAACAGGAGCTGTCGCCTTGAAATACGCCACGGTGGTATGTTACCAACTCAGTGGAGACGGTCCGCTTGCCCGATGTCAAGACGAAGCGCGTTCTCCAAAGTGGTAACAGGCGTTGGATGCAGGACACAACCTCTGGGTGGACTTTCATCAACTTCAGCAGGGCGATGAGAAGCTCATGCGAAGTGGTGTCTAAAGCCTTGTGATAGTCCACCCAGGCCATTGATAGGTTTTGCTTATGTCGGGCGGCAGCCTGACATATGCACCTGTCAATGAGCAGGTTGTCCTTGCATCCCGCGATTCCTCGTTTGCACCCTCTTTGCTCATACACCTCCTCCCACACAGGCTGGATCTGACGGAAGATAAGGTCGCTCAAGATCGTGGTGAACGCCTTGTATACAGTGTTTAGACAGGTTATTGGGCGATAGTTCTTCGAATTGGGCATGTCTCCCTTTTTCGGAATGAGAACCGTGCGTCCCTCAGTCAGCCAAGGTGGAAATGGTTCTCTACCTGTGATGAGGGACGTGAAGATTCTGGCCAGATGTTTGTGGGTAGAAGTGAACTTCTTCCACCAGAAGCTATTCACGGCATCCATACCTGGAGCCGCGAAATTCTTCTTGCCAGAGAAAGCGTGCTTCACGTCACTTTCCGTGACTGAAAGGGGTCCATCCACATTGTGTAGGTGGCGGTCGCAGAACTCTTTAAAGAGTGCGATGGCCGGAGTGTCTCCATTGAATGGCCTCGACGTTTCGTAGATATCCTTCCAGAAACGCTCGACCTCATGAACGGGTGGCGGGGATTCAACAACAGGCGGAGGAGGCAGAAACAGACGGGACGGCTGAAGGAGAAAGGTGGATTTCTCCCTTACGCCTCTACTCCTTTTCAGGAGTTTTTTCTTGGCCTTGGTAAGCGCCCGTACCCTATCAACCTCGTGCTGCTCAATAGTAAGCAGCACGTTTTGGTTCAGTGTGTGATGGTTGAACCTGAGGCTGCGTGCAATGCGCCGAACTTTAGATGTAAAGGTTCGCCCGGCAGTGATGTACTCAATCACACACTGAGTCCTCGACGCCTGCTGTCGCGCCAGCGTGATCCTGGCATCCAGCTTTTTCAGCCTTGTTGCTGCTTTATCCTCCCGAGAGGAGTCCTTTCGGGAGGTTGCCAAAACCTTGGCCGCAGCGTAGACCATGCAATTCACCGTCCAGGGATCTGACGTCTCTGTCAGGATCTCGTCGATGAGTCCATTCATTTGGGGCAGGTGGGTACCCCGCAGAGAGATCTTTCGATGGATGCCTCTCTGCCTAGTGTGTCATTCGTCATAGTCAATTGTGCTTCTTAACCGCGATCATAATAGTTCAGAGTCAGTCTGACCAGCATCCTCCCTCTTTGTACGAGATACCGACAAACTTGCGGTACTCACGTCAGCAGGTGGAGGTGCTGCCTGTGACGGAGAGGGTGGTTCGGCTGGTGGTGTATAAGTCTGAACCTGCGGTTGGTGGATATTTTTCTTTTTCCGAGGGTGGTTGGCCTGGTCGCGCAAGTTCTGCTGCGACAGGAGGTCGTGTTCCGGATGCATCTCACACCACAAAGAGTGCATCCTGGCCATGTAACCCCTGCGACTTATCATTATTATTATTCATTAATATACACATTACAATTAACAAACACTTTGGCAACTTATGACAAAATGTAACAACGGCGATTGGGATTATTTTGTAAAAACTGAAGTATTTTGGGATTCACTAACGTTTTGCGACCGCTTGGTAGATCCATCCAAAACCAGCCTCACATCGGAAACCACACAGTGAGGAGAATAATAGCATAAGGGGGTCACAAGGGCTCAAATACGAAGCGGTTCCCCGCTTTTCGTGACCGACGCGGCTATGGTAAGATACATGGAACCGAAGAGGCCCCCACGCAAATTGAAACGTAAAACTAAAACTAGACCACTTTCTTGCGAGGGATAAATGATAGAATACACCTAATTTAAGCGAGGACTGCATTTATAAATAGAATATTACGCTTTGCATCTAATACGACGCGTAGATCGCAACACAACATGAATTTTCTTCTCAAGTCGTAATTTACGGCACATGAACGACCGATATTTGAATACATTCTGTCGTTTCCACCGGAATAATGATTTTTAAGTTCAAATATCTCGCTACGGATTCGTCATTGCATATCCGTAAAAGTTTCTCCAATAGTGAAACTCATGGGTAAAAAGATCGACACAATCTTTCAGTATTCCGAATAACTTGTTCAAGGTGAACCGACTGAATTATGCGTGGAGCAACCAGCACGTTCTAACCGGGAGAAAATCGGACTCCCAAGGTTATAACATGGACCGATTTCCAGGCAACTCAAGCCGCAATTTACAACCCCCTATGCGAAAAGTAACACGTGACTTCAAGGACGAAGTGGGTCCAAGGAACGAAACAATCGAGCATTTGAATTTTTATCCGACATACGGGATCAGCATCCGCTTGAAATCACTAACGACCGAAATCAACTCGGTAAAACAGCCAATTCATTACAGGGAGAACTACGATTTTTGAGCCTCGTCATTAAAAAAATTACCAGTAATGGGAGGAAAGAGTTAAACCCCTATAGTCCATCATTTGCAAGGAAAGAAGGGCACCTCACAGTTAAAGGTAGTGCGAGCGAGATAGTTTCCAAGTCATAATAGAGACCATATTCGATGCATACATTTTCATTTCACCAGCTGTGAGACACAGGAAATAAACATTGCATATTTAATGGTGACATAATATAGCTATACATGACAGAAATTGTTAGTAATCAAATGAAAATATCTAAATAAATCTTTAACTTGACTCATTTTTTTCGCGCGGTACGTTTGCAACTCCTTTAAAACGGAAGGTTTTTTGTGATTCCCAAGAACCTACTGCGGTAACAATATGATTAATTTTCAAAAATAACAGAGAAAACATAAAAAACTACACATTGTTGAATTTCAAGTGTAGGAAATGCCCCATTTTGTAAATAATGTCTCTCTGGAGTGCACACACGTACCGTTTCCCATAGAGAAGGGCTGGTATTTTCTGGCAAATATCTTGAAAGTAATGCGGTAAGGGATAGCATTTTTTATGTCAATGGAAGGGTGATATATTTTTCTTTAAAATGAGACCAAATTCACTGATTTCTAGTTAAATGATATTTCGCTCACCCCACCTTAAAATAAGCAAAATGCGAAACACTACCCAGACAAGTTCATAAGCACCACGTACGCCAAGGGGAGATGTTTTTTATCATTTCCAAATTGAATAATAGATTCATTTGAAAACATATTAATTCCCAACTAATCGGACGGAAAAAACGGAAAATTCATCGGAAAAAGTCGCAAAATTTTACGGTTCGGGAATTACTCTCGGCTGGTCTCTATTTTCACTCAGAAAACGATCGATGCGAAAGTTAAATTTCATGTCCCCACCCGACAGTGATTCTCTCGAAAAACAATTTGGATTAAGGAATAACCGAGGACCCAGGGAGGCCTTACCCTGAGTGAGAGTAATGGTAGAGGAAAAAATACATGTGAAAAAGCAATAGAATGTGGCATTCGCGGATTTGGAGGAGGCCTTGGACACTGTTTAGCGGATCAAGATGTTCGGGCTGCTGGAAAAACTCGGGATGGATTACAGCAAACGAAAGAACAATTTACCAGCTAAACAAGAAGCAAGTCATCAAAATGCGAAAGAAGGACAAAGGCAAATCGGAGCTAAAAATTAACAATGGAGTTGAACAATGGTGTAACCTCTCACCAACCACGTTCAACATATACTAGGAAGAGGCAATAAGAGAAGCACAAGAGACTAGATTGAACGACATCAAAATCAATGGAGAAGAAATACACGTGCTCCGCATCGCAGACGATTATCTGCAAAGATCACTGAATACAATGGACCAAGTTCTCCAAGAGTACAGCAGGAAAATATATAAGACAGAGACTAAAATCCTAGTATGCAGATGAGAGAAGCTGAATGTAGAAGTCACAATGAGAAGAGAGACATTAGGGCAAGTGGTTTCCTTCACCTATCTCGGAGGTTTCATCATATGGGACGGAAAATGTACAACGGACGTGAAGCAGTCCAAGCTAAGAAGGCATTCACAGTGTGAAGACAACTGCTGTGTTCAAAGAAGATAGGACTTCAAACCAGGAAATATGTGAAAATATTCGTGTGGAGCGTGGCACGTCACATGGATAGGAGGCATGGACCATTGGAAAAGGAGGCCAGAACTGACCAGGAGCCTTCGAAACCTGGTGCTATAGGATGGTGAAGATAGAATGGTGAAGATAGAATGGACATTAAAAATAAGAAAAGATATGGTTTACAAGAGAGCAGTAAAGGAAAGGCCTCGATGTAAGAAGAGAGAGAGGGAGAAGAGTCAGATTGATTGGGATCAACCTGAGGCACAGTCGGTTTGTGGAGAATGTATTTGAAGGAAAAACAGAGGGGAAAGCCCCAAGAAGATGGTTTAGGAATAAAACAATAGGACAGATGAAAAGGAAAGTACATAGGAGGAGCAACATCGAAGTAAGGGAGCTCTAGCAATCGACAGGGAAGGATGGAGGGCTGCAGCCAATCAAACTTTTATTTTATTTAATTGAGCGATATTAGGCCAATACTTGGGCGTGAACGACCTACGAATGAATCAGTCGACAGTTCATCTCACGTGACGAGAGAGATGCAAACAGCGCGGAAGGCTACAGCCGTGAGTCGAGATGGCCAGTCCCCATCACTGAACCATGGGGGTGTGGAAGGGGGGGGGGAGGGCTGTGCAGGAATCGTACGAAAAAATCCCGATCGCGTAACTAAGAAGTCATGAGTTTCAACGAAATACGTTCGAGAATTAAAACCACTCCGATAGATGACTCGGGAAACAGATACGCTATTATAGCGTCTCTAAACGCGATATTCAACTCCATCAAGAATATTTTCACGACAAACACTCGATCAAGGAGGCTGCGTGAGGTGTGTGCGAGTGGTTTAAGGTAGTCCGAGGGAGATAGTTCCCTAATAGTCATAATATAGACCACATTCGAATTATAAGTTTTAATTTCACCAACTGTAGGACACATCAATTAAAAATTGCATTATTAATGGTGCAATAATATGGTTTATGTGATAGAAATTGTAAGTAATTAAATGAAAATATCTAAATAAGTCTTTGACTTGACTCATTTTTTCGCGCGGTGCGTTTGAAACTCCTTCAAAACGGAAGGTTTTTTATAATACCCAAGAACTTAATGCCGTGATAATATGATTAATTTTCAAATTTAGTAGAGAAAACATACAAACTACACGCTGTTAATTTTTTAACGACATCTAAGTGTTAGAAATACCTCATTTTGTAAATATTGTCTCTCTGGAGTGCATACACGTACCATTTCCCATGTATAAGGACTGGTATTTTTTGGCAAATATCTCGGAAAGTAATATGGTAAGGGGTTGTATTTTTGGTGTCATTAGAAGGGTGAGATATTTTTCTTTAAAATGAGTCCAAATGCATTGATTTCTAAGTAAAATGATATTTCGCCCAAACTACCTTAAGTGCACAAAAAGCTAGACTCGTGCTCGTGACTTCACTGCGTGACTCCCTAGTCACGCAAATCGGAATAATCTCAAACGCTTCAAAATACAACACGACCATAACGTTCGATTCACGTGGAGGACTGCACTGCACCCATCCGACCTTCGACGCCGTCAATGCCGGCCTGCCTCCCGTGCAAACGACGCAAGATGGCCGCGCGGCGGCGCCGACGGCGATGCGGTCGCGTGTTCCGCACGCGTGAATCGCCCGCGGATGGGGTGAAGGGCACGCGCCACCGCGGCAGAGGGCGCTGCTGGCGAGAGACAGACGGGCATGATTGCGTAGATGGGAACGGAGCTCACCGGGAGGTGCGCGTCGGAGATCGACTTGGCAACACTCGCCACTGCCGCTCAACGCTACGAGGTGAAAGACAGTGGAGCCTCGATGATCCGAGCTCATGTCGAAGAATGGAATCGCTCGTCACGTGGGATGCATTCCAGACGGCCATACTGATTCAGAGGCCGTGGTATTCACAGCAAATTTATTATGTATACATGGCGGATTTTCCCATTAACAGAGAAGACTGGCACACATCTGTTGCATTACATCCTCCTCGGCCTGGCGTATTGTATACAATACACAGACGTTTGAATTTTTTCCCGCTCAGCAACGAAAAATATTGGCAACGCCACTTTCTGATAAGTGACAGCACCATGAAGAAGCTTGTTTCACAGAAATCACCCGATGCGTGGCAGAGATATTAACTCTGCAAATATGGCTTACAACGCAAAACGTAAATATTAAGAATTTTCCAAAAATAATGCTGAATATGTCTCGGGACTGAGGAGGATATGCAGACGATGCAGCCATCTCATCGCGCAGCAAAAGAGTAGATCTGGCAATTGATTACGTTCAGGAAGCCTTTGATGAAGTCATTAATTGATACAAAAAATGGAGAATACAAATCAATCCAGCCAAAACAAAGACTATTATATTTGCTACTAAAAAAAAGAAGCCATCCCAACAAATATTATACATACTGGACAGCAGGGTATAGATTGGTCCCGAGAAGTTGAGTAATTAGGGGTTAAACTGGATCCAGGATTAAGTATGAGTGGCCAAGTACAAAATATTTCGTGTAAAACTATAGGAATGTAGGTTAATCTAAGTCCTATCTTAAGAGCAAATTCCACGCCATGCCAAATCAAAAGGCAAATGTACCCTAAGCTACATCCAACCAGTCTTATTAAATGCTACATCAGCATGGGCAGGTTTACTATCAAAAGGCCGTATGGAAATATTAGAAATACTGGAACCAAATATTTTGAGATTGATAGTTAAATTAAAAAATATCGATGGGAAAGATAAACTATACCGCGTGACGAGAATTATTTCCCTGGGGAAGAAAATTGAAACCAATGCAGAAAACTACTTCAGCAAACTTGGTGAGAGCGAAAATACTCTTCTAACAGATTTGATTTTATATCACGACATAACCCGGGACAAATATAATAGACCGGGGGATGCACTATAAATATATAGGTGTGGATTGAAACATTTTATGCCCTAAAAACGTGAGGTGGATGCCTCGAAACGACGACAAAGAGCGTAAGTCGCCAGAAGGCGACAATCTCGCTGAAGTTTAGCCACGCCACACACAGCAAATTTTGTGGGAAACGAGCAGCGAGCATTCAGGATTCAGAAACGGTTCCTTAATAACTGCAGCGTAAAGCGGGGAGCGATTTGTAAAGCGGTCGACGAGGGAAGGTGGGAGACATTCGGGTTGGATGGAGCGGCGGGGGGGGGGGGGGGGGGGTTGCCTTATGGAGGTGAACACATCACCGAATAAAACTTAACCCGGAAGAGAAAGGGGTCGGTGGTAGTCTCCGGATTGGGGGATGGGGAGGGGTACAGGCCGTCCGTCACGCGGGGGGGGGGGGGGGCGGCAGAGCGTTGTAATTAGAGTGACGAGGCCAAATGAGAATGGAGGACGGGTCCCCGACCTCTCGCCCCACACCTCATCGGCATTTCGCGACTCCTACTCGCGGCGTCCGTCCGGGGCCCACCCCGACGAGAGACGGAGGACGACCGGGAGGGCGTAGATGAAGGAAGATGGGCTCTCGTCGTGTGGTCGACGGGAGCGATTGCCGTGGGTCACTAATAATGCACTGGGTCATAACTATTCATGTTGGAAGTCTTGGACCACATTTCAATTAAGTACATCCGTCCATTTATTTACTTAAGCAAACATGAATGATACCTTGATACTTGTTACCACGACTTTAAGAACATTATAGCGTATTATTTCGCTACTTGACTGAGGATCACTCGTGTGATGAATACACAAGAAATTTCACAAGAAGGGAGACAAAATTATATAGCTAAACGTAAAAGAAAAACACTTACAAGGAAGCTCCATAATATTTCGACGTATCCTATATATCCGGCGTATCTTATATAATATCTCCTTAATATTAGGGTGTCCAGCAGCTGGGCCTTTGAAAATTCCCTGAGATTTCCAGGATTTCCAGACATAATTTTTATTTTTCCAGGGGAAATATTGATTTTTTCTCGTTAATTACAAGAGAATGTTCGGTATGTTTTTGGGTGATTAAACGTAAGGATTATTTTTAAACTTGCATATTTGGAGGAAAATAAACAGAAAACTTTAAAATAGTTGTGAGAGAAAATCACAACACCACCCTTTCATAGATTTAAACATTGTCATGCTGGTGCTCAGGAAAAAGGTTATATTACAGCCAGACTTTGCTATAAATAGCATTGGTATAAAATGATCAACAACTGAAAAAAACTGAAAGAATTGACTTTTTTCCTTATTTTGCTAAATGCGTCAACGCAAGGGACATTTGACTTCTCAACTTAACGATTAAGGCACGTTCTTTAAGCCACTGATTTACAGACTATGAATACAGAAATAAGAACTCAATGTGCCTATATAGAAAACATTGTACCTACTTTCGGTGATTACAGGAATGCAAAATGCGACAACGCAAGGGAAATTTGACTTCGCAACTTGCCGAAAAAGGCACATTGCTTCAGTTGCTGTCTTATACATTGACACCAAAGAAAACTCCAGAGTCAATTCGATATTTCCCTGAGATTTCCAGTGAAAATAAAATTCCCCGTGATTTCCCGATCTTCCCGGTTTTCCAGAGTGCTAGACACCCTGGTATATATTTTTACACACACTACTACTACTACTACGGGTTGAAATAGCATTTAATCGAAAGACAAACAAATCAATTGTATGCAATATTTTCACTTTGAACTATACATACCACTGGTCATTAAACGCACAGAAAGTTTTACAAAAATCTGTAGCTGTAAGGAAATGGCTTCCACCTCCTTAAGCACAAGAGGGGAGGAGAGCAACGCGTCGCGAAAAAAAAAACAAACAAACTCGGGCGCAAAATGAAAATTTTCGGATACAGCGGCAATCTAGCTGCATTACAGTTTAGAAGGTGCATTAAAACATCCGAAATCTTCACAGTAATAACAAAGAATGGATAAGAGGATTCTGCACGAGCCGATCGATAAAGTAAGACTCCCACTCCCTTTGTCACGGTAATCATAATTTTGGCTTTCATAAATTCGAGGAGTGAGGTTTTATTGGAGGATCAGTCTAGTCAGTGATCAGTCAGAGGCTAGTTATCACAGGGACAGATAATTCTCGATTTCACTCCATCTTTCTTTATACATCTTTCATTAAGTGGCTCTCAACATCCTTGTAAGTGTAAAGCTTACTCACAATGTTTGAGTACTGACTAATGTAAGGAGGCAGTCCATTAACAAAATACTACAGAATTAATGCAAGCTGCGTACTTTTTGACGTACCTTCCGGCAACGATTAAAATTTCCCTTGAATTTTACAGCGCCAAATTAGATTAGCATCACGTCTATCGGTATATTTATACTACCTCTCGGATAAATAAAGGTTCTAATCATGCATACATCACACGTGGATGCACAGGGCGAATGGACCATTTCATGTAAGAGCGCAACAACGCAAGAAGTAAAGCCTCGGTATAGGAACCGTTATCAAAAAGTTGGCCAAATTTATCTTGATAAATGCTGTATTCAAAGGTGATTGTAGACTGTTTCCAAAATACGAAAATCTTTAACTAGTATCGCGAAAAGTTTGCCTCCAGCGTGAGTGTTTCTTCACTGGCTAAGCTACTTTATCCTCAAAGTTTAGCATTGCAAGCCCGATTTTATCAGGAAAAGTGATAAGTAGATTTTCCTCTCGACAAGAGGACACAAAAATCACGAGATAAAGAGAAGTGACACTAAGAATAGCTTCGTCTCCCCGCAAGATTTTGCAGAAGTCGAATGTCTTAACGGTCCAAGACGCAAGGAAAACAAAGAAAACACGATATCCAACCCTAAGAAAACATCGTGCGTTTCATATTCCCGAGGGTGCTCAAAGTCAACAAGGGGAGAAAAGAGATTTTCACCAAATTTCACTCTAAAACTCTTCAATCTCAATCCCAAAAACACAAAACACACCCTCACGTCACCAAGAAGTTTTTGACCTAAATTCAGACGAGGTCCATGAACTCTCCTAAGTCGGCCAAGTCATATGACTCGACCGTTATGATGGGGAAAAAAACTCATCAACAGACACGATGCTTCAGATATATCCCTTTTACAGGTGGCAGTTGAAGGAAGAACCTGGCAGGCGAGGAATTGGAATAAAAAATTATAGCTCCAAAAAAAAGGCTATCACCACTCCCCAAGGCAAAAAAGAAACAACTGTGACTTCCAAATTCGTCGATAAACAAAGAGTAAATCCAAAAATAATAGGGAATCTCATCTGATGAGACATCAACGTTCGGCCTTGAGGATGAAAACAATTCGATATATGTTTTCATCACTCACAAGAAGAAAATATCCAAAAAGGTAGACGTTGTTTAAGTGGTCGACTTTTGAATAGGATTCTCTAAGAGCCATGATCGGTTTCTCTACCGTGATCAGAGGTATAACTACACGGTGCATCAGTATTGAGCTGTAAGTTGAACTGTCAAAGCTATGCAGAGGTTAGAACACAGCGCATGAATGTGATTTTACATGTTTTCCAATTCAATGGCGTTATGCTTCACTATTAGACTCTTGACTGTTCGGCCATGATTCCGCCACGGTCGCAACTCACGAGTAACGAGGGACGATCTAGTCGGTATACATCGCACCGTGAATGGTGGAGTAACAAATTAGAAATTTAAGTTAAACATGGGAAATAATAACTTGTTGTTTTAAGAGCTTCAGAAGTAATAGCATCACTGGACACGCGACTAAACCAGTCACAAGTAAAACTATAATATTACCGACGCAGATATGTCTAAGAAGTTTTATCATTTCAAGTTCATAATCGTTTTAAGTTCATAACCGTTTTAAGTTCATAATAGACCCCAATAGCCAACTAAATTGGCATTCCTATCAGACCACCGAATTTTGTCTGCGGTAATGCAGTGATTTTTTTCCAATAACTGCGACAAAGACGGGAAATATTGCAGAACTTGCATCAATTGCTTCTCGTGTCCATCAAAAAGGGCGGTTGTTTTTGTGACTGCGATTTCAATTTCGATGGACTCGACGGAAAACGACTGGCAGAGAATTTCTTGGGGTCAAAAGATATCTCCGTAGATTTTTGTCAACCGATGGTGAGATAAGTACGTAAACAAGACGGGGAACGCGCGAGAGGTTCGAAGCGAGGATGGCGCCGTTTGGGTGGCGGACGGGCGCAGATGAGATGCAAGGCGTCTTCTACCGCTCTCACAATCACTTGAGAGAGAAAAGTAAGAACAACCACAGACATAAGAGAGATAAGGCCGGAAATGAATGAGTGACTGATTGCACGAGAAGGAGAGACTGAGAGGAAAGCAGGAGGCGTCTTAGGGACGCAGGAGATGACTTAACGACGAGGACCGCGGGGCGAGCCGATCCGCTTGTCTCTCATGGCCCGTGGCGCCCGCGTACCAACCCCGAGAGAAGAGGCGGAGGAATACAATGGAATAGAATAATCATTTATTTTACTCTGGTGCCCTTGGAGCAAGAATACAATAAATAATATTATAATATATCAGCTAGTTAATAAACAAATTAACATATTATTTAGTTCAAATCAAAAAATAAATAGAGCTTAATAACATACAAAGTATAAAGAAAAAGACAAAAACAGCTACTCTCATTGAAAAACAATAACTGTACATGTTATACATCTGAACTCATAGATAGGTATAAATACAACCAATATATGGATATATAATACAAAATAAAAAACATCTACAGACCATGAGGGGAAAAAAACAATATTTGTCTAATAAAACAAATTTTAAAAACTGGCAATGCAAATTAAACACTGACCAGGCTACACTATTCTGGAAAACATTCATTTAATAAAATTTCATACAATTTAGATTGAAAAATTTCCATCGAGCGAGATTTCCTCACATCAATTGGAATGGAATTCCAAAGTTGTGAGGCGGCCACGACAAACGACTTATGAAATGTAGTGGTTCAGTGAGTTGGAAGTAGAAGGTTACTTGGTTCTGTTCTAGTAACCATAGTACAATCGGTATTTCTTTTAGAAAACATATCAATTAAGTATGACGGTTCGTTATACCTAACCTATACCGTTTATCTGATGATGTTGAGGAAAGCACTTGCGGAGATGAATTTCGAAAAATTTCGGAAAAGATTTTAGTTTACCAACAGATTTGTGTGAAACATTGCATACACGTACTAATGACTCATGTGTGTCGATTAATGAGGAAAAAACTGCACGTTATGGATTTGTTTTCTTGGCAATTAAATGCTACTTTTAACTCATAACCTTATCGAAGTTGACACGTACTTCAAAATAATTCGATTACATACAGAAAGATTTTCTCCTAAATGCAATATAATACGTTTCATATACTTATCGTCGCAAACAAATATCAAAGTACCACGCAAGTAAAAATCATGTATTTAACGATTTTCTCTTAAACTTCGAATTCCACGCCGTAAACCCAAGTCAAAATAATGCTTTAATTAGCAGGCAATATTGAATTATGAGTCTTGCATCATTTGCGAGACAATTTATCTCAACCGCATAAATAAATGAACTTAAATAAGAGTAACAACATTTTTTTCGACACACTTCAAAAGTTAGAAAAATGTGCATTCAATGTCTCACGATGACCGCTCCAGCCACCTCAAGTGAAGTACTCTGTCCGTGGGCTACACGCCATTAAGGGTTTCCTAATAGCTACTCCCACCCCTACTTCCAGTGTTTTTCACGTGACATCATCACTGGACTGCCTTTCGTCTGGCTCCAACCCTTCGACCTATCTGGCATGGGTGTCCCTACCGGGAGCAATATTTATTTCTCCCGCCAGTCCAGCTCTAGCGGTCATTGGAAAGCGCAAGCCCTTCTACCATGTCAAGGTTGTAGTCCTCACTATCAAGGCATAAAAAAATTAGCATACACCAACATGGAGAGTAATGAGGATAGCGATATTAGAACCGTGCAGCCGATCAGCAAATGAATATGTTCCTGACCAATAAAGAAACAGTGGCCATCAAACAGTAGTGTAATCGCTGTAGTCTTTTAATAAGGCATACCTTCAAAGCCCTTCAAAACTTAAAGGAATGCGTTAAAAGACTACAAACAACTAGAATTCATCACCTTTACATAGTTGCATAGAGGAAACATGAAATGGAAATGGCTTCAATCGCCAAAGATCGCTAAATCAATCACGCCTTAAACGTTGTGCTGACTCCCGGGAGATGGAGTACATTACTATTTAGCGTCAATAAACTACCTGAAGATCGCAAATTCTTACCAACACGTGCCCACGCGCAGGGCTCTATAGCGGCCGCGATTGAGTCCACAGGACATTTTGCAATCGCCCGAGAGACATGGGCATGAATCAATGAATGGGAATGAGAGGCTGACTTCCGCCGAGGCCAATCGCCCGAGCTAACTTACCGAGAGAGAGACTTGAGGTGAAAATAAAAGAGAAACCCGGGCCGGGAAAATAGCAACCAGTCACAGGCAGGACTAGAGTGGCACTACACCGATCGGCGGTTTTACAACGACATCAAAAATATCAAATAACATGGATTAGTATATAAGAAGTTCAATTGGTTGCATTCCAAAATACTTGAAAGGACACAAAACAAAAAAGTGCATGGGGAACTAATGACAGTAAATAATAAGAAACCATGAAGCCGGTGAACCACATTCAAGTGTATGTTAGTACTTATCGGAGCATATTGTCGTGTAGTGAAAACATTAGTGCCCATGTCTTACGGCAAAGTATACTCAGGTAATAAGTAAGTAAGTTTAATTCCGAATGGAAAAGGTGTCGCAAACAACTACGAGAAAAAAATAACGTTCCTCGGCAACGGGTGCCTGTGTTAGGTTCTTTGATGGCCATAATGAAGCCGCTTCATTAAGTTTGCAAATATCTAACCAGATTATATACTTCTCTGAAGTAAGTTAGATCGCAATTCATTTTAAAAGATCTTCAGTATCCCCGGAGACTATTCACGGTTACTTCTCCCACTTCACTTCGCTGGACGTGTCCACAGAGCCTTACCGTTTTCAGAGTCGACGTTCATCAACAGCTATGAACAGGCGATGCCTCCCGTCGGCCACTATGGACCGAATGGAACAGTTCCACACCGGAATGTTTAGCATGCAATTTTATTCTGTTCAAATACAACGCGTCAAACGGTACTCAAACTCGCCTGACGAGGTTCTTCATTTCGAGGCTTTGACCAATTAAATGTGGTCCTGAAGCCCGTCACGGGCGCCAGTTGATCCAGCACGAGTTCGAGAATACTCGCTAGTGCGATAGCATACCAGTATCGCGTGACACAGAACCAGCATGCTGGCTAAAATGCATAACAGCTACAGCATACTATCTGAGCTATTTCATTTCATCACTGATGTGGTACTAGTACGATGCTGCTAGTCCCCTTGCAGAACTTGGTAGCCTTTAACCAATTACCATCGTTTTAGCAGACACCGTGCGATCTTCGCTTCCAGAAATCAGCACCATCCACTCGTCCTTTTGGCTATCAGTAATTTCAGGCTAATAAAATTAACAATAAATAAAAATGTCCCAACTCCTATATAGGTCTCTTACTATCATTGATTGGTTAACTTAAATACTTGAGTATACAGGCTTGACTGTACATGCCTGAGAGATAATTGAAAATACCGCCTCCCCGCCAGTCTCCATTCAAAGACAGAGTGAGATCATCTCGGATGGCTCCGGTGACACTAGATTCCGCCCTCAACATCTCGTAGGACCTGGATAATACACTGGGCCTCGTAATGGTTCGTACACTTTGTGAAACTTAAGGGAAAAAAAAGCAGTTCATATAAACATTACGGCTGTAAATAAGAATAGTGAAACAAGCGAAATAAGAGACTGAATCACGTTCAAGGTGGTGTTATTCTTTCTCGAAAGATAAAAATAACCTGCGAATACAAATCCGACCTTGGACAGGGAGTGTGCGAATCGGTGCCGAGAGATGCGAATGACAGAGGCGATGAAATAGCGATTTGGGCTTCCGCAAATCACATTTGAGGAACGAGATCTTCCGATATCATGTATTTTTACTGGACAAGAGCGACTCATCCAATGATTACGGATTTCTCCTGTTTCTTCCACTGGACCCGCGAAAGAAAATCAGAAAAGTCACGTGCACTTCGGTTGAATTATACTAGAGTACTCATCGCATGGCGTCAGGATTCCGACGAATAAAATTCGAAATAGTTGAGTCAAAGCGAAAAATGTATCACATCAATGCACATTTAGGCGAAATTCACGCATTAATGGCCGAATGACGTGACTGACTAATGTGAGATCTTCGATTAAAAACTTCTTTAGAAATCATAGTAAGCGTACACACGCTGCTTCTAGCACGCAGGGTGAAACCATTCATTCATTCATTCATTCTCACAGAACGCTCAGCGGCGTATAATTGTGTCGTAACTATATCAAAATCAAACAGAGAAAGAGACAGAAAGAAAGTGAATACTGTTCATATCAACTTTCTTTCTCCCTCTCTCTGTTTGAAATATTCTTTTTTTACCGAAAGCTGTCGGTCTCATCATTCCCGCGAACTGCAAATATCGACAGGAGAACCCATTGCATCGATTCTCCCATTGAGAGTAGTATAATTACATTTTGCGGCTTGCGGGAGCAATAGAGAAGATAGTGATGCTATTCAATTTCGACATAATGGTGTGTTTCGGTTGATTATCTTTACGGGAGTACAAATTGGTGCATTTGGTGCAAACCTGAAACGGAGCATCACATCACATTTGAGTCAAAAGGACGTTTTTGCCAAAATCATGTCAACGGCAGCAAATCGTGACATCATCCCTCAAACAGTCAAACATTTTGTACCCTCACGTGAGATGCTCACACTCATACCTCTCAAAAAGCACGACGAGGTTCTATGAAGCGACTTTGAACAGAAAACCTGACTTAAGTCGAAGGAAATGTGACGAGACGATGATGAAGCAATAACCGAAGCAGTTAGTTCTCATTAAGTAACTGACGTCCAATGTCTCTACTGACAGCACCCGCCACACGACGAACGAAGTGTTCTAATTCCAAAAGAAAGCAGGATTTTGAAGTTATTATCAAAACTAACGAGTAGTTCCAAGGATTGATACGTTGAAATTTACTTATGCGCAAATTAAGGGGGTTGGAATTACGATGGTCAGGTATTTCTTAAAATAACACTGTTACAACAATAACAATTTTGGAATGACGACTCTCTCTCTCTCTGCTTCTATTATCTGTAAAAAAATTGTATTTAGTATTCGCCGCGTGTAGTTCAATTTTTTAAACCAACGCTTCGTTCCTCTGACTGTGAACGCCGTCAGGAGAATTCAGTGACAGTAGTGAAACGTTGAATTAAAAAAATAAACAACAAGCAACAAATTCCGTTACCAATTTTCATAAGTGTAACACCTTGCCGGCAGTGAGTGTCACTCTTGATATGGATGTTTATCAAAAATATGTTAGCCAATCACGATTCGTAAAAAATTTCAATTTTCGCAGACGTAAATTTTCTCTGACAAAGGTAGGAGCAGTTTCCGGAATGAATACAGGCAAGTAGGAAAGCGTCGAGGAAAAATCTCAGCTTTTCACCTCGGGCGAAGAGACGACAGAAGTCAAGCAACTAGCAGAAATCACTGATGATCGCTAATTGCTTCGCTTTGGAGAAAAATAAATGGCGAGTGGCACAGAAAAGTGGATCGAGCAGGGTGAGGGGAGGGGGTGACGGTACTGTAGCGGTGAGAAGCGCGAAATTCACACAATTCGGCGGATGGGGGAAGTGGGGAGGGATGAATCTTTCCTCGCAGTGCCATTGTGGATTCGTGGGTGACACCTGGCACACAACAATGGCCCACGTTCAATACCTCCGCGGCCTCCTTTGCTGCCTTAAGATAGTTTGAGCGAAATATCATTTTACTTGGAATTTAAAAAAATTGGTCTCATTTTAATCAAAAATATCTCACCGATCCAATGACATCACAAATTCTACCCCTTACCACATTACTGCCGGAGATATTTGCCAAAATATACCAGCCCTTTTACATGGGAAATGGTACGTGTATGCACTCCAGAGAGACATTATTTGCGAAATGAGGTATTTCTAACACTTAGATGTTGTAAAAAAACTAACAGTGTGTAGTTTGTATGTTTTCTCAACTATTTTTGAAAATTAATCACATTGTTACCGCAGTAGGTTCTTGGGAATCACAAAAAACCTTCCGTTTTGAAGGAGTTTCAAACGCACCGCGCGAAAAACATCAGTCAAGTTAAAGACTTATTTAGATATTTTCATTTAATTACTAATAATTTATATCAAATAAAACTACATAATTGCACCATTAATAATGCAATAATTTATTGATGTGTCTTACAGCTGGTGAAATAAAAAGGTAAAATTCGAATATGGTCTCCTCTATTATGACTAGGGAACTACCTCGCTCGTACAACATTGAGGGGACTAACGCGGCTTTGGACTCGCTGACCATCAGTTCACAGCTGTGTGAGCACTACACTGCCATCACGTCGTCAACAGATTGTCCGCGAGACATAAATATTTCAATACGTGCTTAAACACGTAAAGTGGATTTAACCTTTTAAAAGTCTGGCAAACTTGTGGAAGAGAGGAACCAAAAACATTATAGCAAAAAAGAAATAGATTGCACAAATTCACAATGAGTTTATTTCACCGACCTTCGACTTTTCGTTCGGTTTATTTCACCGACAATAGGCTTCGCCAATTTCAACACCTTGAAATTGGCTTAAGTTCAAAAGCCCCGAAAAAGAAATCTATGTCGGTAAAACTCAGAGAGGAATTTTACTACGTATCGCTTTTTTCGTGATAATGCTCGACGTAAAGTGGAGAACAAATGAATGATACGCCGCGGAAAATGTTTGATTGTCACTTATCTTTTCACGACGTATTTTCATTATTCTTTCATGCACATGATTTCCATTTTCTATCATTATTTTATAATATTGTCTCCGTATTTTTAAAATTTAAGCATAATTCTCAAGAGTTATGGCATAATTCGAAGGCTGCCTTCGACCTTAAAAAAAGAGAATAAGCATGACGTCGTGTATGCAAATGAATAATTTTCCTCGCACAAAAATAATATTTCGAGTAGAAATAAATCTTGAGCTCACTGTAGGATGCCGTAAAGAAAAACTAAAAAAAACAGCGGGAAAAAATATTCCGTGCGGAGGACGAACCCGTGCGCTCTGGACCGCAGTCAACTACGGTTGCCACCCGACCACTGTGATAGTTGAGTGAAGAGCCCGTCGGAAGGGTACTTATATGAGTTTAAAATGTTTAAAGGCCTTTTTTGCATCAACTATGGGTTAAATAACCCTACATGTGGGGTGATTCATGAACCAAATACAGCGATCTGTACAACTACTGAGTTTGAATAAAATCTGAGACCCGGCTACCTGACACTCCCCTTGTCAGAGTGCCAAGAGGGATTACAGAAGCTCCTAGATAAGTGTTGTGATTCAACAGAGAGAATGGAATTGAGGGTAAATGAGAGCAAGACTAAAGTAGTAGTTTTGATAAGGAGAATGGGGAGAATAAATGTATGACGAGGGCGAATGGTGAAGTAATTGAACAAGTGGATGATTTTGTGTACTTAGGTAAGATGTTTGCGGAAGATGGACGGATAGATGAGGAGATAAAGAGACGTGCGAATGCTGGAAGGAAAGTGGTTGGTAGAATGTTGAGCATATCAACGAATGAGTGCCTGTCTAAGGCAGCGAAAATCGCCGTGAACAAAAGTGTTCTTATCCCCACTTTTTTGCATGGTAGTTAAACATGGGTATGTCAGGATATACATAAAGGTAGACTAAACACCGTGGGTATGAGTTATCTGAGGAGTGTTTGCGGCAAAAGTAGGATGGATAGGGTTAGGAATGAGTGGGTAATAAATGAATGAGGGTTAGATGCTCCAGTAATGGACATATGTGAAATGAGTGTGCTTCGTTGGTTTGGCCATGTTGAGAGAATGGTTGAGAATCGAATAACGAAACAGATATATAAGAGTGAAATAAATGGTGCGAGAGGTAGGCGGAGAAAGTTATGGTTGAATGTGGTTGAGGAAATTCTTAAGAGGAGGAATATTAGGAGTCTTAAAAACAGGAGGGTGTGTATGAAGCAGTGTATGGGGGTAAATGAGGCAAAAGAGGCTTGCAAGGGTAGGTTAGCATGGAGGAAATTATTGAAGGAGAGTTAAGTGTACGAATATGTATTAATGTGTGAAACTTAGTGACTGTGCCTACCCCGGAAGGGAACGGCGTGATTGTTATGTATGTATGAAATATCAATTTGCTTCAAACCAACCAAACTATATACTTCCTCAAAGGTTCTCTACGAAATTAATATTCAGGTCGATTGCGAGGTGGTCGTTAATATTCAGTTACGAGACCACAAACGCATTAATGGAGTAATGTTGATAAAGTTGTATTTTTATCGAAGCATTGAAGTGTTGCAGTCAAAATCTACAAGGAAAAATCGACACAGAAATGGAAACGGGGATGGCGATGACAACCGATTGAACCAGGATCATATAATTCTGTTCTATCCAGTATCTATTCTATCTAGTACAGACGAAGGATCTCGAATCCTACGCTGATAGTAGCCGAAATAATGTTCGTATTCAGAAAAATCTTAAACCAGATACCCAAACAAATGTTTAATTTTATTTTGGATGAGACTCGCTGGAAATATCATTGACTATACTTTAAATAATGAGTTAAAGAAACGATTACGCTAAAAAAATTAGCAAAAAAATATTCCCGCGAGTAGATTTGAATCGTGGGACACTCAAACTTCACATTCGCAGGCAAAGACGCTAGCCACTAGGCTGTGGAAACCGAGAAGACCGTAAAACGAAAACTGATGTTGTTTTACTTATTAGTATCATGGCCTCCACTAGCTTCCAATCGCCGGTTCCAATCATTTCTTGCGGAAATATTTACTTTTTACTCAGTATAAGGGTTTTATTTATAGGCAAACACAGTTATTATAGTTGTACATCGACTCGTGCTTCATATTTTGAGAGGGATCTAGTATATAAATCGTAAGTTATCATAAATACTCCGACGGTGTCCCTTTCTCGCATTGAGAGTCTGCGACTGACATTTGTCCATCAAATTTCCATTGTGCCAACAATTGATCCCACCAAAATATTCAGCACTGTAGCGAGAATTTATATAAATAAAGAGATCATTACAGTACGCTAATATACGCTAATGAAATGTATCCCAAAGTACGTTTGCTTTACTTCCTACACTAGAAATTATTTATCGTTAATATAGACTAATACATCTTACAGCTTACGTACACCTTTTATAATCTTAAGCAGAACTGTATACTTATGTTGAAGAGTGTGATTATTACATTCAACTGTTATTTTATGATTGAATAACAGCATAAAATATATGGTGCTCCCGCGAATGATATGTCGAAAAAATTCACGAGCCGTTCAATGTGATTCATGCATTGGACTCAATGTGAGCCATTTAGTCAGCGAAACGGTTCTTCCACCGTTCCAAAAAGAGGTGTAATTACTAAATAATTCCCCAAGTCCCCAACAGAAAGCACATGCTCAGATGTCGTCCGAAGTGGCGCTCCGTAGAGTTAAAGCTCGCGAGCCACGGACGGCGAACGGAGGCGGTGGTCCACCTTGAAGACCGGCTCCCGAAATATCGGCTCCAAAGTGCCGCCAGCGCCCTCTCGCGACCGCTGGCACATTCCGCGCTCCATGCACGGCCTTGGTCGTGGGGAGGCGGCGGGCGGAGGGCTGAAGGACGCGTGGCGAACGAACCAACTCCTCGGGGGAGGAGGCTAAACGAACCACTCATTCGGCGACCAGCACCAAACACGGCACCGAGGCACACGCCGCGGAATTTTCCCTATCGACGTGAAAATTCGACGAGGGACAGTCCTGCGCCAGACCTCTCAAAATACACGAATTACTGCGACACAAAAGCATATACTCATGCAGAGCATCAGTGTTTCGACATTCATTTTAATCCTAAGGTAAATGTTTTATTAAAATCGCTCTCTATTTCAACTTATCATTGAAATAATTACTTCAACAACTTTTAAGGTAAGTTGGGATTTGATAGGGTAGAGTATAAAGGACATATCGAGGAGTTTGCAGAGGACAAGATGGGAGAACGGAAGACTGCAGTCAATCAATCTAAGGAGGAATAATTATCACACATTTCACTCCTTTTAGAAAAATATTGTGCACTCTGACACTTCTTTTTCATCTTTATAATCTACGAACATTAGAAGATGCATTCTAACCCTTTGGGGTAGGAATTTTCCCACAGAGCCTTTGAAGCATGAAAAGGGCCTTCCCCGAAGAAATATTCATTTTGTTTATAAAAATAACTGCAATAGTCAGCGGCAAATTCCACAATGTGAGTGAAGTGGACCAGGCGATCAAAACCAGTCCTCTCTCTCTCTCTCCTCATTTTCTCCACTTCCACTCCCTTTGCCCATTATCTCCCCATCCGGGTTGTTTCCTAAGCACATGCCATGAAACATTTTTCAATCGTGCGAGGAAATTATTTTACTAGAACAGTTCCCAGCATGGCAAATTCACGAAGAACAGAAATGAGAATCAGAAAGGGCGAAAATACCCCGCTAAAAATTCTTTAGAGGCTGTTCTGTAATACGTAAGGAATTCTACAGAAATTGACTCTTTTTCTTCAGAACAAGTTCCTTTTCTAAGGATCTGTACGGAACATGAGAGCCTGACTCTACAGAACATGTGTTATGTAGAGTTATTTTCTGCAGAGCAAAATAACTCCTTACAAGCTGTTCTGTAGAACTTCAGCAACTCTACGGAAATATTCTTCAGAACGGGGAATTCTGCAGAGCATCCAGAGCGTCATAGGGAATTCCACAGAACGTCCTAAGGAATTCTGCAGAACGTCCGAAGGTATTCCGCAGAGCATCCTAAGGTATTCTGCAGAACGTCGCAGGGAATTCCGTAAAATGGCGTTTCAATATTTTAAGGAATACATACTTTTTAAGAAATTCTGTAGAAGTATTTATAAGGATTTTTTTAAGTATTTAGAAGTATTTTTAGCAGGGTAGTAAACTCGGGAGTTCTCCACAAAATGTAACGAATAAGACTCCGCCTAAAAACGCTTTCAACTTCCGGGATTCGAACCGGGGACCGTGAAGCTCATCAAAGTGCGCCGGCCCGGATTCGGAAAGGATGAGGAACCGTTTCCTCGTCTCCGTTCAAATCCCCTCAAGAGTGCGACGAGAGGGAAGGGGGTCGTACCGCGAGTGGTGGATCATTCGGGGTGCGGCAAGGGGGTTGGGGGTTGCCAGCAGCGAAGGAGAAGGGATGGGAGATGTGGGAGGCGGAGATCCCAACCCCTCCCCGCTAGTTGCGGGTTGCAAGGGCGTGACGTTCCCACGGGCGCCCAAATGCAAGCGGACCCTCCATGCTCTCTCCCTACGTCCGTCCCTCGACGTCTCGACGACGACAACTCGACTAGCTCCGTCCGTTCGTTCACACGAGGACCCAGAATAGCACGTCTAGAACAACACGACAACCCCCATTCGAGGAATCCACGAGAAACCCCCCCCCCTTCTTGTTGATAAAATAAGTGGCTAGAGCACTTTTTGCTGCCTTTAAAGAGTTAATACCAAATATTGGAGCATCTCTAAAAATATACTTAACTTTGCCATCAACGATCAATTGTTTTACATCGTTCTTTATGGCTTTGCAATATCCACAAGGATAGTAAAAAAAACCTACAGCTACGATATTGCTATTTTCATTCCCGGAGTAAGGATAAGTGGAGATGAATATTTCATTTTTATGCTGAGAAATTTTACTTCTGGTTGTGTTAGCATAACTGCATTTAATTGATTCTTTCTGTAGAACTTTTACCACCCTATCAAAATTTTTACTGATGTAGTCAACTAATCTTTCACCTATATAGTCGTCATTTAAGACTTGACTGCGGTGTCCTGTCGAATTTTTAATGAGATATACATTGCCCTGCATATTTCACACCAAACTTTTTTCCCATATTCCCTGCCACCTCTAAAGAAAGTCCGCTAGTACGCAAACATTTTAGATTAAAAATTACACCTCCCTCTATATTGGGCACGAAACACTTATGTTTGGCTTCATAGACTTCTAACTTTCTTTTATAAAGGTTATTGTTCTGCCTTACTTTCATTGCATTGTTCTGAAAAATTTTATATGCTTCTTCCCAAGTTAAACCATTATTCACCCACTCAAGCAATAAACGTTGTGAGAAAAACCCTTCGCTCCACCCGGTGTCCTCAACCACGGATGTCGGTGGGGGAATCTCGCGCGCGACTTGATGCGGGCATGCGAAACTGCAATTGCAAGCATGGACTGCGAGGACGAAACTGCAATTCTTGGAAGTATAAATACCATAAAATAACAACCACAGCCTTCGGGAAAATTCTCGACTGTAAGAAAACCAAGATATACGGCAGCATACTTGCTACGCATTTTTATGCCGAAACTGGGTGGTGTGGCCTTGACATCAAAAGTGAAATAGCGTCACTTAAAGCATTTTATTCCACCGCTAACATTAATACCAGCAATGTTCCACCTAACTCACTGAATAATAATCGAGAGTAGTGAAAGGAATATTTTTCACATGCAAATAAATGACATTGGTTACTTCTCCATTGGCCGTCACCGAATGGTATAACGACTTCATCTACTTCGGACATAATTCCAGACTATAACAATTTTCAAGCGGTTAACATTTAAGAAAAATTTCTATAAATGTGTGCCTTTACCCCTAGATAAATTTCATAGATAAATTTCACGTGCCAATGATTCACAAGTGCACACGACTCAACAATAGACCGTAATTTTTTTCCCTTACGTAACAGACTATGGATTTCGTTAAAAGAAAATATCAGAGACTTCTTAAGCCACTTAAAAAAAGAGTAAAAGATAACAAAAATCATTACATTTTCTTTCACAATACGTTTAATTAGAGACAATACGGCCAATATATAAACAGTAATCAAGCCATATAAGAAATGCAGTTATTTCTCTGTCGTTTATCCTCACAAACAACGCACAGTAACGCACTGCCTGCATCTAGAATATTGAATATTTCCCAGATTCATTGAAGACAGGAACAATATAACGGACGAATCAACCGTATGTAAACTTAGTAATCACTTGACTTCAGAAGTTAAGGTGCGCCAAAACGATGGAGTAACGCCTTTAGGCCGTTCGGGAGCATAAGAGCGAGTGGTACGGAGGCTTCCGTGGTTATTTAATGACCGTATTCTCTTCGGGTTCTGCATTTCATTTAGGACCTGACGAAGCCAGCTGGAAGGCAGGCGAAACTGTTGTCCCCCAAAAATGGATCGACGCGGAAAAAACCCGAAGAGAACAGGGTCATAAGAGCGAGTGTTTTTATCGGTTGATTCGATGAAAATATTTTTCCCACTTCATGTTGGACTCGCAATCAAGTAGAACAATCGAAGCGTTACTATCTTTAGAAATAAAAAAAAAACATTCGAGGGTTCAGTGACGGAGGAATGAAAATCGACGGAGGATGAAAAAAGGCCTTGCGGCAATCTCGAGAACGCGAATGCGTCGCCATAAACGGAAAAGGGCAGAATTCACCTCCGCTGGGCTTTAGGCCCGGCACCTCCCCTTCCCCTAACACTTGGAGAGTATAACATTCCAAACAGGAGATCAAAAGGAATCAATACAAACAAGGCGTAAGTTTGTTGTTTTCATAATGTGAATTTGAAATAAACAGTAGGATCAAAACAAGTTGTTCGAAATTCCCAAAATAAAAGCGGAACTTGACTGAAGTTCAAAGCATTCTCTCTAAAAGTCTTCGAGTGAAGTATCACTCCAATAGAGTGAGATTTCCCTCCAGCTTCGAGTGAAAACTGCACCCCTCGTATCGAGTGAAACGTCACTCGAGGCTTTGAGTGAAAGATCCACTCTAAGTGTCGAGTGATTGATTGTTCTCTCGTTCAGAGTTAGATTTGATTTGCTTATGTTCACCATCTCCTCGAACACAGCACAATGGGCCAATTTTACGTCGGGTGAATGACAGTAACAACGGACGATACACAAACACCCTTGTCCTGGGCAGAAAATACTCTACCTCCACCTTAAAAGTTGGGAAAGGACTCGAACCCGCGACCCTCGGGTTAGCAGGCGAGGACGCCGCCACCGGGGCAGACCAATTTAGATTGAGGTTTAGAGTGAATTTATTTGCAACACACAAATAAAAAAATTACAGATTACAATGCAAATTCAGCATCAAAATTGAACAACATACACGTTAAGTATAAATATCAAGATACATAGTTGAACAATACATCTATTTATGCATCTTCTACATTTATTCTTAAAAGTTGGGAATGGAAATCATCCACACAATTAAATGGTGTGGCAGGGGTTGAATACAAGACTGATTCAAGGATAGAAATATATTGGGAATGCAACAAAAAATTAACCTCTAAGATATACAAACACATATTATATATTTTCAACCGGAATGAATAACTTGTGGAATATTTCGCGTTTCAGTTATCATGTCGTTGTGTTACAATGCTTATATTTCCCTAATGATGACGTAGGTATGCCCGGAAGGGTTATCTGGGCAGAACCCTCGATTCGAGTGAAGACTCACTCGAACGTTGGTAGGTTGTGGTAGTTCACTCGTGCCGTTTGAGTGAAATGTTCACTCAAAGGGCACACGAGTGAAAATTTTTGACTCGAACGGAGTGATTCAACGGCTTATTTCACTCTAGTACGAGTGAAAGAGGCTTTTTGAGAGTAGGAACGCGAACTATTCACGGGAAACGGTCCGCTAAGACGGGAACACCATTTGCTTTGCTCCGTTACCGAAGTCCAAGAAGAATCATTGGACTCCGTTCGAATCCTCACCATTCGTCCCCCGATTGCTGTCAGCATCGGACATCACAGAACGTTTGACTGAAGTACGTTGATTACGGCGACTTCTTCGCAACTGTACCCGACTGATTCAAGTGTTACTCTGTAGAATCGAGCTACTTCTACAGTTGACAATGAAAATAAATTCACGCACACTAATTGGCGACAGATCAAAATTCAGCACCTTGAGGCTGCCATTCTATGGCGTAGCAATAATAATTGAAGTATCGAAATACGTACTACAAATTATAAATTTACTGACATGGGTATTTTCCACGATTGCAGCATTGGCAAATACGTGCACGTGGAGTAAAAACTAAGTTTAAAACGAGTAGTAAATTTAATCTCATTCCAATCACGATGAAACAAGAGAAAACTAGGTATGTCTCCGTGAGAGTACTTTCGCTCCGCTCGAAGCCAGCGTGGGTCAAATGAGCATTTTCTTGGAGATGAGGTCTTCGGGTCACTGTTCTCATCTACGTCACCTGAAATCGAACAATTATAGGTAGCAGTTGTTGAAAGAATTGCAGTTGTATTTTGCTTGCTCGATAGAGAGTGAAATTCAGAGTTCCATCGATACAAAGCTATGAAATCAAAGTTTTGCGATCAACTCGACGCTTCCAACCCAAAAACTGTTCACATGATTTGGGCTGCTTTCGCACACGATGCCCTCTTTCAGGCTCACCGACTGGATGCCATTAAGGCCTTGCATTGCACCGTAAACGCTCATAATTTTAAAATTGTCACACCTCCGATAAATGAGCGGTGATCTAGTAATATTTTTACACCATTCGATGGCAGATATCTTACTGTATAATACCTACTGGTATCAAAATCAAGGTGGGTTATCGGGTATTGGGCCTAAAATTAATGTTCTTCCTTAACTCTTAAATCTTTGGGGATTTGTTGAGGCAATGTTCTGAGCGCTCGCCGACCCGATTCCCACTGCCTGGAATCTTCCGCCTCCACTGCAATCCTTCCTTCCTGCCACACAGGCACACACACACCTATGTCCGCGAACTTTTGACCCAAAAAAGTGGCGACACGCTTGCACACGCTCTCAGTAGCCTGACCTGGCTCCTTGCGATTCCTTTCCGTTACACACGATCAAATCCCACCTCAAAAGGCCCAAATTTTGGGATCACTGAGAGCATCGAAAGAACTACGACGAACGATCATAACAAGCCAATATTATCAAACGAGATTTCAAGCACAGCTACGCTGGTCGGAAAGAAGGTTGGCACCATTGCATCGTTTCACGAGGGTGGTACTTCGAAGGTAATGACGATCATCTGTTCAAGTCTATTGTGAAAAAAAATTAATCACCCTAATAGCTTTATGGAGACACCCCGCAAGAGGTGCTGATACCCACGAGGACAAAACGGGAGAGAATGATGCGAGTGGAAGGGGGAGCTTTGATGAGCAGCAGCAGTAGAGCGAAGAGGAGCCAGGTTTGAAAAACGATGCTACGATAAGTTTAGCAGTGTGTCTGGAATGCTGGAAGAATTTGGATGGGAATCGCTATCGCAGCGTAGATTAAATTATTGGCTTAACCTCTTAACTAAATTTCAGGAAAAACATTTCTTTGAAGACGTAAAGAACATACTATTAACCCCCTCGTACTAAGGCAGATTAGATCACGCCAATAAAATTAGAGAGATAGATTGTAGAATCGATAGTTATAAAATGTCATTTTTCCCGCGTACCATTCGGGACCATAACAGCTGTGATCGTCGTCATGAGTAGTGCAAATAGTGACATTAGCTAGACTGTAGATCTTTCTCTATATATTCTCTACGTTCATATTTATGCAAGCTGTAAATATTGATGTCCTTATACTGATATGCGTGATGGTAGCAGTCTTTGTATCCCTTGCATGTTGGAACGACTGACGATGGAATGTTTCTTGGTTAGTACATTTTTATTTGGCGCGTTGCATGTGTGGTTCGCTGGTTTCAATGTATTTTCGGTGTTCTGCCGCATAATTCATGTATGCCTGGTATGGAAGCACCCCCTGCCACACACCCTTTGGGTGGCTTGCAGGGTATGACGTGGATGTATATGTAGATGAATGTTTGGGAAGCTGACCGCTACACACTTTTTTATGTTCAGTTTTATCTGCCACTTTTCGCACCAAGCATGAATAGCAAGTAGGTCGATTGTTAAAGTCGCTATCTTCGGCATTGGTAATATCCCTATACACAACCGCGTCGTCTGCGAAGACTCTATGCTTACTTTTAACAACGTTGCTAATATCTTTTATGCATAAGAGAAATAAAAGTGGACCAATGACACTTCCCTGAGGAACACCCGTTGTAACATTAACTGTGTTTGACATGATACCATCTATGACAACCCTTTGTTCCCGCCCATGTAAGAACTGATTAATCCAACTAATAATCTTTTTATCTATTTCATATGCTTCTAGTTTTGAGAGTAACCTAATGATAATGATGCGAATGGAAGGGGGAGCTGTGACGAGCAGCAGCAGTAGACGAGGCATCTCCCTTGGGGAAGGGCGGGAGGCTCGATATTAGTGGGGGGGGGGGATGGAGGTCGTGGTGCCCTTGTGGTGGTAGGGCGTGCAGGAGAGATCGCAAGTGGGTCAACGCCGTCGTCTCGCACGGTTCAGTGCTCTTTTGAGCGGCGAGAGAGTCTCTGGTCGACCGCACGCGCCGACGGACCAAGCCAATATTCGGACGACTGAAGGGAATGAGGACTGACAATAAAGGGCAAAAGAGAGAGAGAACAAACGGTGGTATTTTTATAGCGTTCAATTCTTCCAAGGAAGGCACGAATCCGATACATTACCTCCGTAAATAGGGTGTCAAAAAGCTTTCCGCGACTAACTGCCGGATCATGCACAGCAGTCGGTGACTCCGCATAGGAAAAAATCATTCACCACAAACCCGGATCCGTCAGTTCACTTCCTGCGAAAGTCATCACATATATGCCATCCCTATACGGTGGGTGGAGTAAACATAAAATCCTCAGATACAGTAAAATATGTTGGAAATACCTTAACTTCTGATATATCGTGGGGATCACGCATACGAAACATATGTGGCACAGCATCAAAGAAACCAGGTTTTGTTAAACGTATAATAGGATGGTCCTCGGATGAAAAAGTCATAGAGATGCTACATCGCTCTGGTTAGGCCACATCTCGTATACGCCGCGAGCATTTGGGACCCTGGTCAAATAGACTTAACCAAAAAATTAATAAAATACAAAGAAAAGCAGCGCGCTTCGTTAAAAACTGCCACGAGCGTACATATAGTGTTACACAACTTTTAGAGGGATTAAGGTGGGAGCCCCTAGAGACTCGGAGGCTACACGCTAGGCTTAGGTTGCTTGAGAAATTCAGAACTGATATACATAGAAGATATTATCATGACTCCTCACTACATCTCTAGGTCTGACAGATGCGATAAAATAAGAAAGATACCCTGCCGAACAGATAGGTACAAAAACTCGTTCTTTCCGCGAACAATAAGCGACCACAATAAAAATTGAGCTCCACTAAATACAATCCTATAATACATGTCACCATTTCATCTCCAATAAACATACACCTTTACACGGCTGGTGACCTAACACCCCCCTGCCACACGCCCATGCGGCGGCTCGCGGGGTATTACATAGATGTAGAAGTCAGTGTCGCGCCGATTCCATTTGCCCGCTGAGCCACCCCAGTGGGGGTAGTCCTCCCCAGTGGGGGTAGTCCTCCCCAGTGGATTTTTGCGGGGCTTTCAACACACCGGAGGCTAAATCACCCGTCGAAGGATCCGGGTTCAAGCCCCGATCAAGACGAATGAATTAACTTCAATGGAATTTCGCACTAATGCGCATTTGCGAGTGACTAGTCCCGGGATCGACAAAATTTGTCCCGTGCACAGAGTTCAATTTTAAGAGGCCCATAAGTGGCCACGTGGCACACTCACGCAGAACCCACTCCTCATGCAGAATGGCATTCAAAATACGGAAATGTAACAAATAAGGAGCCTGCTGAAATGGATAGCTGCGGAAAAAATGGTGAACGAATAAGTCTGGCAACGTAAGGATGCAGAAGCGAATCCTCGGAAAAATTAGAAAAAGAAAATAAACCGAATACTCGCTCAGGAAAGTGTAAAACCAGAAACCTCCAGTCCTCGCAGCAAAGAGCCATTGATCAGAAGAACCACATAAAAAGTTAATGCGAGCGACGACAATCCAGAAATAAACAACGTAAAATGAAATGAACATAGGAGGCCGTCAGACAACCCAGGAGGTTAAAAAATCCTATTTAAGATTATAAATACAATAATGATTATGCGGCCTGTCATTTAAGCGGACGGGGAGGTTGTCGGTAAACATTCTCATAGACTTTTACAAGAAGCGCTAAAGGTTGAGGTATTTTTTTACAAATCGACTAAATTTACACTATTTGCCGGGAGATATCGAATAAATTATCCCAATATTAAAGAAGAGCAAAATATAATATTTTTACGCTTAGTATAGGAATGAAATATACCAAACAAACAATGAAGTAAGTCAAAGTAAATAATTATATAGGATTGAAGCTGTTCTCAGATATTAAGAGTGGAATGGAGATCAGCCGCAAACCAATCTTCGGATTGATGAAAGCTGATGATGATGATGACGCTTCGTATAAAATGGGTTGTCTAAAGCAATGGTCACAAATTCAAAAATAAACTTCTTTTACATGATTTACCACAGGGATAATGGAAAGAGGATGTTTTTTTGAAACAGTAACGAGGAGGGAAAAAATAAGCCTGCTTCCAAAAAACGCGGGTGCTACTGGACCCGCGAATACCCGGGAGTCGCCAGTCGACTGAATCGGTGCGGTGTCGCTTTCGCAATAGTTCCCGTCGCCGCCGCGCGACGGGAAAAGCGATCCACGGCGACGCCAATTGCGGGCCGAAGCGAAAGAGAAGACCTTGATAACAGCCATTTCGGAATGTTACATCGCTCAAAAAAAAAACTCCGGCAGGTAAAAATAAAGAATTCATCGGGGAGGAGTGCAATGGCACAGCTACGAGATGTGGGTCCAGCGCGCTCCCTGCCTCCCCTCCCACCCCCTCATATTACCGCGAGCGCAGAGGAACACCGCTCCCTCTATCAAGTCCGGGGATGATTTCAACGCTCGCTCCAAGGCGAAGGGAAATGCACGGAAGGGACGTTTCGGCGCGTCTCCTTGTGAGCGGTCGTTTGGGCGCGAGCCGTTTCGGCGTGTGGACGTTTGGGAGATGCCGTTCGGGCGATGCCGTTTGGGCGCAGGGACGTTTCGTTGCGAGACCGGTTGAATATTACGGACGACGCTACGACGCCATGCTTTCGTGCATTACCACTTGTGCGACTTATGCTTTTATAATTTTTCATCTCTTCCGATACCATTAAACGTGTGTAAAACCGTTCTAGCACTAATAAAAATGATGCGCAAGCTAAACAAGGGGAACAAGGACAGCTCCTTGAAGCACCCAAGATGTGACGTTTCAACATGTTCATAAAACGCAACCATGGCTTCTGGACCATTAAGATTTCATCGACTTAGCATCATCTAATATTTTGTCCACTCCATAGTTTTTCAACTTCAGAGGCGATTAACATAAATGTAAAATACCGAAGGCTTCTAAGAAACCAACGCACAGATATCGTATCAACTAGAACTTTATTTTCACCGAACTAGAAAAATTTTAAGTATTGGAGACCCAAACTAAGACGTTCTGAAATCGAAATTTATAAATATAATAACAGAGATTACAAGAACACCACCAAATTTACTTCACAAATTTTAAAGCCCTTGGGGACGAGTAGAATGAGAAATAGTCAGGAATGGAATAGAGATGAATGAAAGTTCATTTTTGGCCTCGCTCTTTTCTTACAGCTGGATTGCATTTCAATCCATTTTCCTCTATTTCATTAATTGCAACGTGTTAATTTACAACTCTAATACTTGCAATTTAATCGCCGAGGTGAATGCCATTCCGGGTTAATAACCTATCCAATTCCACCCTCAATGTTAGTTCACAATTCGGAACGAACATATTGACGAATGTCCTCCTTGTGGAGTAATTAGGGAAGACTGCTCGTCAGAGAAAACGCTACCAGTTTCCATTCAGAGCCAAGAATGTTAGAGAGCAAAATGTAAATTATTCCGAAAAGAACGATCGAAATAAAAAAAACTGCAGTTCCAAGGGAATAGGTCGAATCTAATCGATCAATTTACTCGGGTTCAGAGCACATATCTCGAGGACAACAGAACCGGCCACACTAATAGTTGCTACTCGAGGAAATCTGTCAGCCCGTATTATTATGACAGGCGAGAGCATAAGTGACCTCTGTGCTACCCTCAGGAGGTTATGGACAAACAACACGCGTAGGCGGAAGAAGTTCCATTCATGGCAAAGCGAGCTCGGCTCTGCGCACGAGATTAGTCATGGCCGAGCACGATTCCACCCGTATTCAGCATCGCCCACCACTGCGCCCCCATCACAGTCACACTCCTCCCCCGCAAACTGCACTCCCTCGGGCAGACGAACCGAAAACGGCAGCAAGAAAAAAAAAGAAAAACAAAAGAAAAAGGACGAATGTGTAGATGGGGGGAGGGTGGCATCGAATTCCAACGACCTGGAAAACACTGAAACCGCACGTTTTATTATTTCGTCACCTCAGTTGCTGTCGTCTCCGTGGGTGGCGACTGGGAGGGACACGGACAGTGGGGACGGATCTTTGCAGCTGGAGCGGTGGCCATTCATCCGGATTTTAAAATCGGAAGTCGTCAATCCGATGTAGAAGCCAGGACATAACTGGCAGAGGATTGACATAACAATGTTAACTGCGGTGCAAGAAGGTGAGGGGACGGAAGGAAAGGGAAAAGTTAGGAATTTGCCAGGCAGAGGCTGGGTGGTAAGGATGCCACAAGTTTTGCATCGCGGGCGATTGCACGGGGTCGGAGGAGATTTAGTAGTTTTGACAGGTTTGGAGGTTTTGAAGAGGGCTGAAAGGTAGGGTCTGATGGTGAGAGAGGGACAGCGGTGGGAAATTTTAAAGTGGTAAGGTTGTCGGAGAGGACAGGGTAGAAGTTTTTAATAATTCGTCGAACGGAGTGAACTCCAGGGAAATAGGTGGTACAGAGGGAGGTTCGGTCGCGAGAACACTTATTATGAGGGAGCGGTATGGAGGAAGAGGGTTGCTTTAGGATTTTTTCTGAAGGAGGCGCTCAGGATAGCCTCTGCGGAAGAGAGATTGCTGGAGATTCGAGAGGAAAAGGTCAAGGGAGTCGGGGTTGTTGCATATGCGATGGCCACGGAGAGAGAGGGGGTAGGAAAGGGACGGCAGCCGTTGAAATGGGCTTGATGCTACTTGTTAATGGGCTTGAGATGGACGGAAGTGTTGAATTCAAAGTTTCATAGGGAGATGTCGACATCCAGAAAGGTGATATTAGAGGCAGAAGTATTAGATGTAAAGGCGACGGAAGAGGACTAGTTGTGGAGGAGATGAAAGAATTGAGAGAATTAATGCCGTGTGACCACAGAACGAAAATATTGTCAATGTAGCGAAGCCAGGGAAGAGGTTTAAGAGAGCAAGAAGAAAGAACAGATAGCTTAAAAGGCACCCAAGAAGAAATTGGCATAGGATGGGCTGAAATGGTTTCATTTTTGTTTTCATACCTCACTCTAATAACGTTCAGCATCTCCTATGTTAGGGTTCAAATGAAAATGTAATTGTTTGAGTGAATCGGAAGATTATACGAATTCATAGTGATTGAAGGATATTACTTATCCGCAAGACAAAACGCCCAGTGTCGCTCAACTCACACCGTCACTCGCTCTGGGCCCATTACAGTAAAACTCGATCGAAACGACAGCGTACCGAGGACGGGATACCCCCACGTGGCCTCAGGGGGTCCGACGTAAGGCTGGAGAATTCCCTCACGAAGGCAAGTGCACAAACACCAGACAAAATTCTGCTAGGCAACATAATACTTTAAGTAATACTGAAATAATAGTTAAAATATACGTCATTAGTTAGAAAAATGCAATTATGGTAACAGAATGCTATTATACCTACGGTTGGAGTTGCAACAATGATTATCACGGTCATTTAAGAATAACTAGACATAATAGAAACAACACTGAGAAATTCAACGACGTATTATACTGATAAAAATGCACATACTAATCATACGCACAATTATTTAAAAAAATACCACTGATCAAAGTCTGTGGGAACACAGCGGGGACTACTGCCGTGAACAACACTTCCACGGTGTAATTGGGCAAATCATATAAATCGGCAAATCGATCGGTGTCGCTGGGATTAGGCGACACTATTTTATTTCAAGTTTCGTGTTGCTCCGCAGGCCACTGCTCCCGTTTGCGAGCAACATCGGGAGGATGTATATATATATTACGGTTTTATTATCTCGTCGCCAAAAACTGATTTCTAGAATTCCGTAAACAAACAACTTTTTGGAAAGTGGTGCCAAGTGATGAAAGACGGAAGTTCAAATGTAAATACAGTCGATAGTTTGTAAATAAACACGTCGTACTGGTTTTACCATGAATATACATGGGTTTTACTTACAATTAATTATAATGCAGTGGATAAAAAATGTAGTACTACACGCGGGACGTAATTATACACTTTGTTAACATCGTCCGGTCTACAGATATATTAATTCCTCTCCAAATTTAATTACACAAATTCACAATTAACTTCTTAGCACTTCGTGAATATCGCTATACGGAAATTTAATAATGATGCGAGGTGACTTCATGAGTATTCCAAATGGCCATCATTGCAGTGTAGGTCAAAAGGAATGCACTAACCGCCGCCTTGAACAGATTCTTATTTTTCAATCCAAGTCACCTATTTTGGGTCCTCGTAGACGCATACCCTGTTTTGCAGCCTGGTACGAAGCAAGTTCTGTTTAAACAAGGCGTTATGAATTCTTTATTTAAGCCGAACGGGCTTAATGCATTCAAATTAGAATCAGAGTCTGGCAAACATCGTCGTCGGCACACGATGGACGTTTCATAAACCTCATACACATTTTCTGTAATAAATATTTCCTCCCTTGAATTTACAAATTAACTTGTAGATCGCAATAATAGCAAGATATTATTCAACGCATCAAGTAATTCACAAGTCCTCGATCGATATTGAATACTCACCACAGTCTCACGATAGCAACAATTAACTACGTCTATTTACAATAACAACAGAAAAGACTGATCGAAGTGGCGCCAAGAACTGGTTGAACTAAAAGTGGAAATTTAGGCAACACGTAGCCTAGGCAACAATTCCAAACAACTAAATCCATAATATATATATGCATGATCGGGAGCTTCGTTGCGCTCATCGAAGAGCAAAAGAGCAGCGAAAACATCGCGGTGAGGAGGGTGGTCGGAGGAGGAGGAGGGGAGAGAAGAGGCGAGAATGGAAACTGCCTCACAACCGAGAGGCGCGCCAACGCCTTTCTACAGTCTCCTCATCCTCCTCCAGCGCCCCCTCCCCCTTCTTTCTTCTTCTTCACAATCCCCTCCCCCTCAGCCAGCGTTAATATCGCCGTTCCCATTCGGCGCAAAGCGGTGCATATCGCGAGAGAGCCGTCGACCGTGACCCATAATGCCCAGAAACAGCGGGCCGTGTAAGGCGTGCAGATCTGGCGCTCTTCAGTCGGGGGGTGGGAGAATGGGTGGGAGGGATAGGAGGGAGGGAGGGCGAGAAGAGGGATACGGGGGAGATAGAAGCAGGAGGGCTTTCATATCGCGGTGGCGCGACCCATTCATTGCGACCGGCACGCGCTCGGCTACAGCGAAGATGACGAGCGACACCAGTCTTGACGAGATTTAAGCGGGTCAATCCATGGGAAATCGTGCATCTATTAAAAGAAAAGAGTTGCTCGCAATTTTTGATTTTCCTGATATTCTGCCATTTATCAAGCTAAAAATGTTGTTTTTGATGGGGTGAAGTGCATATTTTGGCATAAACATTAAGCATTTTTTCAATCGGCGGCTGAAACATAACCAATAAAAAGATATATCATGGTGTTAGTGCAGTGCGAATCAGGGATTTTCATTTCGAATCGATACGAATCGAATCTCCCAAAATATATTTCGAATCGAATCGAAATTTTTTTATATTTTGGTAGCGAATCGAATCACCCTAAAAAATTCGCTTGTGAATTCGAATCTAAATAAAATGCAAAAGCTTATGTGCAGTTAAAGTAATAAAGATTTTCACAATATTTCAGGGCCCTACATCACCTTATATATCTATAGCGGCACAAATAATAGCAGAGGATAACATGTAGTCGTTTAAATTTTCGTTTCGCGTGAGGAAAACATCGTCTAAACGGACGGCGCACCATTTTTGGAATGAGCGCCATGTTTGAATGCAAGCAGCGATTCGAAGACGAATATTTCGAATCATTCGGTTTCGAAGCATCCCGATTCGCAGGCGAATCGAATCAAGCCCGATTCGAGTCGATTCAAATCGATTTCGAAGCATTTGCACAGCTCTAGTGTTAGTTTGACACAATGGTTTTAAAATTATTTTGTTACCTTCGTAAATAAAGAAGTTATGTTTCCCCAAAACGTTATTTTGGTCAAAAAACACGAGACGAAGTTTAAAAAACGCCCACCCAAAACATCTTAGAGGTTGAGAATTTCTTAAAACCTCATTTTCACCTCCCGAAATACAGACAAACGAGAAAAATATCATGAAAATCTGAAACGTAAAGTGACGTGGATGATATCACATGGAATGATGACACCAGCCGCCTTTCTTCAATCGATTCGCCGGCAAGAAGGATCTGACTATGATGCTCGAAATTCGCGCGCACAATGGGTTTGGTCTCGCAGAGAGAATACGAGGCCGATGGGGAAATATGCGAATGACACATCAGCGAAAGGTGAGAGAGGGAAAGTCAAGAGTGAATGCGGCGAAAGACACACCTCTCGCCCTCCTCACAAAAGAGTGGGAATCTCTGAAAACAAAAGAGTAGAATATGACAGAACAGGCAAAGGTTACGATTGAGCACCTATATTGCCCAATCATGAAGATACTGTCATATCTTCATTATTGCACAATGACATGTTACTACATACCATACGGTAATGAACTTTCTCATGAATTAGGGCCTGATTAGTCAGAAAAACCGCCACGTCCTGATAAAATCACGAGGTCAAAACTAAAGGTGCGTTCCGTTTCACGCTCCAATCGCATTGATGCGGTCCAGAACGTTCCGTTTCACACACCGGAGCGCTTCAATGCGCTCTCGATGGGGCCACGCATCGAGCATAATATGCGCTCCAAACACACCACGGAAAAGCTGGTGCAGTTGATGCGATGACGTAATTTTGGCGTTTTTTTTTCTATGGTAACGTATGCGAAATGGAGAAAATGAATGAAATGAGAGTCTTCGCAGAAGAGTTAAGCTAAAAATAATAATTGTCTGTTTTCCGTTCCGGTTTCCACTGTGGTTGTGTTTCCTTTCCGAAATATCTCATCAACAACCCTCAACAACGATTCGCCGTCGCTATTCAAATTTTCCGCCCACTCCAAAGACGTTCCGTTTCACTCTTCCACGTCAAAAGCTTCAATGCGAGAATGAGAAACGGACCACCGGCCACTGATGCAATGGCGCATCGTGCGATTGGAGCGTGAAACGGAACGCATCCTAATTTTCAATTCCTTGATCGAAATGAAATCGACATCGTCTTAGAGCAAGACAGGGTTTTAAATAATAGCACACCGTTCGATTTTGAACAAAAATACACCTCATTCAATGCCACAATAAAAAAAAGATTGGTAATTCAATGCCAAGAAAAGGCAACATTTTCACTATTCCTCCGATGACCAGATGATTTTATTTTAATGTCATCGCCTGAGGCAGACTTTCAAACCAGTCGCCAGAGCCGGGAGAGTATGGCTTTCCTGCCCCAACCTCAATGTCCTACACGCTCTGACTGTGTTCATGCATCTACTTGACGCGAGAAATGGTCACTTGATATACCGACCCATAGTGTGACCTATATACCCGAAGGACAAAGACTAACGTGAAATAATATGTAGCGGGGAGATCAAATGATAGCGTAAAATAATTTAGTTCACACCCATAAGGATAAAATATCAAAATAATTACGGATTCCGATAATGCCAAGAAGAGTGACCGACACCTTCAATGTCATGTTGGCGGAGCCTTATTGCAATAAACGGGTTCAAGAATGCAATGGAAATCAATCTTTGAGTTACATATGGGCGAGGACAGTTGTATAATAAGCGTTTAAAGATGCTTAGTTTTACTCATAAGTAGACTGTTTCAGCCTTGACCACAACTAAATGCACAGACGGGCAAGGGCAATTGCCCGAAAAACAAGCTAGAGCGATGTAACATAAGGAAATTTCCAACCCAGCGGGTAGAGAGGAATACATAAGAGCAGGGTACACTCCGCATTCACAATGCCATTGATTATCACGTTATTATCGCAGCCCAACATGAGAAATCGCATTCGTCTTCGCTAATTCCACTGCAAGAGGTTCTCAGGTAGTCACGTCTTCAAAAACGTTTCGATCGCAATGGTCGATCAATGGGACGCAGAGCAACTCGTAACATTCGACCCCTCGACCGCATTGCGAGACCTCGCCCCATGCACCACCTCACGGCACCCCAACTCCGAGCCGCACCACCGAAGACAGAAAACAAACACAAGCATACATTATTAATCAATGCTATTGAAAAGCCGCATGGACATGTAAATTTTGACGACGACGCATTTGGCAGGGCTGGCCATTGGCCGGATTTTACCGACGGCGAAGCCAAGACCGTTTCTTAAGAATCAATGCTTCGCCAAATCACCGCCTTCACGATATTAATAGCTTTTCCTTCCGCAATCACGTCAATGTGTCACACGATTCCTTCTAAAAAAAACACAGCTAACGAGGAAAGTCACGTTTCACTCCGACCTTGAATCGCTAGTTGACATCGTCCAATCATTGATGACGGAAGACTTCCGCCGCAACGCCTCTCTGCTCTGCGATCTGCGAAGAACTACGGCAGGACGGCAGATGGAGCGCGCACAATCAGCAAAGAAGGCACAATTTAATTGGGATAAATAGGGGTAAATAAAATTGGGATAGAGAGAGAGAGAGAGCGACTAATGCTTAGTCTAACGATGAACACAGTTCTAAATTATCGAATAGCTCACCACCAAATCTCATCGAATATTCTATTAAAACAAATTTCATCATCGGCCACATTTTTTTTATTATTATTATTTTTATTTATCTGCACTATCCCGAATACAGCACAATGGGCCAATTTTACGTCGGGTGAATAGCATTAACAACGTACGAGAGACAAACACCCATGTCCTGGGCAGAAAATCTAGCTCAGAAATTCTACCCAGGCGGGACTCGAACCCGCGACCCTCGGGTTAGCAGGCGAGGACTTTGCCTGCTGTCTTTCCCGCCAGGCGAGGACTTGCCTGCCCTTTGCCTGTTTCAAGTGGGTTTTAAAAGTCTTATTTTTTATTCAATATTTTTCATTGCCGAACATGAAAAACCATATTCAATTTCAAATTTGCACAGCATAATTCTTTAAAAAGACGACGCTTGGACTGCAGGGGCAATTAAACTACACTTGTTTGCTAAACACACAGTTCTGATTCTGACCTTAAATTTTCACACATCCCAGACGGTTATACTCGACAGAGACCCCCAGAAACGAAATCCTGGCTGCGTCACTGCATACATGTCCCATCAAACAAACACGTCGTTTAGAACTCGTGGACTAAGGTTGTACGCGCCCTACCTCCAAACTTTGGTGGCTGGTTATGAATAGATCCGTGTTTTACATGCAAGTGTAACAAACAGTCATTGGTTCAGGCATATTCATCCATATAATACGGCGATTTTAACTGATGCCATCGGGATTAAAGCACTACAATAGCTCATCTATGCAGAACCAATACGTACAATTCCTCAAAAAATTGCCGAAAAACAATAATTTTCTGTCACCCCAGACGCGAAAGCTAAGAAAAAAGAACTCTGATCATAGAGGGGGGAGGGAGAGGGAAATGGATGCCCCCTTCACACGGCTTATAGAACAAGTGCCGGAGGGAAACGCCTAGACATCTACGTCATACCCTGCAAGCCACCCAAATGGTGTGTGGCAGGGGGTGCTTCCAAACCAGGCATGCATTAATTATACGGCAGAACACCGAAAATACATTGAAACCAACGAACCACACATGCAACGCGCCAATTAAAAATCTACTAACCAAGAAACATTCTATCGTCAATCGTTCCAACATGCAAGGGGTACAAGGACTACTACTACAGATTCAAAATATCATGCATGAATAATAACATCAATATTTACATCATGCATAAATAAGAACGTAGAGAATATAAAGAAAAAGATCTACAGTCTAGCTAATGCCACTATTTGCACTATACATGACGATGATCACTGCTTTTATGGTACGCGGAAAAAATGGCATTTTATACCTATCGGTTCTACAATTTATCTCTCTAATTTTATTGGCGCGATCTATAAAAGGTGCGGAGCCATTACATCGAAGAACAACTGCATCGACACCAAGGACAGATGGCAAAGAGTCCACAGCAACGTGATTCAACTCCACGACATCTTTCGAAATTACGCATTTCCTTAGGGAAAAGGTAATTTCCCACGGAATTCCGGCCGCTTTATTTAATCCTGCTCCCCCCGAGAGTGCGACTGGTAAAAATATGCAGTCGCGCCGATTCGACCGTTCGGGTGGCGGAACGAAGGGGGGGAGCCCAGGGAGTGAATCAGTGCAGATTGAATGGCGGGGGCAGTGGCACGGGAGAAGTGGACGCACTTTCCCGTCACTGCATTCGCCGACTGATGACTCATCAGGGGGTCGACGCTTTCCACCGACGATCGAGTCGTTGGTAAATGACAGATCACGCAAGCCAGAGGAACAGACAAAAAATAGTCCGCATCTTTGAGGTGGTTGAAGCGCTTTTTGCATAAATGCAGACTTGCGTCAAAATTTGCTCTCATTGGTGACATCTACTCATAAAAGTGAAAAAGACTGCACCATGCCGATTTGATTTATTGGCAATGCAATGATATTTAAACACGTAGCCTCGTGGCACATGACTTATACTTCGTAATAATTCGATTACATACGTATATTTTTCATATAAATGAGAAACCACACTCTAGATTTCATAATATGGTTTGAAGCAAATATCAAGGAATCTCCCCGATACGAAAAAAACACGTTTAAAAAGAATAAACGCCCAACACCGCGCCGAAAACTGAAGCCATAGCCTGCTTTGACCAATGGAAAATTTAAAGATATAATTCTTTCTTAATTTCACTTCCTGCGTGGAGAGTTCCACCGCAAATACAGATGTGCCTTAATAATAAATGGCCGTAAAATAAACGGATAAAAAAAACTAAATAAAAAAATAACGGATAAAATTAAAAAAACACGGAGTCAACTGTATACCGATGTATCATAGGAACGACAAAACAAATGATACTCAATAAAAAGTACACAACAGCCATGGTGAATCCACTCTTCTGTATGTTGATGCAAAATCGCCGAGTACCACTAGCGCCTCCAAGTGGCCTTCTCCGTAAGCCAAAATTCTTCCTCCCCTAAGGTGGTGGCACCTGGGAAATTCTTCCCAAAGCTCTCAAAAATTTATGTCCAGTTTTTAGCATTGCTTTGCCACTCTATATATACACTTACTCTAAGCCATAGGAAAAGATGATGTAAGAACTACAACAGGAACTAAGAAGACAGCGGTCATGATGGAAGAAATAAAAAGAGAAATTTTCTATCCTCCCGAGCCAAAACGTATGTAAATTAGTCGCCTTGGCATTTCGCTTGCAAAAGTGTGCCTCGTTTGGGAGCCGCTGAGGAGCGGCCCACACACACACACTCAGGGGGGGAATGCAGACGAATTCTCCCAATTGCAAGCGGGGCGCACCCGAGAGTCCACCGAATTACGAATCGTCTTCCGCACGAGTCACGGCCACGCGAAATGAATGCTGAACAGGAGAGCGTCGGGGAAGGTAAGAAAGAGGCTTTCTCCGAACTGACGCCGTAGGCATCGTAAGATTTGAACGAGGAAAACCAACCGGCAAGTACATACGCAATCGGTTCGTCCTCAAATATTGAAACGAGAATATAGAGGTCGCTCACTGGGAAATGAGGAAGTCGCGCACGGATTCCTTCCAGCAAACGAAATCAGAACTGAAGAGGAAGTGTGAATAATGGCACCCCAAAGATTCATTCTTCCGGTCTTTCCAGCAGTCATGAGGAAGACTGATGCGAATGGCCCATGTCTAATATAACTGAAAACACGGCAGCGAGGAAAGAGGAATCTTTAAGAATCTTTATCTTCTTCTACGCTTCAAGCGTCCCTTGACCCCCCGAAAATTTTTTCGCTAACCGACTGTCACATTGGAGTGGCAGCATCAACATGATTACTTAACACGGTGTTTTGATTTTATTCATCGAAAATCCACAACCCCAGGCAGACCTATTGCATCGGGCTAATAATCATGAACATTAGCTTTTTTGGCGACTTTGCAGAGCTAATTTACCACTCTGCAAAACAATTAACACCAACATTTTTGAAGACAAATACAGGGAGCACTGTTTTTTAACTAAACAATTTCAATACAAGAGCTTTACGTAACTGGCAATTTTCACTAGGTGAAAAAATAGGATTACAAATTTCACAATGGAAGTAAGATTCTCTTTTGTACAGATAGAAGTTCAATATTATTTCTTACTCTAACTAAAGAAGATTTTATCACAATCTCCTCACCAGAGTTCCATGGGGGAAATAAAGCGAAGGGAAAGGAAACAACCTGTTTACCGATATCTCTTAGCACTACCACGCGTTACATCGCCCAAACAACAACCGACCTTAAAATGAATCGTATCATCACAGGGAGAGATAGAGGAAGGGGGCAGTAGGGCGTCGAGCGCTGCGGTCGGTCCCGGGATGGATGGCGCGTCGGACTTCCCAAGGACGCCTCTCTCGAAGCGAAGAGCACTGCCCAGTGGGACACAGTCAACGGACGGGATGGGAGTCAATAGGAGGGGAATGAGTTGACACGGAGCGGAGAGAGCAGTCGCCTAAAGGTGCATTTAAGGCCAATTGGTGCCCGTTGTGCTCCACAATTCCCGTTTCATGCAAATGCACACGCCGACCCAATCCGCCCCGCCCTCTCGTGCCGTGAGAAACCACGCGGATCGCATACCTCTCGCCGTCTACACTTCTCGATTGGAAAGGTACGGACAAAGTTTGCTCTCGACCGAGGCTAACACCCAGAATGACTATATATATTGTGGATTTAGATGTTTAGAATTGTTGCCCAGGCTACGTGTTGCCTAAATTTCCACTTGCAGTTCACCCAGTCCTTGGCGCCACTTCGATTGGTGTCTTTTCAGTTGTTACTGTAAATAGACGTAGTTGATTGTTGCTATGATGAGACTGAGGTGAATATTCAATAACGATCGAGGAGATATGAATTATTTGATGCTTTGAATGATTCTTGCTATTATTGTGATCTAAAAGTTACTTTGTAAATGCTAGAGGAAGCTTTGTAAATGCTAGAGGAGAGAAGAGGAAATAAAGCGCAAATTTACCACGAAATATCTATTACAGAATACGTGTAAGAGGTTTATGAAACGTCCATCGTGTGCCGACGACGATTTTTGCCAGACTCTGATTCTAATTTGAATGCATTAAGCCCATTCGGCTTAAATAAAGAATTCATAATGCCTTGTTTAAACAGAACTTGCTTCGTACCAGGCTGCAAAACAGGGTATGCGTCTACGAGGACCCAAAGTAGGTGACTTGTATTGAAAAATAAGAATCTGTTCATGGCGGCGGTAAGTGCATTCCTTTTTACCAACACTGCAATGATGGCCATTGGGAATACTCATGAAGTCACCTCGCATTATTATTAAGTTTCCGTATAGCGATATTCACGAAGTGCTACGAAGTTAATTGTGAATTTGTGTAGTTAAATTTGGAGAGGAATTAATATATCTGTAGACCGGACGATATTAAAAAAGTGTATAATTACGTCCCACGTGTAGTACTACATTTCTTATCCTCTGCATTATGATTAATTGTAAGTAAAACCCATGTATATTCATGGCAAAACCAGTACGATGTGTTTATTTACATACTATCGACTGTATTTACATTTGAACTCCGTCTTTCATCACTAGGCGGCACCACTTTCCCATTTATTGTTTGTTTTCGGAATTCTAGACAACAATTTTTGGCGACGGGATAACAATCCATAATATAAATTCACGCAACCGAGATTGCTGGATTGAAGGATATGTGGCATTGAAGGCGGTTCCACCGAGTGATGAGAGGGACGTCATTTATTTACCACATTCTGGCCCCTAACAGAAACAAATGTCCTCTACCTCGGCAACAAAATGTCTCCTTTTCGTGCCGCTTTTCCTGAAAATTGAACTTAAAAATTACATGGTATTCACTGGAAGAATGGGAGGAACAGGAGGAATAATGTTGTTTGTCTTCTATGTGAAATGCATTTCCATGGAAAACTGGGTCGTAAGACGCAAGTACACCTCGCCAATATTATTGCAAGTAAAAGAGATGCATTTCTTACCGCATTGTATTTTGAGTTAAACGCTAATTTCTGCGAACTCAAAATGTGGTTATCACATAGAAATGGCGCATCGGTCGGCGTCCACGGCGATCAAATGAAGTGAGCATTAAAAACGTATCCGTGGACTAATCAATTAATCAATGGGGGCCATTTTCGGTGCCCCCATCATTCTGGTTGTCAGTGGCCGACGTATTCCATCAGTGAATTAATGATTTTTAAGTCTGTCTGACAAAAAGTTTGAATTCAGAATCTGTTTTGACTCAGATGGTTGCGGTGGAACCTCCTTAACTACAACCATAGTATCGCATAGATCGTCACAAATGACGGCACCACACGGCTCACTCTCGCTCAAACGCAACTTGAGGCGAAACATTTTCAACCCGTTGAGACACTTTCTCGCCATCTTCCCCACGTGCTCGAGAGGCCTGTTTTGGCGGCGTTGCAAGTAAATACTTTCCCAATCAAGAGCATTATATCGCTGTCCATGGCAACACACTCGCCGGACGACACAGTCAGCGGTTCCACGCGAAATGAAAACAATGAGGAACAGGGAGTATTTACGGACTCGAAATAATCACATTCGAACGGTATTTCTCGAGGAATAATGTGTACATTGTAGACCCTCTCGACCTTTTTTCCCCGGGGAAAATATCGTCCCTGTACCTGAAGAGACACGAATGATTTCCGATCGTTGCATTTAAAGATTGGGAGCCGTGTGGGCTTTGGATGAAGAAAAGTCAACCTGGCGAAAATTTCCGTTTCCTTCACAGAATCACGCTCCCGAGCAGCACGGGCTGCACTGCCGAGGCTTGGGAGAGTCCGCGTGCATCTTCCACGACACGCCGAGCGCTGAAGTCTCCGCCATTCCAACGGGCAACACTCGGGAGTCGAGTGACGTCATTTTGAAAACTGCATTATTTTCATTATCAGTGGTCGGGAATAGGCGCTCCCTCGCGGTAACCCACTCCAGGGATTAATTAGCATACAATATGTCCCAAACCCAACATCTCCACGGCTGAGAAAGAGGCGAGGTACTAGATCTTATACCAATCATACATGAAAGAAAATGCTTTCGCTGCACATCATAAAAAAATCCGCATGAATATTACAGGGATGGGAATCGCTATCACAACGTAGATTAAATTATAGGCTTAACCTCTTAACTAAATTTCAGGAAAAACATTTCTTTGAAGACGTAAAAAACATACTATTAACCCCCTCGTACTACAGCAGATTAGATCGCTCCAATAAAATTAGAGAGATAGATTGTAGAACCGATAGTTATAAAATGTCATTTTTTCCGCGTACCATTCGGGACCATAACAGTTGTGATCGTCGTCATGAATAGTGCGAATAGTGACATTAGCTAGACTTTAGATCTTTTTCTATATATTCTCTACGTTCATATTTATGCATGCTGTAAATATTGATGTTCTTATATTGATATGCGTGATGGTAGTAGTCTTTGTATCCCTTGCATGTTGGAACGATTGATGATGGAATGTTTCTCGGTTAGTAGATTTTTAATTGGCGCGTTGCATGTGTGGTACACCCTGGTTTCAATGTAGTTCCGGTATTCTGCCGTATAATTCATGCATGCCTGGTGTGGAAGCACCCCCTGCCACACTCCCTTTGGGTGGCTTGCAGGGTATGACGTAGATGTAGATGAACAGACAGGCATAACAGAATAGAAAACAACACCCGTCAAGAGGGAGACAATTGAAGAGTTATGGAGCGACACGTTGCTTTAAGGGCAAACAAACAAGAAGAGGGAAATAACACAGAAAAAGAAAGATAAACGGATTTGTATGTACTTGAAACACTCCTCTGACAAAAAGAATTGCTCTATCGAGAACATTTTTCTCTTTCAACCCTCGTACCTAACGAATATTTACAGCCGGAGAGTAAAATACAATAATGAGGCAGGTTGAGCGGTAATGGTGGGTCACCGAAGGCACATTCTAATAATTTAAATTTGAACAAAATTCTTGGACCACGTCACCATCTTCTTTCATTTAGGTACACCTGTTTATTCGTCATAACTCACTTCACAGGCAGAACTGTGATTCCAGAATACTTATTTTAAGTTGGTTCCATAATTAACACACGTTAACGCTCGAGATTACGGCACGATATTCGACATTCAGACGAAATTCAACTGAAATATATTGTTTCGTGTCAGGCCACAACTTTCACTTTCGACTTGGAAATCCAGTCGGATGGTTAATAAAGGTGGCATCTGACCTTGGGGGATACAGAATTCTCGACACAACGACTATGCGAGTGAATTTCAAGTCTTCAAACCAGTGTCAGTGGTGGTCGAGACGTTAAGCGCACGCACCTTGCCCCACTTAAATGGGCAACCGCCATTTCACGGGAGAGACTTCAACGCAAGCGTCATGTGTGGATGACTGTGCGACCTCTTCTTTCGACGAGCCCGAACAGGAAAACGGGTGAAAATACCTCACAATTTACACTCACAGTGACGGCCTTCGATGCGCAGGTTTCGGTTCAGAAAGCAGTCCTTCATGACGGGATGGGACAACCCACCTGGCTCGACTTACAGTCGTCAGGGAGGCGCACTTATATACAAAATTGTTGAGGGAATTAGGGTGGGAACCTCTATCCAATCGAATGGACAATTTATGGTTAAATCTTTTACGAAAGTTTGATGTAGACTATTTTTTGCCAGACGTTGAAAATATTTGGCTAGAGCCAAACTGTTATGGTAGGAACGATCACAGGAATAAGATTAAGGAAATAGACTGCAGAACCGATAGATTTAAAATGTCATTTTTTCCACGCACAATAAGGGATCACAATAGTTGTGATAGATCAGTTCCAGGATACTGACTAGGTTAAACAGGTTTTTTCAGTAGTGCTAAATATCATAACATGAATTGTAGATACTAACTTCGCATGCAATCTCCGGCATGATATACTCCTGCATGTCTTAGTACCTTGTAGTGCTATTTATTTGTCGCGTTAATAATACTATCCAGTAGTTATATCTTGAGTAGTATGCTGTGGGTAGCATGTTCTTCTTCGTATCACTCTCCTAGCTTGTAGTCTGACTGCGCACCGTTGTCCTGACGGCTTTGGCCTGTGCCTGGCATTCCGGGGAACGCGCGCGGTTCTGGTTGTACTGGGATGAGTGCTGCATGCCTGGTGTGGAATCACCTCGTGCCACACACCCTAGTGGTGGCTTGCACGGTATTTCGTAGATGTAGATGACATCACAACCGTCGCTACGAGCAAAATTCGTCTCCACTAGGACCACGCAGTACCGTACAAGGATGTCAACACTCGCCCCACATGAAATATCCGGCATGATTTAGTATTTCATAATACTAAATCATGCCAGAATTTATCAAGCTGTTTAACAATACAATCCAGTAGTTCGATCTCAAATAGTGACCTGCAAGTTAACATGGTCGTCTCCGCAGCCGTCTCCTACTTTCTAGTTTGACCGTGCACTGCCCTCCTGACTGCTTTTTGTTCAGCACCGAGCGGCCGGGAGAAAGGGCGTGGTTCTGATTAGAACTGGGAAGAGTGCAGCACGCCTGTTGTGGAATTATGCCGTGCCACACACCCTAGAGGTGGCTTGCGCGGTATTTCGTAAATGCAGATGAATCACAAAACCCCACTACCGAGAATTACCAAGTTGAAAATGATCCATTTTTTGGCGATGTTTGAAATTTCTTTCTTTCCGACACGATCAATATTAGCTTGTAAAACAAACCCTTGCCCCGTTTCTCCCTCACTTCATCACCGAATCGTGAAAATAGGATAGGTATATCTTTCAGTGGCGAGAAAACCTCCACGGATCCGAAAACGCCTTCCCTGGCGTAGTCAACAACCTCGACCACCGATGTCCAAATTATGGTCATGTTTTTCGCGCTAATTGCTGGTCGTCGTGATTGGGGTCCCAAAGCAAAGCCGAGCATAAGAAATTTAAATCTCATTCATGCAATTCACCTAGGCTTTTGTTAAATATTTATTAATCTTTAATTCACGTAGATTGAGTACTACGATTGTTTCGCTGCTTTGCGAATGAACGAGTTTCGCTGTTTTCATTACGCGCAGGCAGGAATTTTTTGACTTTCCCAATGGCCTGAAGTCACGTAAAGCCTGAGAAAAAGGTAAAAATATCATAAATTTATGTCCAAACGTTCCGCAGGCTGAAGCCCCGCTCCCTGAGGAAGAGTCTCCACGGACTTAGCAGGATGCCTCTCCGCAGATTACGCACCAATGTGAAACTGGCTTCATATTTGGTGTTAGCCCATCGCCTGCTATCGCTGACTTTCGTCCTCAACGCTCACCGATGAACAACTTAGGCTTACTTCCTGATCTCCACGTTGGTGACGCTGTATTCGGTTTAAACATAGGAGCTTAAAACGTACTGATAGATTAAATAATGCTTTTCACTTAATTACATATATCGTTATAAATGTTTGTGTAGATGTGGCAAAAGCGCATCTGACGGGCGTAGCCCATATATGTCTATCGATGGTTACCCCTCGTCTAGGTCTCTAAAAAAAGAGAACTCGCGCTCTTTACTCGGCGCGACAACTGACGGGAAAATGCGGATCGAGGTTGATATGGGCAAACTTGGTCAGGAAAACACTACAAAGATGAGCACAAATTTAATTCTAATTTTATACAAAAAATATTTTTATTGAATCATCTTACTAATATATAAAAATCCAGTGGTGTCTGTCTGTTACCCAATCACTCATAAACCACTGAATCGATTGAAACAAAATTCGGCAGGAAGATACTAGATATATCCGGTTCACGCATAGGCTATATAACAAGAGCCTTGGAGCCCTAGAAGGCCCTCAAAAGGGCCCTTTCATCGCTAAAAATTAGCCCTGGAAGATAATTCTTGCCTGTATTGGAAACACGTAAAATATACTGAATGTACAACAATCATGGGGTCGTAAGTCACGCTGGGGCCCCAGAGGGCCCTAAGGTTTCAAAAGAATGCTTTTTTAAAGGCCTCATAAGTATTGCACGAGTGAACCGATTATAGTGACATTTTCACACATGGGATCAGTAAAGCTTTTTTAAAAAAACTGGGACTATAAGGAAGGCCCCTGGGCCCCAAGGGCAGCGTATTGTGCCGTCTGGTGTCGTATGTGTTTGAAAAACTCAAGTCTAAACATTTTGGTTCCAGTGCAAACGTGTCTCTTTTTGCATATTTTATTTTGTTCTACTAAAGATAGAAGGCTATAGTTTTCGCCATTAGATGGATAAAAGATAACAGTTTCTTATTTTTTCATTCAATTTTCTTACACGAATAAACTTTCCCTAGACATCGCGTTTTTAATGTCAAAATCATGAATTTTACTTCTGTCAATAATAGGATATTTCCTTGGTAACCGTGGAATTAGCATTAGCTTTAGAAGGGAAATGGAACCTATACAATGGCGGCTGGGTTTTATATCTAGAGATAGGTATTACAGTGGAAATCTAGGCCGTATACTGAAATGTTGCTGATTACGATATTTTCAGGGATATTTTTGCCTAAAATTGGCAAAATTCATTTCAAGTGGACTCATTTAAGTTGGACCCCTGTAAAACAGGAGAATGCCACGATGTTATATTAATGCGGAAAGCCTCTGGAATGCAAATGGCCTGTAGTTTAGTTTCCATGTGTTACAGCAAAAGAATGTCGAAACTCGGTAAACATAATGTAATGCGGTTTTCATCTGCTGAATTAAAAACTAAAACTAAAATTATAGCTGCGTAAAACAGGAGAATGCCACGATGTTACATTAATGCGACTAGCCTCTGTAATGCGAATGGCCTGTAGTTTAATTTCTATATGTTACAGCAAAAGAATGTCAAAACTCGGTAAGCATAATTAAATGCGGTTTTTATCTGCTGAATTAAAAAAATTAAACTAAAATTATAGCTAATTCGCCTAGAAAAAAATACTACTCATGAGCGTCTCGAACCTACAACCTATATGCCCTGTCTTTCTTTCATCCCCCGTTGAATTTCAACGGGTACCTTTGCCAGTTGATAATAAAATACGATGAATCACGAGATTCAATGAAAATATAAATAAATCAAGATTATAATAAATACCTACAATGACTCCTTAATTCACTCGATGATTTGGAAGAGCGTGATTATTTCAAAACTATCCACATCAGTGATGAAGCAGTATCTCAGCACAAGGAATGTGTTTGGAGTTAGGCGGATTCTATTGGAATTAAAACTAACAAATGCTCTTTTAAAAATACATATTTACTATCATAAAATCACGGATAAATAATTACAGACTAAAATGATTTAAAGTCGATTTATCGACCATTAAGCAGAAGCATGCCCTATCTGATGTGTACAATTACTTTCAAAAATATCCATACACCCACCGTGTCCTATTTTACGGGCTTGATTGAATTGGGCCGGGTCCGCAAAAAAACTTCTGCAGTCGGCACATATGGCTACCACACCAATTACTACCCTTCCCAAAAAATTTACTGCCCAACGCACACCTATTGCCAGGTAACCAGTAGCACATTTTCGCCCATGACTGACCACATTAACGAGACCCTGTACAAGGAGATTGAATATGAAAATTAATAAATTATCATAACTTAGAAAACAAGATATAGGTGACGTCACTTTCCGTTGTGTATATATAATTATTAATAAAAATCTGCATATGACTTGGGATTAAATAGTTAATATATACGTCAATTCAGTTAAACTATTAGCAGTTTTCTAACTCACTGTGACAAAAAATAGTCTTTGGAAAACGATGGCTTTTGGGCTACCTTCATAGATTAATTTAATGGGCGGATATTTCCCTCACAGGAGATTTTCCAGTAACTCATTTCAAGGTCAAAACAATGCAACCACCTCCATTTAAAATCATTTATTACTTTCAGTGATTGAAATCATTCGAAAAAAATGTGGCCAAATAGTTACTCATAGACTATGTCAATTAAATTGAAAATATCTGACTGCAATATATGTTTTACCTCACGTCTACCTTATACACTGCGTTCATGTAAAGAATTTATCTTCGGGGTTTTTCAAACACCCTTACTCGCCGCCGCCGTTTCGAATATACGGATCCAAGACATGGCCCCATTCAATCAAGCCAATAATATAGGGCATAGGTGAACGCAGACACCTTTTTATGAAGTAATATTAAGTTTATTTCAGGAAACAGCTGGATAAAAGAATCTATCCACGGCATTAGCAAGGCATTCAATGTCGGTTAGGGACGCAAATTAAATAGCGCCAGAAAATAGGATGAAAAAATTATTTGACGCAGATAAAAATTTAATCACAATCACACTGTATGATCGGAACAGTAACAAATGGAACTGTATTCGAGGCTAACCTTCCTTTCGTGGGAGCCTTATTTATTCTTGAACGGCTATAAATTGACTGCCGTAAAACTTACCTCGAAATTGGCTTCAATAATTCCGTAGGGACATTCGAAAACAGCTTATTTCACTATAATTTCGTCCGAAGTTCGATAACCGCGCCGATGAATCGAGTTAAAATATGTTTCAGTGGAGGAAAAAAGGATAAATATCTTGTTTTTATGTCGCAAGTTCTAAAGTTCTTGGGTCGTTTGCATCACTGCATTTGCACATTTGAATCACGCATGGTGAGCTTCAACGCATCAAAAAATGCACTTAAGCGAAACGTGGTCTAAGAATAATTTGCCAAATACTGAAAACATTCCAGAAATGTGCACTCCAAGGCTCCCGGCTACTGTTCCAACCACCTTAAGGTGGTTAGAACGACATATCATTTTGACTAGATATCAATGAATTTGGTCTCATTTTAAAGAAAAATATCTCACCCTTCTAATGACACCAAAAATTCAACCCCTTACCATATTACTTTCCGAGATATTTGCCAAAAAATACCACTCCTTATACATGGGCAATGGTACGTGTGTGCACTCCAGAGAGACAATATTTACAAAATGAGGTATTTCTAACACTTAGATGTCGTTAAAAAACTAACAGCGTGTAGTTTGTATGTTTTCTCTACTAAATTTGAAAATTAATCATATTATCACGGCATTAAGTTCTTGGGTATTATAAAAAACCTTCCGTTTTGAAGGCGTTTCAAACGCACCGCGCGACAAAAATGAGTCAAGTTGAAGACTTACTTAGATATATTCATTTAATTACTGACAAATTCTGTCATATAAAACTATATCATTGCACCATTAATAATGTAACATTTAATTGATGTGTCCTACAGCTGGTGAAATTAAAACGTTTAGTTCGAATATGGTCTCTATTATGACTATTGGGGAACTACCTCGCTCCGACTACCTAAAGCACTTGAGTCACGCTTAGTTTCTTTCTCCGCCTAACAGGACACTTCGAGATAACGCTCCAAGGCTCTGAACTCGCTCGGCTTCGGGGAAGGATGGAGGGGGTGGGCGTTCCCGTCAAATGTGACAGCCGGTCAATCAATTGCCAGCGAAGGGCATTGCTCCCTTCCCCGCCCTCCCACTGAAGGGAAGGCAAGGGGGGAGGCACGATGCAAGGAGGAGTGGGGGGAAAAGGGAAGGGATTTTTGGGAAGGGGAATACGGAGAGAGAGCGACCTTGAGAGATAAGACACCGCTGGCTGCCAGTCAGCTGGACCCCTCGGCCATCGCCAACGTGCGGACGTCCTGCGACGTGCTTCACGACATTCGGTACCTCTACCGTAAAAATGACTAAAATGCCATTTAGTTCCCATTTCGGCCACTAATGACAGAAAAACATGTCACTTGGAATGAAAAGCAAAATCCTTAATTGGATTGAATGTTAGGGGGAGGTAACCAACAGCTAAGGTCATTTGCGCCATAGGGGATAGGTAAGGGAGGAAGGGTGGATAGAAACCCGGCGTCGGCATTAGCCTGCTCTTAACGAAAGGCGCCAAGGGGACCACTGCTTAACGTCTCATCCGACAGACGGAGTACTGTACTTGAAGTGCCCTCCACAAGACACTCAAGTAGGGATCGGGTTTCCTCTGAAAAACCCGCCTCTGCAGGGATTTGAACCCTGGCCGCCCGTGTGGTAGGCGAGTGCTCTAGCCACCACATCAGGGGCGATCCCCCACAAAATCCTTAATCCGAATCATTAAAAATGTATGCTTCGACAAATGAACATATGCTGTCCCTCAGCATGGTTTCCTTATTGCGGAGCAAGTAACCCGTGAACGCGTTGGACGTTTACAAATAAGACAGGAAAAGGTGTAATGCAGCATCAAACCCCAACATGCACGCAGGAAATCTTCTCGAGCCTCTTCACACACAAGCACGGGCGCGACACGGCTCTCCTGAAGTCTTGAAGCAAAAGGTGAAGTTGGGTATTTAGAGATGTTTTTTAGAAGTTTGGCAGGAGAATCCTCGACGTCCAGACCGGCGGAACGGGCGGAGGGGAAGGGAAGCGTAAAATTAAGATCAGACATTTTTGCCATAAGTCAAAAAGAGTCAGTTAAGAGACAACATTGGTTCTTATAATCATAAAACCAGCTGTACCTGAATTCTCGGGTCAAAAAGAGATTTTCTTGGAGGGACGATATTACTTTTTGTCTTTTGGGAAGTTTTTGTCGAAAATTGGATTTTGACTTTTTTTACTTCTTATTTTTTCTGCTTTTTATAACAATAAATCTAAAAAACCAACTTCAGACCCTAAAACTAGATAGTTTTGGCTACCCGGAGGTATTTTTTTTGGGAAAAATTAGTTGGGGCATGAGTTATAGGCCAATTCCCTCCGAGGGACGATATTTGGGCCCCTTACCTTATCCTAGAACTGATCCATCTCAACTATTACAGCTCTTGTGGTCCCTTATTGTACGTGGAAAAAATGACATTTTAAATCTATCGGTTCTGCAGTTTATTTCCTTAATCTTATTCCTGTGATCGTCTCTACCATAATACTTTGGCTCTAGGTAAATATGTTGAACGTCCGGAAAAAAATAGTCCACATCAAACTTTCGTTAAAGATTTAACCCATATTTTTCCCTTTCATCGGATATGGGTTCCCACCCTGATTCCTTCCTCTTCCGCGAAAAGAGACATCGCTCCTCCGCGAAGAGACCTCCTCTCATATTGGTCGGTTCGCACTCCGGCAAGCACGAGAGGAAGAGTTGAATACTTGGCAAGAGGCCTCTCCTCGAATATGCCAGGAGCAGAGTGATGATGATTTTGATGAGTGGTGGTCACGAATGGGGAGACTTCAACGCTCGGGGTCGGTTGTTTTGAACAATTCACGCGTCACACGCGCCTTTTAACCGCAGCCGCTTTAAACAGAATTACGAGAATTCAACTCAGCTGAAACTCCATCAAAATAAGCAAAATTACGCATTTGGCACTGGATTCTTAAAAAGACCATATCAGCGAACGCTCTAGATTGCACGGCACAAAACAAACGTGCGGGAGAGCGAGTCATGGGATGCCTTCCAATCACGCATCTGCACTATGTATATTGTTTTTATCTGTTCAGCGCAGTGCGTGTTCCATTCACAACGGTGACGTCACCTGCGCTAAGCAGATTGAAGCACATCTTCACCGTTATTCCTCTACGTTCACGTGCGCTAACAGACGAAGCTTGTGATGGCGAGGAAATGCACATGGACCATCTAATTCGCATAATACACTGGAATATAGCGATTTGTGAGAGGTCTAATAGCTCCATGTAAAAGAAGATTGAAGCCCAATTACGAGGAAATGGATTCTGGAGCCCGATAGTGCACATACGAATTAAAGTAATTACTCTTTCCAAAATTAATACTTTCGCTTTCATTTCTAACGGAAAAGACACAATATAAGCACTGTCAGTAATAAAGCCACCGACACTTAAAACGGCACATTATGATTTTCAGCGGACAAAACTGTTTTATTATCCTTTGACAAAACTGGTGCAAGCACTATCCCCTTAAAAAATGCTATGGAACTAGATAAATACCGATAATTAGTAGTATAGCAAATCATTATAATTATTGTATTCCTAGTCCAGTAGCTGAGTAATAACTGCGATCATAGTCCCACGATCACAATACGAAATGCTACAATCATTTATTGCATAGAATCTTTCGATAAATATCTCCCAAGGGTGGCAGGATCGATAATGACAAAAACTAGGCTAGTGCGTCCGCCGATTGCAGCATTATCTTGCGAGCAAGTCAACTCATGAAATCATTTTACAGAAGTGATTACACTCATGTAACTGACGCGAAAATATAAAAAATAAAGCACATTATTCTCATAGCAGATAAAATTCGCGAGGTTATCGTTGTAATACAAAGTAAAATCACGTAATTCTTTCGCGCCGAAGACACATCTGTTACAGCATCTTCAGCGAAATAATAAGTCCATTTGAACATTCAACTTATACCGCCGCTATCCCGCCATATTGTGAACACATCGGTACATATCGTCGACTTTAGGTAGTTGGAGCGAAATATCATTTTACTTAGAAATCAATGAATTTGGTTTCATTTTAAAGAAAAATATCTCGCTCTTCTAATTACACTAAAAATTCAACCCCTGACCATAATTACTTTCGGAGTTTTTTGCCAAAACATACCAGCCCTTTTAGATGCGAAATGGTACGTGTATGCACTCCAGAGAAACATTATTTCCAAATTGAGGTATTTCTAACACTTAGATGTCGAAAAAAACTAACAGCGAGTAGTTTGTATGTTATCTCAACTATATTTTCAAATTAATCATATTGTCACCGCAGTAGGTTCTTGGGTATTATAAAAAACCTTCCGTTTTGAGGGAGTTTCAAACGAACCACGCGAATAAAATGAGTCAAGTTAAAGGTTAATTTAGATATTTTCATTTAATTACTTACAATTTCTGTCATAAAACAATATTATTGCACCATTAATGTTGCAATATTAAATTGATGTGTCCTACAGCTGGTGAAATTAAAACGTATAATTCGAATATGGTCTCTACTGTGACTTGGGAACTATCTCGCTCGGACTACCTTAATTGAGCGCTCATGCGTTTTCCATTCGCTCCGATTAGATCTAATAAAAGATTGGAAATCACACGTAGTATGTGTGTATGTACAGAACGGCGACCGGTATCAAGACAGCAAGTCGAGTCGTCGATTGTGGCCGCAACACTCCTCGACGTTAGATTACGGTCGGGAGAGAGGAGGGGAGGATGAATGGGGGGAGGAGGAGGACTCCACTCCCAGCTCTCAGATCGCGTCCCGCCGGGAGGGAAGGAGATGATGCGAAGGGGGGGAGGGTGGGAGAGAAGCAACAGCAGTTATCCCTAAATGCACGCATGTGTGCACGCGGAGGGAGAAGGGGCGGAGGGAGGGAGGGGCGCGACGTCATTCTGGGCGACCCAGACCTCCATCGCCGCCGCGGGACAAGACTGAGGAAGAGGAGGATTGTGGGAGAACTGAGGAAATGGGAGAGAGATAGAGAGGACCACGGTCTCCTGAAGCGTGCAAGTGACGCACACGCTGCGCATGCACGCGACTCCGGTGTCCGATTCGGTCCTTTAAATTGAAAGGTACAGCCTGCCAATCAACGTGCCCCTGCCTAGCTCAAGCGTTAGGTATATAAAGGAACAAGAATCTCTGCAGCTCATTCAGGACCTTACGACGCCGGCTGTAACGTTAGCGAAACTGTTGTCCGTTAATATGAATTGAATCGGGAAAAACCCGAATAAACTGACCTCTATAAATGTAAATGTTTGGAATTGTTGCCTAGGCTACGTGTTGCCGAAATTTCCACTTTTAGTTCACCCAGTCCTTGGCGCCACTTTGATTGGAGTCTTTTCTGTTGTTATTGTAATTAGACGTAGTTAATTGTTACTAACGTGAGACTGTGGTGAGTATTCAATAACTATCGACGAGATATGAATTATTGATGCATTGAATAATATCTTGCTGTGTTTGTGACCTAAAAGTTGATTTGTAAATGCTAGAGAGGAAATATCTATTACAGAAAATGTGTAAGAGGTTTATGAAACGTCCATCGCGTACCGAAGACGATGTTTGCCAGACTCTGATTTTAATTTGAATGCATTAAGCCCGTTCGGCTGAAATGAAGAATTTAGAATACCTAGTTTAAACAGAACTTGCTTCGTACCAGGCTGCAAAACAGGATATGCGTCTACGAAGACCCAAAATAGGAGACTTGGTTTGAAAAATAAGAATCTGTTCAAGGCGGCGGTAAGTGCATTCCTTTCTGCCTACACTGCAATGATGGACATTGGGAATACTTATGAAGTCACCTCGCATTATTATTAAATTTCCGTACAGCGATATTCACGAAGACGGACATTATTTTTAGTTGGTGAAATAAAGGGCGGGAAAGACTGGCCGATAAACGTAATGGTAGAAAAATAACGAGGATTCCTATTCCAGTTTCTCCCTGACTGTTACGAGACATCCCTGACTTTTCCAGAAATTCAAAATTCCCTGACAATTCCAGGTTTTCCCTGAAGATCGCCAGCCTGGAAGAAAACCTTAAGGGTAAAAATCACGTCACTCTTCGCCTCTCTCTCCACATTGAGGATTTCAAGAGGCGTATTATGTAGTCCGTCCGTTCACATGGAGCCACGGAGTTTCCACATCACGGTGTAACGAATCCGAGTGCCTTCCCCCGTCTCGTGGATTAATCGCTCCACCACTGAACGTGTCCCCCGCCCAAAATTAGAGCGAAATCTCTCTTTCCTACAATGGAGTTTGATTGACGAGGAGCGATGAGGGTCGCCGCCGCTGGATCCACGAGGAATTGATATCCTCCTTCCTGCTCTGCCGCCCGATATGTTTCCTCGCCGCATTATGAGAGAGAGAGACGACCTTTCGAATTGGGGAGAAGTGGAGGGACGATAAGGAGAGGGAAGCAAGGAAAATGAGACGTCCAGTGCACACAGAATGGGAGGAGCCACAATAAAGCGAGCTCTAGCACCATATTGTCCCCCCTGCTAAAAAATTCTGTATAGTATCCTTATAAATACTTCCACAGAATTTCTTAAAAAGTTCTGTAGAGATTCCTTAAATTATTGAAACGCCATTTTACAGAATTCCCTACGACGTTCTGCAGAATACCTTAGGACGTTCTGTGGAATTCCCAACGACTCTCCATATAGGTCCTTCGAAAAGGAACTGGGTCAACGGAAACCTCACATATTTCCGTAGAGTTGCTGTAGTTCTACAGAACAGCTTGTAAGGAGTTATTTTGCTCTGCAGAAAATATCTCTACAGAACATATGTTCTGTACAGTCAGGCTCTCATATTCCGTGAGGATCCTTAGAAAAGGAACTAGTTCTGAAGAAAAAGAGTCAATTTCTGAAGAATTCCTTACGTTCTACAGAACAGCTTCTAAGGATTTTTTTAGCAGGGCGATGGTGATAATTTGTCGCAGTGTGGTGTTTCCATCAAATTTTTTCTCATAAAAACCTTACCACCGCGCTGAGAATTGAATGTGGATTATGAAATATATAAGTTCACGTCGTGTCAAACGTAAAGTTATGTCGTATCATAACAAAGAAAATCGCTATAATACTGAAGATTCCAGCGGAGCGAGATACCTCTTGCGAGGGCATTCACCGGTGGCGGCAGACCCCGGGGACATGGCCGCGAACAGACGCCGCACGGTGGTATTTGTGGTGGTGGCTGTTTTAGGCCACGGACGGATCTGTCCACTATGCCAAGTTTGGACATGAAAAAATGTGATCGGTTAGTAATGAGAGACTCAGTAATGAGAGAATGCAGGGACAGGGTGGCTACTGATATCCAATTTTCAAATTCCCAAACCTTTCCCTGACTTTTCCCTGATGGATTTACCAATTTCCCTGACCGATCGCCGAAAGGTCACCTATTATTGGAATTTTTTTCTGCTGAATTAAATCTTCTCGGCATTTTCAATTTTTTAATCATCGTCTCGTATTTTTAGAACTGCAAGAATTTATTTGCAATAAGTTACTGTGCCCCAGCTACTTCTCGACCTGAGTTTTGGAAGTTAAGAAAAACGCGGGGTAAAAGTTTCCGAACAACAAAGCCTCGGATTCCTTGTAATGAGCGTAATACATTGTGATCATGAATTTTAACACTACTAGGCAAATATCGCAATAAGGATATACAAAAAGTCTGAATCACAACTAAATAACTAAGATTCACAACTGAATGCACCACGAATTGATGGTGCTGATTCCATGCACGTCAGCGACGGACGTTAGTTTTAGTTGGAGAAATAAAGGGCGGGAAAATCTGGCCGATAAACGTAATGGTAGAGAAATAACGAGGATTCATATTCCAGTTTCTCCCTGACTGTTACGAGAATTCCCTGACTTTTCCAGAAATTCAAAATTCCCTCACAATTCCAGGTTTTCCGTGACGATCGCCACCCTGAGGGATCATGCGAAACGTGACGTTGGTGCTTCGAGGCAGAGTAAGAGACAAGCATTCGGCAGCTATTCAACAAATCAGCCATTAACAACAACCTGTCAACTGGCCCACTTCAAGGTCTCATTGGCAGCCATTATGGTCTCTTATCGATCGCGAGAAAAAACGACATTTAAAACCTGTCTGTACTGCAGACCTTTTTCCCAATTTTATTCTCCGATTAGATCCTCCGTAATATGTTGGAGTTCGTAAGATATTAACTACTTCCGTCAGAAAATCAGAGATATTTTGCACAAAATGAGGACGAACACTTCGAGACAAGAATCGACACGTAACGCTTGTCGGTCGTACGTCTTCTCGATTATAATTTTAAATACAATCATTATCCACCGCGACACTTTTTACAAAATCGCAGCCAAACTTTTGGTTTTGAAACATTTCACAGCGTACGACGTGTACAAATTAAACCAAACCACAATGATGATAAACGTTCAATTGCTTTATTAAACAAATTCTTTGCGTCATTAATTGTGCTACACTACTTAAGGTCGTCCGAGTGAAAAATCATTTCACTTATAAATCAATGAATTTGGTCTCATTTAATGAAAAATATCTCACCCATACAATGACATCGAAAATTCTACCCCTTACCACATTACTTTCCGAGATATTTGCCAAAAATAAACCAGCCCTTTTACATGGGAAATGGTACGTGTATGCACTCCAGAGAGACATTATTTACAAAATGAAGTATTTCTAACACTTAGATGTCGTAAAAAAAACTAACAGCGTGCAGTTTTGTATGTTTTATCACCTATATTTGAAAATTAATCATTTTGTCACCGCAGTAGGTTCTTGGGTATTATAAAAAACCTTCCGTTTTGAAGGAGTTTCAAACGCACCGCGCGAAAAAAATGAGTCAAGTTAAAGATATATTTCGATATTTTCATCTGATTTCTTACCATTTCTGTCGTATAAAACTATATTATCACACCATTAATAATGCAATATTTAATTGATGTGTCTCACAGCTGGCGAAATCAAAACGTATAATTCGAATATGGTCGCTATTATGACTAGGGAACTATCTCGCTCGGACTACCTAATTATTCTCACCACCGCTTGAATTCCGAAACAATGAAATTCGAATACGGCCTCCATTTCGACTGAACACATATCTCAAGTGACCATAAGAGCGAGCGCGAGGGGCAATTACGCACTTGGCGGCGTCCCCGTTCGCGGAGTGGGGCCACGACAACAACAGGGGAGGGGGGGGCGCACATTCGCACCGCTCCCCCTTTTCCCCGCACCCTCCTTAGACGCCTACGAACCACCGCAGGAAATCCTTATTTAAAACAAAGAGATCAAGTGAAAGAGGTTGTGAAACCGGATTCACGAAATAACCGTTTGGGCCCGTTGTCGGGGCAACGGCCGATGCATTCCCAACCAACGGCACACACACGAGTCAATATCTTCTTTGAATGGGCGCAAAATGAGTGCTTCGCAGACGACGCGGTTGTGTATAGGGATATTACCAATTTCGAAGATAGCGACTCGTTAACAATCGACCTACTTGCTATTCATGCTTGGTGCGAAAAGTGGCAGATGGAACTGAACATAAAACAGAGCGTAGCAGTCAGCTTTTGGGAAAAGAAAAAAAGGGCAATTAGGACTTACAGAATTAATAATACGGAAATAATTAACACCGAGTCTGTTAAGTACTTAGAGGTCACAATTACTCACGACATATCTTGTGGAAAACATACTCGGGAAATATGCGGTCAAGCATACAGGAAGCAAGACTTTATCAAGAGAATACCCGGAAAATGTGAAGAGAAAGTGAAAGAACGTTATTTTTCAATCGTTAGGCCTCATCTGGAATATGCTGCCAGTGTATGGGATCCATGTGAATCGGGGTTGATATCGGAATTAGATCGCGTGCAGCGAAGAGGAGCTAGGTTTGTAAAAACGATGCTACGATAAGTTTAGTAGTGCGTCTGGATTGTTAGAAGAATTAGGATGGGAATCGCTATCACAACGTAGATTAAATTATAGGCTTAACCTCCTAAATAAATTTCAGGAAAATCATTTTACTGACGACGTAAAAAACATACTATTAACCCCCTCGTACTACGGCAGATAAGACCGCGCCAATAAAATCAGAGAGATAGATTGTAGAACCGATAGATATATAATGTCACTTTTTCCGCGTACCATTCGGGACCATAACAGCTATGATCGTCGTCATGAATAGTGCACATAGTGACATTAGCTAAACTGTAGATTTTTCTCTTTATATTCTCTACGTTCTTATTTATGCATGATGTAAATATGATGTTCGTATTTATGCATGATATTTTGAATCTGTAGTAGTAGTTCTTGTACCTCTTGCATGTTGGAACGATAACGATGGAATGTTTCTTGGTTAGTAGATTCTTAATTGGCGCGTTGCATGTGTGGTTCGCTGGTTTCAATGTAACCCTTTGGGTAGCTTGCAGGGTATGACGTAGATGTAGATATCCATCCGGCAACCAGTTCGACCGCACCTCAAGCGGTCTTGTATCATATATCTATATCTATATATATCTTGTAGTTATACCATCTATGAGTTCAGCTGTATAACAAGTACAGTTGTTGTTTTTCAATTAGAGCAGTTATTTTGGTATTTTTCTTTCTACATTGTATGTTATTAAGCTCTATTAATTTTTTTATTTGAACTAAATAATATGGTAATTTATTTATTACATCGCTGCTATATTATTGTATTGTATTGTGGCTCCAAGGGACCTGTCCCAGGGAAAAATAAATGTTTACTCTATTCTCTACAAACCTTATATTCGCCATTACTCAAGCGAACCCCTCCCACAAGGGTTTCGCTTGAGGGGAGCACTAAACAAAGGTTGAGTGGCGTTGGAATAGAGAACTGGCTCGCGGTTTCGATGTCCACTAAGGGCCGGTTTCTCCATCTCCGGGTAACGCGATTTTATCCGGCGGATAGCTTATCCTCCGGATAAGCCTAAGGAAAGCGTTTATCCACCGTCGTTTAAGCTTCATTCGCCGAATAAATCTACCCGCTACTTCTTCCTCCGGATAATGTTTTATCCGAAGGATAAACCCATTTTCAAGATGTTTGCCGCAATCACCTGGCATATTTAAACTGTTATTTTGGACGCAAAACTATATTTAATAGTGTAATTCTTTTTCAGTAATCCTAGTTATAGGTGGTGTGACTGCTCTGTGAGAAATTCGTGGCATCAATCGCCGTAATTTTTTAAATTATATAGCCTTTCAAATTTCTCATGTCTCCTGATTACAATACTACCAAATGAAAAGGAATTTGAATATTTAATGAATGTAATGCTCTTGGGGCTTTTCGTTTAAATAAATATGATGCATCAAAGTTAATTTTTAAGTCGATTTAAGATGATGTAATCGGCCGAAATCATCGTGAAGCCCCTGAAAATTTTGGGAATGCGCGATAGTGACGGTATTTCATGGTCACCGACTTACGGCATGAATGCATTCACTTTATGGTCTCAGAAGAATTTAAGTCTCAGAAGCGTAAATTAACGGTGTGTTCATTTCCGTTTCGTCGTCGAGCAGCGAGAGGAGTGTGCGGCCTGCGATGCTACAAGTGCAGCGAGATGGCGCGTCCCCCTTCGGCTGCCGCCGGCAACCGCACAACCGACTCAGTCTCCACTCCGGCACCCACGCCGCCCTGCTCCAGGTTCGACCCCACGTCCCCCGAGTTCCAGATCGAGTGCGCAGACTCCACCTTCTGCATGAAGAAGACCTTCGAGCTCATCCTACAGAACGGGCGTGAGTATCCGACATCTACCCACACGTATACTACTAACAGGGTGGCTAATGATATCCAATTTTTAAAATTCTCTGACCTTTCCCTGACTTTTCCATGATGGATTTACCAATTTCCCTGACCGATCGCCTAAAGGTCACCTTTATTGGAATATTTTTTTCTGCTGAATTAAATTTTATACGGTAGATTATAAATTTTCCAAATTTCTAAACATCGTCTCGTATTTTTAGTACTGCAAGCATGCATTTACTAAGAGCTACTTCTCGACCTGATTTTCGTAAGTTAAAATAAAACGCGAGGTAAAATTTTCCGAACAACATAGCCTCGGAATCCTTGTGATGAGCGTAATACATCGTGATCAAGAATTTTAACACAACTAGGCAAATATCGTAATAAGCATATAAAAAAGGGATACATTGTACGTCCGTTTCACAACTAAATAACTAAGATTCACAACTGAATGCACCACGAATTGATGGTGCTTATTCCATGCACGTCAGCGAGAGACGTTAGTTTTAGTTGGTGAAATAAAGTGCGGGAAAGACTTGCCGATACGCGTAATGGTAGAAAAATAACGAGGATTCCTATTCAAGTTTCTCCCTGACTGTTACGAGAATTCCCTGACTTTTCCATAAATTCAAAATTCCGAAAATTCCAGGTTTTCCCTGACTGTGACCCTCTAAATCCTCGTATTGCAACCGATTTGATTTTTTTTAAATGCCAATTTAGAACATGTATTCATGTGTATTTGCGAGAAACGTTACAAAAACTATTTCCTAGGAATTTGTTATAAATATATTTTATTCAATATATTTCATTAGTACTCTTAGCATTGAAGTTCACCCGGAGGCTTTTCACGTATTCATCAAAGGTATAAAATATAATATGATTCTCAATTGGCAAATCTAATAGCATAACGAGTCACATATTGATCATACTCGACAGTCAGCATACTATAGTACAGTATCACAACATACTGAAAACCTACCACATTAGCGAGCTTCCTCGAGTTAATGCTGGATAATGTATCATATGATACGAGCTTCCGGTACATTGACATGAACTGCTCTAAAACTATGCACTGGCTTGACAAAAAGTAAACTCACAGATGAATGAACTCGATGCATCTTACAACTGTGACTTAATTAGAACCCAATTTTCTCCAGCTGTTACCAAATGTGGTTTCTCAAAAAGAATACAGGGTTCATACATCACATTAACCATTGCCATGAAGTTAAAACCTATTCGTGCTTCGGCCCTGGGCCTCAAACGCCCAACAAGGAAGTCCCATGCCTCATGGGAGTGGACAGAATACCAAAAATGATTGAGGGCACTTGTTTGAGGGGATTGAGTCTGTAAATTCTACTTTAAGACGCCTCATACACACAGACATAAAGAGGCCACCAAGAGGGTATTCATGGGTACATGGAATTCAATAATCGTCTGTACTACAAGAGAGAAACTTGTGGAGAACGATTACTGGCGACAGCAATTCCAATACCTTTGGGTTGTCTCTTCAAAAATGGCTGTCGGCAGTATCGAAGGCAGATCAATGATTCGTCCACCATCTTCCCTTAAGTAACCCCATCGCGTTAAACAATACAAATCCTAAAGTCTCTAGGAAAGATTCCCGCGACTAAGGACACCCAGATGGCAAGATTAACTCCCACGTCCCTCCTCAAGGCCAAACATTTTATCGGCTAATTAGCGTCAAGTGGCTCTCCCTCGAAGGAGGAGGAATTAAGCGGGGCGCAGTTGACGGGAGGAGAAGGCAGATTAGCGGCGGACGACGCGTGCCTCATCGCCCACAAACTAGCACTCCCGGCTAAAAAAAAATAGAATCGGAGGCGCAGGGGAAAATTTTAAAAATTAGGGATGAACACCCACAGTATGCACGCATGCTCCCCCCCCTCCCCTAACCACCCCGCCCCATGCGCTTACAAGAAAATATATCCATTGAACCCCATTTCCGACTCGTGAGAACTTCAATTCAATTCTATCCTTAATGAACTACTACGTTAACATCACACGAGAGTGAATGAAGCGGAATATTCAGGGTGTCCAGCAGCCGGGCATTTGAAAATTCCCTGAGATTTCCAGGTTTTCAGACATAATTTTTATTTTTCCAGAGGAAATATTGACTTTTCTCGTTAATTATAAGATAATGTTCGGTATGTTTTTTGGGTGATTAAACATAAGGATTATTTTGAAACTTGCACATTTAAATTCTTATATATAAACATTGTCATGCTGGTTCTCAGGAAAAAGGTTATATTACAACCAGAGTGTGCTATGAATAGCATTGATACGATGATAATATGATCAACAACTTAAAAAACTGAAGTAATTGACTTTTTTCCTTATTTTGCTAAATGCGTCAACGCAAGGGAAATTTGACTCAGCAACTTGCCGATAAAGGCTCATTGCTTCCGTTGCTGTTTTATACACTGACACCACAGAAAATTCCAGAGTCAATTCGATATTTCCCTGAGATTTCGCTGGTATTTCCAGTGGTAGTTCCCTGAGATTTCCCGATCTTTCAAGTTTTCCAGAGTGCTGGACACCCTGATATTCCAACCCAAGCACAGGCTATCGACTCGATCGCATTAGGGTTCAGCAATATCTCCGAGGGTACATGGGGGAGCCCGAATTACCCGAATATGTCCGAAGGGAAGGAATTAAAAATCGACATTTTAATTAAACCCGAAGAGAGTGAAGTGGCTACCTCCTCTCCTGTGCATAAAATAAGCCCCTTCCACGTGGCGTACATTATCCACTACATCCACATAATACCCCGCGAGCCGCCGCAGGGGCATGTGGCAGGGGGTGGTAGGTCACCAGCCGTGTAACGATGAAGAATTTTTGGAGGTAAAACTGTGACATGTTCTTTGAGAGTGTATTTAGAGGAGCTCAGTTTTTACTGTGGTTGCTTATTATGCGCGGAAAGAACGAGTTGTTGTACCAATCTGTTCGGCAGAGTATCTCTCTTATTTTATCGCATCTGTCAGACCTAGAGATGTAGTGAGGCGTCATGATAATATTCTCTGTGTCGCTCTGAAACACACCAGTTCTAAATATCTCAAAAAAACTAAGCCTAGCGTGCAGCTTCCGAGTCTCTAGGGGCTCCCACCTTAATCCCTCTAACAGTTGTGTAACACTATATGTTCGTTCGTAGCAGTATTTAACGAAGCGCGCTGCTTTTCTTTGTATTTTGTTATTTTTTTGGTTAAATCTTTATGACCAGTCCTCTGAGGACAATGGGACGACAGACCTAACCAGCAGTGAGATTATCGAATGAATGTTCAGAAAGTGACGCAATCCTTCCTTCGGTGGGCACGTTAACTGGGAGTCTTCCACATGCGTAATGCATACACATGAGAGAAAAGACAGGCATGACAAGAAATATTTCCAAAATCATTAGGTACGTCTCATGGAGCTTAAAAACTTCCAACGACGTCGAGCGAAATTAAAGGTGCTCCCAAAATGCAGGTAGGACGGTAACACGAGAACCTGCTTCTTCGCAAGAAAATCGATCCTTTCTGTCCCATCAACAATCGGTCAAATATCGATAAACGAAGAACCGGGCTCCGAATGAGAGGGAACAGCGCTCTACGAAAACGCACATATGTCGCTGATTACACAGGCATGCCTCCTCGACTACAAAATCACTTAATGACGACGGATTTTGAAAACATAACAAAATGACGCATCAAAATACGTATTACAACACCACTCCCCTCCAGTTCCGTCATGGTAGATAATGCGCTCGAAAATTGAAAATATATGGGCCACTACTCAGGGTCTCGGCAAATAAATTCATTTTGAACAGTGTTTTAACAACAACCAATAGTGATATCAAGATCACCTAACTTACAATGTCTTTGTAAAAATAGAGGACAAACATTTCTCCGAGGAGAAATAGACGATAAGGACAAGATTTGCATACACTTAGGATGTTCTTGGCTATCACTGCTCCTTCACCGACACCATACGAATATGACTGCACTTGATAACTATGTACACTATGAAGTTAAGCCTCGTTTCGATGCTAAGGTTTCATTATCACTTTACCTTATGAGGACGCATTGGCGTCGAAACGCGTCGAGGAATAAATTATTCAGTGGCCATTACAAAGTTTGTTCCATTAAATCTCATTATGATGTTCCATCACATCGTTGAATGAATGTACGTACATTTTGACGGTGTAATCTCATTCAAACACACAAAACAAATCCCCCGTAATCGTTTACTGAGTGAGTGGACGAAAAGGAGTGCTTCGGAGCATTCTGCAAAAATATTAAGACAATTAAATGCTTAAAAACACATAATATGAACGAATAGTAAATACAGCACCATTTTCCGGCAGAAACTAACTGAAAAAAAATGCCGACCAACGAGTCACTTTAGAAAGTACGAAAGAAAATCAGTCTCTTTCCTCGACGCACCTCAGAGAATCGCACACTTTTTAAACCGAAAGTGCGACCTAAACTATGCCAAGCAATCGACTCGTCCCGGGAGATTGGGCGCCTCCTCAGATCAGGATGAAAGTCGAGAGATGGAACGAGTGGCGAGGGCGGGTGTCAGGGGCCCGCAGTGTTCCATTCCGACGGAAGGAGAAGTGTTATAGGTTCGAGGTTTCCAAAGCCACCATCCGAACGTAAGGGAGTTCGCCGGGTGCCGCTGGGCGTGAGGCGCATCGGCAACAGGGATAAGGAGTTGGAAGAGGGCCGAGATACCTTCAATAGTCTTAAGGTAGTTTGAGCGAAATATCATTTTACTTAGAAATCAATGACTTTGGTTTCATTTTAAAGAAATATATCTCACCTATACAATGGCACCAAAAATTCAACCCCTTACCACATTACTTTTGGAGATATTTGCCAAAAAATACCAGCCATTTTTCATGGGTGATAGTACGTGTATGCACTCCAGAGAGACATTATTTACAAAATGAGGCATTCCCTAAACTTAGATGTCGTAAAAAAACTAACAGTGTGTAGTGTGTACGTTTTTCAACTATATTTGAAAATTAATCGTATTGTCACCGCAGTAGGTTCTTGGGTATCGCAAAAAAAAAGTTCCGTTTCGAAGGAGTTTCAAACGCACCGCGCGAATGAAATGAGTCAAGTTAAATACTTATTTAGATATTTTCATTTAATTGCTTACCATTTCTGTCTATAAAACTATACTATTACACCATTAATAATCCAATATTTAATTTGTGTCCTACAGCTGGTGACATTAAAACGTATAATTCGAATATGGTCTCTATTATGACTAGGGAACTATCTCGCTCGGACTACCTTAAGCCTCGCCAAATCGCGTAATCCGAGAGAAATGCCAATGAGAGCTTTCCATTAGCTTCACAGTGCACGAATCACATCGCAGCACAACAGCGCAAACGCCTTCCATTCGTCATACACGCTGCGCACTAAGTAGTGGACTTCAAAATAGATGGGGAGCAAAGTTGATGCGCGCATAACAACCGAAGAGTCGATGGTGGCCTCCCTGATTGCTGTTCGTTGATTTTCAGAAAAGGCGGCAGAATTTCAAACACGCATATTGTAAAATTGCTGATTACTGTGCGATAAAAAGGTTAAGTTTTTAAACACGTATTTTTAACGAATAAAACACCTTTACAACTACGAACTCGACAACATTACACAAAACGCCTCGGCCGAGACTGTCGTACACCCACAGAATGCTACTTGCTGGCGGGTCACGAAATATTTCGCCAGCGCACATCGTTCCACTCAACGTCGTTCGTGTGCGCCTTTAAGTGCGCCGACGTGCGCAACACTTCCGACACCTGGAATGAAGGGCTCCCACACCCGCCACACCAATCTAGGCCTGGGCGATATTGAAAAATCAATATCGGATTACGATAATTTTTTAATATCGATAATTGACGATAACGATAACTAATATCGGGACGATAAATACCGGGACATATAAAAATATCAGGACGATAAATATCGGGACCGATAAAGATATGGGGACGATAAATATCGGGACCGATAAAAATATCGGGACGATAAATATCGGGACCGATGAAATTATCGGAACCGATATTTTAATGATTCTACCCTCTGGGTATTGGTGAGCACATTTTTGGATACGCACTTCTGGTAATATTCTGCTACTCTCCCGTGTTATTGTACTTGCGCTATTTATGAATTCCAATGTTATAATTTGTTTTTTATGTGAAATTGAATTAAATTTCCATCATTTGTAACTCAATTTCTTAGTATAAAATGGTCAAAATAATTTATCAATAAACAAAATAATAGTATCATCACCATTCATAGATAATAATATGTATTCATAGATAATAATGTGTATTCATAGATATAAATAATACATTTTATTAATTTCAAATTTTTTCCCAAGAGCAGCATTAAAAACTCATTAGTTTTAGCGGAACAATTAAAGAATACAAATGTCCCGATTTGTGCCAAACTAATTTTATTTGACGTAAAAACGTATTTACGTCAGTACCTGTCAGTCAGGCATTAAAGGCATCAAAAGATATCCTGAGGAATTCACCGGAAAACCTCAGATAGGTAGAGGAATTAATAATGTTAATGGAAACGTGCCCCAAACAAAATTTCTCCCAGCTCAATGAAAAATTTTACCAACAGAACGAGGGCCATCCAATGGGATCGCATTTTTCACCTATAATTGCGGAGGTATTCACGAACCGCTTTAAAATAAAACTTATTAATCTGAACAACTCTCTTTTAAACACCGTTTCTAATTGTTTCCGTTTCGTAGACGATGTCCTATGCTTCTGGACAAGAAGCTATCGACAGGTGGATAATTTGTTAAAACTCATGGCACGATTTTCCGGCGCCATAACATGATAATTTATCGGGCGCGATTTTTATCGGGTGATATATCACGATATTTCATCGGAGCTGCGATTTTTTATCGGATGATTCATCATGATCTTTAATCGGAAGGCGATTTTTTATCGGGTGATACATCGTGATATTTTATCGGAAGGCGATTTTTTATCGGATGATATATCGTGATATTTTTATCGGGCCCGATAAAAAAATCGGTCCCGATATATCACGATTTTTGTCGGACAACGATTTATCGCCCATGTTCAAAACTCAATACCGGATTCCCGATATATTTAAACATCGTGATATTTCACGATATTTCGATATATCGCCCAGGCCTACACAAATCCTCTTCCCATCAGCGAGAGAGCGCTTAGATGGACACGGATGAGAATAATCGTATCGTAGGGGACTCGAACAACGCCAATTACACTTCTGATCCCCAAGTCAGAGTAATAGTAGTGCCGTAGAGGAGAGAATGTCACACCGCCGCACTGAGAGGGAGTATTTCCGGCCCTCGAGGGCCCATTGGGGCACACATCGGCCCATCGGGGCACACATCGGCCGCCGAAGCCTGCCACATTTTACTTTGATAAAACAACAATCATTACATTTTTCACTTTTATAGAATGTCTTTATTAATCAAGGATGTTAAGACATATTAAAAATTGGTCCAAATGATTAACTATACAGTAAATAATAAAATAATGCATCTTTAAAAAGAAAGTAAAATATGAGAGCCTTATTCGGGCGAGGGCGAGAAGACATCCTACGTCGCCTACCTTCTCTCGGATTTGGTGAAAGGGAAATTGTTGATATCCTCGAGTACCGTCCACATGCTGTTGTGTGCGTCTTGAGGACACAGTAAAAATAAAATCTTCAGACACTTGTAAATGCGTACGGAAACCACAAAGCCTCAGCGGCCCGAGACAGCTTCGACAGGCATATGGCAGCCTCGCGGCGTAAACAAAGCCAAGGAGCGGGCGACCGCGCAGTCAGGCAGAGCCCTCTGCGTGGAGGGTGGGATTCAGCAAGACATGCGAAGATATGGAAGTCGCTAGCCGCCTGGCATAAGAGGGCATCGCTGTCTCGGGCAGCATGAGCAGCAACGCGGAACAAAATGCGGGTTACTTCGAGTCACGCCACGGCGCTGCCGCAGTTTTTCGCGGGGGCGGCGTATCGCAATTTTTAGTTCGGCTGCGGTGGTATGACCAACTTTTCGCGCGACGCCCATTTCTACTCTCGCCTCGAGACTGAGGAACCCAAGACAGTTGACAGTTGGGGTCCCGTCATGACCCTCCTTTGGTAATTTAAGAAGAAACTAACTTTATATTTATTTTGAATTAAAAATTAACTACGGTGAATTATTTTCTATTTCAGGGAGGCTACTGATATCCAATTTTTAAATTCCGATTTTTACCTGACCTTTCCCGACTTTTCCCTGATGGATTTACCAATTTCCCTGACCAATCGCCAATAGGTCACCTATTAATAGAATATTTTTTATGCTGAATTAAATCTTCTACATCAGCTTTAAATTTTCTAAAATTTCTAATCATCGTCTCGTATTTTTAGAACTGCAATCAAGTATTTACTATCAGCTAGTGTGCCCCAGCTTCCCCTCGATCTGACTTTCGGAAGTTAAAATAAAACGCGAGGTAAAATTTTCCGAACAACATAGCCTCGGATTCCTTGTGTTGAGCGTAATACATTGTGATCATGAATTTTAACACTACTATGCAAATATCGCAATAAGGTTATGCAAAAGGGATACATTGTACGTCTGAATCACAAGTAAATAATTAAGATTCCCAACTGAATACTCCACGAATTGATGGTGCTTATTCCATGCACGTCAGCGACGGACATTAGTTTTAGTTGGTGAAATCAAGGGCGGGAAAGACTGGCCGATAAACGTAGTGGTAGAAAAACAATGATGATTCATATCCCAGTTTCTCCCTGACTTATCCAGAAATTCAAAATTCCCAGACAATTCCAGGTTTTTCCGGTTTTCCCTGACGATCGCCACCCTGCATTTGGTCCCGAAAACCGAGAAAAAATATCTCCGTCCCGCGACGCCACTGCTCCGTTCCCCAGATGCCTCCGATCCATTCGTCTACGTCCTCCTTTCTCACATTCTCCTCTCCTCTCTTCCGCCCCTCAGAGACGGTGCGGGGCGAGAGCCGAGGGTGCGCGCCGCAGAGCTACAACTACCACTCGTACGCGGAGGGCGTTGGGTGGACGGTGAAGACGGCGGTGGAGGAGGCGGCGTACGAGGACGGGTGCTCGCGGGACACGGCCAATCCGTCGGGAGTGAAGGCGCCCACCACGGAGCACTGCTACTGCGCCAGACACCTCTGCAATTCGGCTGTCTCGACGGTGGCCAGGAAGAGGGCGGCGGGGGGCGGAGGGGAAAAGGCGGGGGCGGGGGGGGCGGGTGCCGGGGGCAAGGGAGCCGAAGACGGTGGTCTGGGCGGGAGGGTGGTGGAGGCGGGGCGGAGGGCGGGTGAGGTGGTGGGACAGACGGTGGCCGCCGCGGCCCATCACACCGACGCCATGGCCGTCATCATTGTCTTCAACGCAGTCAAGTACATAAGGAGTCTACGGTGAGCGCGGTCAATCGAATTATGGTAGAATGGCGCAAGATATGTATTCCTCTCAATGAAGATATTAATGTTACGTCCTTCTACAAAGTGACACCTGTTATCGTTAAGTTATAACTAAGATGGTGTTTACTAAGGGCTGGCTTGACGAATCACATTCGTCCTTCCCTGTTTTAATTTTGTGCTGCAATTTGCACCCATTCCTTACGTTCCATTCTTTTACCTATACTTCCAATTTAATTGCCCTTAATAAACGATGTGGTACGAAATGGTCGAATCCCGGTCAAGTCAGATGATTTTTTCACGGCGAATTTCAACCCTTGATGTATATGCACCCGTGCGAGTGACTTCGTACCACATCATTTGTTAAATGCAATTATTGGAAATTTGTTAATTTCTTCGTTTTAATGACGACAATGTTGGGTTCATCCACCGCGACAGAGGCTTTGTAAGCACGTCTTCGTCTCATGTGTTATAATGTAGACTTGAGGCCTGAACATCTAGTTCGCATAAACCACCCTCGAAATTCGCTTTAAAGGAAGATGGCTTGGTTGTGTAACTGGCTAACACACCTGACCGGCAACTGGGAGATCCGGGTTCGAATCCCAGTCAAGTCAAATGATTTTTTCATGGCGAATTTCAACCCTGGTCTTTTACCTATACTTTAATTATTAATTAACTAATGTTTATCAGTTGAACTGTATAAGTTTGAAAGTGATGTTACATTGTTAGCCAGTTTTCTCAATGCTTTTTTAATTGAATTTATAACTTACAGTAGGTCTTACTTGTCACAGAATTGCAAACAAACTTAGGTCGTGAAGGCCTATTCATCATATGACGTAAATCAAATGCAATGAAGTCTCCAATAATCACAGATAATTAATTATTGCAAGGATAAGTACTTGATCACAAAGTTTTGGCATGATTCATAACACCATAGAGTAAGTCTGCACACACTATCAAATGTTTGTATAAAGAGGAAGACCCTGTTTGGCCCTAAATTTGCTGATGTAGAAGACAAAGCTTACCCTTTTTTTGCAAATGTCATCAAGAAAACCTACCTTTCATTTGCCCTATTTTACTGCAGAAAGCAAAAAAATTCCCTTGAAAACAATATTGAGGATTTCAAAGCATCACTAGATTAACTGACTAAGTTTAAAGCACATTACGACATTATCTCCCAAAAGATTTGTGGCACAGTAGGTGCTATCGATATCAATGCTGTCACGAAATGGCATAGAGAAAACAATGCCCATATCAATAACACATAATAATATCAGAAAATGAATGAAGTATGTGGCACATGTTGTTTCCGAAAATGTCCAGAGTAATTGGCATACTTGGTAAATTTAACTAAAAAAGACAACTAACAAAAGTTAATGTAGCATTTAAACCCTTGTATACTTAACTAATTACCGCTAAAGTTGATAGTAAAAGTAACTGATAAAAGTAATTTCCAGGGTAGGCTTCTAAGGTATTTTGAGAGGTCATCATCATCTGGTGTTCTGCCTGCTGGCAGGTCCCATACACCACTGCTGTCTCCATCCGCTTCTGTCCCGAGCTTCCTTCTTTGCTTCATCATAGCTGATGTTCTTCACCTGATTCACCCATTTAATTCTTCTCCTTCCTCTCTTTTTCTCTCCTTCAATTGAACCCTCACGTGCCACAGCTATAATACTTTTCCCTCTCAGCACATGGCCCAACCAGTTTCCTTTCCTTTTCCTAATTTCCTTTAGGAGCGATCTTCCTTCTTTTACTTAGCTCAAAACCTCTTAATTTCTCATCTTATCTACCCATCTTACTTTTTCCATCCTTCTCCACACCCACATTTCATAAGCTTCTATTCTATTCCTTTCCCTCTTACCTAATGTCCACGCTTCACATCCATACATGAAAACGCTCCACGAATAACATTTAGCTAGTCTCTTTCTCAGCTCCAGATCCCGGCTTTTATTGCATAGCAAGTTTTTCCTCTGGCTGAAGGCCTCTTTTGCCATTGTTATCCTTGCTTTTATTTCTGCAATACTTCTCCAGTCGTCTGTCACTATCGTTCCAAGGTACCGGTAGCTTTTCACTTTTCCTATTACACCTTCATTTATTTTCACACTCGTATAATTTTCACAGTTTACTGGCATCACCTTAGTCTTTCCTAGGTTTATCTTCATCCCATATTTCTTCATCCCTTCTTCCAAAACCTTTATTAACCTTTGAAGTGATTGTATATCATCTGCTAATATCACCATGTCATCTGCAAATCTTATACTTCTTATCTTCCTACCTCCAATACTGACTCCTTCCTCTCTCCCATCAAAAGATTTATGGATCATGTCCTCAACATATATATTGAACAAGGTTGGCGACAGACAGTATCCCTGCCTTACTCCTCCACCAAGATCCACCCATTCTGTCATATCCTCATTTACTTTTAATGCAGCTTTTTGCCTCATATATAATTCTCTAATGAGTTTTCTCTCCTTCCATACCAACCCATTCTCTTTTAGAATTTCGAACATTTTATTCCATTCAACCCGATCAAAAGCCTTTTCCAGATCAATAAAACAAAGTGCCATTCCTTTTCCTCTCTCTAAATACCTTTCTCCAGTTATTCTTAAAAGGCCAATGGCGTCCCTTGCTCCTTTCCCTTTCCGGAAACCAAATTGTTCCTCCCCTACATTTTCTTCCATTATTCTTATTAATCTCCTGTTCAAAACTCTCAACATTTTTTTGGCTGCATGTGTAATTAGGCTTATCGTTCGATGTTCAGTACATTTCCGTGTACCAGGCTTCTTAGGAATTGGTACCATCACTGTTCTTACAAAATCTTGAGGCCATTCACCAGTGTGATATATTTTGTTGCACATGTTAACAATTTCCTGCACACCCTCTTCATTCAAGCACCTGAAAAATTCAATAGGGATCTCATCCATTCCTGTTACCTTCCCTTTTCTCATTTCTTCAATTGCTTTTTCTACTTCCCTCTTCAACACTGAATAACCTCTATCTTCCGGGGGCACCATTTCTTCTGCCTCCAAGTCCAAATCCACTGGCTTCTCCTTTGAGCAATACAGGTCTTCCAAATATTCTGTCCATCTTTCTGATATTTCTTTCCTCTCATGCATAATTCTGCCGTCTGTACTCTCAATTTCTCTCATTTTACTCTTCATTCTCCTATTATCAGTTGTTACCTTCCTATACATCAGGTCATACTTTCCTTTCTTTTCGAAGTTTTCTATGTCATCACATGCTTCCGCAAGCCACTTCTCTCTTGCCTTTTGAGTTTCCCTCTTCAATTCATTATTCAACCTTCGATACATTTCTCTTTCTTGCTTGCCATTCTTATTTTTATACTTCCTCCTTTCTTCCATCTTCTCTCTGTTACCTCTTACTTACATCTTACATCTCCTCTGTTACCCATGGCTTCTTTGCTCTGATTCCTCCATAGTATCCTATTTCTTTTTCTGCTTCACTTACTATCGAATTTTTTATCCTCATCCAAATTTCTTCACTTCCCTCCTCCCCCTTTCGATCTTTTGTAATTGCTCTAGACAGTTTTTCCCCCATATCTTCCCTACCCATTTCCTCCATCTTTTCCAGGCTCCATTTCTTTACTACTTTGGCCTTTTCCACTCTCTTCAATGTTAGTTGAATTTCCATCCTTATTAGGACATGGTCACTATTGATATCAGCTCCCTGCAACCCGTTTGATTTCTTAATTGCATTCCTATACCTTTGTTCAACCAAGATATAATCAATCTGATAACGATCTTCTGTTGGTGACATCCATGTATACCTTCTCCTTTTATGATTTTGAACCATGTATTGGCTATAAACAATTTCATCTCTCTGCAAAATTCCACTAATCCTTCCCCTCTTTTATTTCTTACTCCCAAACCATATTTTCCCACTAAAGTTCCCTCTTCGCCTTCTCCAACCACAGCATTCCAGTCTCCCATAATCACCTTACAGCAGCCCTTTTCCTCTTCTAATACATTTTCAATCTTCTCATACATCCTATCTATATCTTCTTCCTCATAAGCTGATGTCGGCATATACACTTGTATAATGAGTAGATCCTTCGGCACCATTCCAATTCTTACTGCTATTAATCTATCATCTACATACATTACCTTTTCTACTCTTTTTGCTATTTCATTTCTCATGATTATTCCCACTCCATTTTTTCCCCTCTGTTCTCCCGAATAGAATATGGTAACTCCATCACTCCTCATTCCGCCTTGTCCATCCCACCTCACTTCACTCAGCCCTGTCAATTCCAATTTATTTATTTCCATTTCTCTTTTAAGATTCTCCAGCTTTCCACATTGTAGCATAGTCTTTACATTCCACGTTCCTATTCGCAATCTCTTTTCTTTGTTTCGATGTCGCTCCTTTTGTTGCTTCCCCTGGAGATCCGACTGGGAAGCTATTTTACCGCCGGAACACTTAGCACAAGAAGCTATCATCATGGTGTAATGCAAGGAATATCCTTAGTATCTTTAATACAGTGGTTTTCCGTTGCCTTCTGTATTCCAATAGCGTTGCCTTCCCAACAAGGTCTTCCACTTTGAGAGGTACAAAACCTAAAGTGAGTATGTCCAATCAAAAAAGGTTGTTTTGCCGCGTTGGGTTCTATGCAGATTCGATGCTCTGGGTGGTTTAGGAACTTTCTCCTTCTATTCCTCTTCTTGCCTTTTTTGATTGCGCGTTTGAATATACTGCAAATGAAACTTTTGAGAAAAGTAATATTCAATTTAAACATTTAATTTGCTGAAGTTTCTCGAAGTTCTGTTGTTCCATTTCATTAATCAAACTGTTACCTACAACGCAGACCAAAACAACCTTGAGTAAAATGGTTACATTGCATTTATGAAAAATCCAACAATGATTCCATAAGAACAATCTAGAAATAGGCCAGGATCACTTTTGTAAAACCACATTTTATGTCAATTCAATACACCCAAAATTGAGATTTTATATTACTAATTTTGTCACATAATAACATTCCAAAGAGCAGAGCAGTTTTACCGAGACATTGATCTCCTGGCTTAACAACAATTAGGCCAAGAAATAGCATAATACACAATTTTGCAAATACAAATTGGAATATGTGTTTGATTTCATGTAATTGTGCATAATTCAATCTGTAATCGTACCTACACATCTGAAATCATTCCACAGCATAGCTCTAACACATGAAGATTGAAGAGACCAGAAATAGCCAATGGACAATTTATGCAATGCTTAGGAAAAAATATGTTGATATGAAGTCAGTTATTATGAACCACCTATTTTTTGGTTCCATGAACTTTGTACTAATGCGAGTCTTCAGCACACAATTTTTAAATTGACTAAATAAAATAACAACTGATGAATCTAATGACATTTTTTTCTCTTCTATTTCAGAGGTGAAGATATTTATTGACGAAGAAACGAATGAACATGTGATTACAAAGTAACAGTGCCTATTTAAAGTGCAGATTCACCATGAATTAGAGTGATAAGACACTTACCTAAATTATGTCAAATGTGATACTCCAAAACAATATGAAAGTGTGCATGGAGATGAAACAAGAATGAATGCTTTTGCCCTATTCCCTTGTTATGTATGGATGCACTCACAGTGAATTGAATGCCTCATTGTTGCCTGAGTCAATTTTTTATGAACCTATCACTGACCATAAAATATTTTTCGCTCATCAAATGTTTCACTAGTTGTAAACCTAACCTTAGAAATCATAATTTCTAAGGGAATTGTTTAATTTCAGGGAGGAATTTATTCAACAGAACAGCTTTCATGCTATTATGTAAAAGGTGTCTAGATGGCCAGTTTTCCCAGAAAGCCACTTTGGAAAACAAAGATGTTTTCAAGGCCCAGCCAAAAGCACCTGCATATACAATGGACACATTGAAATTAAAGGACACGGTTCTCCTATGTTTTACTGGACATATTGAAATTACTTCTAGTCTCCTCTCCCTTGCATTTTTTATGCAGTAATAAATAAATTGCCATGACTTTTTTGGCATAGAATTGAAACTCAAGGTAGCATTCTCCAAAAATGCCATTTCATGAGGTTTCTGAAAGAGACCTCTCAATCAACAAGTTGAATTTTATCAATGAGAGACAGACTTCTCAATTCTTCGCTAATATAACAAATCATTCCAATCACTAGTACATTTAGAACTGGTTTTCCTATTTGATGCAAATACTTTCCATGCTAAAACCAACATTTATACATTCTCCCATTAATAATACTCCTGTCACCACCACTTTAATTTTCAACACTGAAACCCTAAGCTGAAGTCAAGTTAACATAGAGGTAAGATCACCCAAAGGTTAACCTTAGCCTAATATTATAAAACCACGCCTAAATATCACAACCCACTAAAAGCTGATGTAAATTAAGACAGATCCAGTCATGTCTAACAAGATACTAGGGACTTGGAAGTTTTCATTTACTGACGTTGGAAATCGGCTATATTTCAGTCAACGTAAAAAGAATAAATTAATAAATTCTCAATTGAAAAGTACCATATCCAGCATTTAAATTTGAAAATCTGTTCCCCAAACAGATTGTAGGCACAGTAAGATTTCAGTTGATACAAACAGGACTTCTGACTTACCTCAGAACTCCTCTCCACTAGATACAAAAAAACCACATCCTCTCTTTGAAGGCGAATGGCTGAATGAAGAGGATGTTTGGTCTTGGCTCGAAACATTCCAAACAGGAGTGGCGCAGACATGTGAGCAAAATCTTTGCTTGTGAAGTCATCCTGAAAGAAAAATTGATGCAAAAATCCATCAACTTTTTTATAAATTAAAAATTCATATTCTACACTCACAAAGATTAATTTTTAAAAAATAATCAAAGCCGTCCTGCAGATATTGCTATCAAGGTAAATCTTTTCATTGCATTATACAGTATTGTGCGTAGGGTGGAACCATTTGACAAACAATAACCACAGCAAATAAACAATGCTATGGTTACAAAGCCAAGTTTTCTGAGGGCAGGTGCCACACTTGATTCTACTTAAACCCTAAACACCATCATAAAAAACTTTCCATTTACTTCCCTTCCAGTATTAGCAACTGGATATGCACCACATAGATGTAAAGAGTGAACAGCCAAGAGGCTGATCCCAAGTTCAAAAATGAATGGTGAAATCATGAGTTGAATATGAAGTCATCACAAATTATTTAAAGTTCTGAATATTATTTTATTTTTAAACAAGAACTTAAGGTTGCCATCCCAGTTTTACAGTGAGATGAAAATATATCTTCTTCCATTGTTACACAAAATAAGAAATGCCCTGCAGCACAAAAAAGTTGCATCACTTCCTCATTGTTCCTAGATAACCACCCTGTAGGATGAATAGCACAATAATTTCAGCACAAATGGCATACTGAACATGTACTTGGAAATCTACTAATTTGGAGCAGGTTTTCATATTACTCACATATAATCAAGTGGAAATCTAACAAAGGTATGATGTCCCTAAGGAGTAATGAGGAATCTTTTCCCAGATACCCTTCATACCCAAATATGAAATACCCTTCTATGAGAAATACTCTATATACATGGGTATAGTCCGGCTTCTTAACCCTTTCGCTACAAACAAAATTTTAAAATGGCATAAAAAGATTGTGTGTGCCGACTTCTTCTCAGGACAGTGTACCCATTCTCGGTCCATGGGAGAAGATTATCTCGACCCTTCGTCACAGTACAAGCCCCACTCACAGCAAGCATCCGCAGTCAGTCGTTGATGCAGTAGAATAGGAAATATATAAGTTTTTGTGTAATTTGCAAATTGAGGGTTACATTTACATTCATTATATTTAGCTCTACAATTACAAACTTTAAATGGAGCTCTACCGTTATTTTCAACATAGTTTGTGTGTTATGGAATCTCCAAACTACCTAATTTTTTGTAGGTTAGGAGTTTTCTAGAATTGGGTGATTTGTAATTGAAAATATCAGTACTGGCTAGAAGTGTACTGTATTGATGTACATCTAGATAAAACATTTTACGAAACCCTGATATATTGTGCTATGGTAGATTAGAGCAAGAACACAAAAGTAATCTAATATACTGTACAACAGACAGTTAATGATAATAGATCACATTAGAAGTAATGGAGACCGTAAAATTAGGATTCTTTCTTACAAGTTATTAAGAGTTTTCGACATGTAATTTAGCTACTTTTTTATTTATTTTATAATTCATTAGTCTTCATCGCTAATTAGAGCTAACAACATGTCTACAATGTTTCCTGTTTAACTATATTATCTATGAACACTAGTGTTGATGCAGAGCACTCATCAGATCCAGTTTCCTACAAATTTGGCATTAATCATGAGAAACATCATATTTCTCCCAGTTCTTCGCCTTGAGATTGAAAATTCCCAAAGAATTCTCAAGAGATTCTGTGTTCTGAACACAATTCCGTTAACATTCACCATACAATTACATTATAAAAATGGGAGTGCAGCTACTAATAAGATGAAGGGTTGAGGTTACCTTCACCCATCTGTCGAGGAATGTGATCAGCTCCATTGTTTTGGTATTTTCTAGCTAAATCACCAGCCCTTAGGACTAAAGAAAACTTTTCTCATTTCTGGTGGTGCTCCCAGTGGGGGCAATATTCTCTATGCCACGCCTAAGTTTCTCTTGAAATACATATACCACGTTAATGTTTTCCACAAAATACTTATTTTATGCAGAAATCAATGCCCATGACGTGAACTCTGTTGGGAGTAAATTTGTCTCGTTGAACCTTCTGCTAAAATATTTTGAAGGATGGAGTGGAGAAGGATGAAGAAGGTTAGGTGGATGGAAAGGAAGACTAATGAGGAAGTGCTTGATGTGGTGGGCAAGGAAAGGAAACTTCTGAATGAAATCCGGGATAGGCAGGGTAGATAGTTTAAGGCTGTTTTAAAGGGCGATAGGTTGCTCTAGAGTGTGATAGAGGGAAGGAAGTTGGGCAAGCGGGGAAGAAAGAGAATAGGTTTCATGGACGGGATGAAGAAGGGCAGATCATGTGCTGAGGAGAAAAAGGATATACTGGAGGGGGATAGGCCTATTGACTGTGTAGAGGACCGGGAGAAGATTCTCTGACATTCAGCAAAACCTACCTTAAAAAAAATTGGCTCAATGAGGAGCAACTTGTGCCTAAGATATACCTAACCAGCAATGCTCTGAAATGCCTACGCTGAAGCAGTAGAGATTCTGTCTAAATCTCTTTGTTATGTCACTACATATCTTTAAAATAATAATAATTTATATTGTCCAGAAAATGAGATGGATGGTACCTACAGGGTTTGTCTAATAAGTATCAGGACTGATATTTTAGCAGTCAATGGGAAGAAGAGGGGGGTGGTCTCTTCGGACTGGATTGCTGGTTGGGGATGTCAAGTGAGCTAGGATATCCAGCCCAGTTGCCTGTAAGCCTATGGAGAGTGCACATCGTACTTAAAATGATAGTTAGCTTAGCACTTGTGTGGAGAGTCAAGATGAACTGAACCATTGAGCAGTGTGGTGCCATCAAATTTTGCATCAAACAGAGGAAATCTGCTATGGAGACTTTTGAAATGAACCATGAGGCTTACAAAGACGAGGCCATGTCTGGAATGTGTGTTTTTGAGTAGCATAATAAAATTCAGAAGGCTGGGAAGATGGTAAAGACAAACAATGTGCCGGACGTCCAACATTAACGGAAAACGTTAAAAATTTCACCAAAGTGTTAGAAATTTTGTATAGTGATCAGCAATTAAGTGTTTGTTTGATAGCCGAGGAGTTATAGTTAGCAAAATCCATTGTGACAGAGGATTGCAAATTCAGGAGTGCATGAAGTTGGTGCCAAAGGGTTTGTCAAACGAGGATAAGGCACACTGAGTAACGATTTGTGGTGAACTATTGGATCTTTTTGACACGGTGGTAACCAGTGACAAAACTTGGATTTTCGAGTACAATCCGAGAGCAAAAGGCAAAATACTGAGTGGCACCAAGCGCCTCTCCTTGACCAATAAAGGCCTGCATGAGCAAATCAAGGGTGAAATCAAAGCTCATTGTCTTCTTCAATGCAAAAGGTGTAGTCCACAAGGAGTTTGTGTTTGCGCAACAAATAATTAAAGGAAAATTCTAGGCCAAAGTGCTTGAACTGTTACGGATTAGGGTCCATAGCACCTGAAGGGACATTGCCAATACTTGGATGCTCCATTATGACTATGCCCCCAGTCACACATCGCTAATTATCAGAGGGGCACTGGCCAAACATTATCTAACCACCTTACAGTCCAGATATGGCTCCCCTCGACTTCTTTTCGTTCTCTGGAATAAAAAGGAACCAGAAAGGACAACGTTCCAAGACGATGGAGGCAGTCCAAGCGGCTTCGACATGGTGCATGAACAGTGGCCGACTTCCAGGGGGAGTATGAAGACTGGAAAATGCACTGGCAATGTGCGGACACACCCGTGCGTCCTGCTGCTACTCGTTTTCAAATGCACCCAGAATCGACAGTTAATTGCTGGGGCATTCCAATTTCCCTCTAGCTTCTCCGTTACGTTCCATACTTTCTAGGAGTGGCCGTCGTTTCTCGGTATCCCTCTACAATTGTCTTATTTCTTAGTTTTCCCTTTTTTGCATTTTTTACATATTTTTGTTTTTCTATTTTACTGAGCTAAATCATGTTGCTATCGAAAGTAAATATCTACTTTTGCCACGTTCATAACTCCGGTGGATGAAATTTGTCTTCAATTAATTTTTTATATTAAGACCATACGTAAATTATTCATGGTTATGAAAAGATACGTTGAATGGTGGACTTAATTATGTGAACACATGTTTAGTCTATCGTCGTGGCTGATTCAGTTGAAAGTTACAGATGTTATACATACCGTAGGTAAAATCTCGTGGACATAAAGCACATGTCAGTGACCCAAGTTCGATGCCTACATTTTCAATATTCTTTTGTCATGCTTAATGCAAAAATAGTCAGCGGCTAAAAAGCAATCACCCTAGGGCCTTATAAAAATATTACCCTAGATATAAAGTGCAAACACTTAGTGCCCTGTGCGAATCGATGAATAATATAAAATATCGGGCCATCTGCGTCGAAGTTTATGACTTGTCTTTAAATTATATCATTTAAATAACATGCATAAATATTTATTCCATGTATTTTATTTAAGGTTTATTTATATTACCCACCGCATTGTAAGGAATAGGGTTTCGAATTAATAATTATGCACTGCCTAATTCTCCATGCCACTGATTCTGAACAAATAATATTAGGATCGTAATTTAGGATTTATTTTAGTAATACTTGGAAAGTGTGACGAGAAGGTAAAGGAGCGATGCTATTTTTCTTTCGTAAAACCTCACTTGGAGTACGCCGTTACTATATGGGACCCTGACAAAGTAGGACTAGTTTCTGACATAGATCAAAAAGAGCGGAGGGCAGCTAGATTTGTTAAACGTTGTTATGACAAACATAGTAGTGTTACTAAATTGTTGAAGGAATTAGGGTTGGAACCTCTATCCCATCGAAGGGAGATATATAGGTTAAATCTTTTATGAAATTTTGATGTAGACTATTTTTTTGCCAGTGGTTGTTTGCCAGGTGTTTACATTTACTTCCTCTTGTGGGAGGAACTATAGCTCTGCAGAACTCTTCCATTAGTAGGCATAGCGTATCTAGAAGTGACAAATGCCCCGTATAGATGTTGAATTTTCTGTTCCAAGAAAAGGATCAAGTTTTGTTGGATGTTCAATTTGTTACTCAGATCATCGATTCTATTTATAATCAATGGCGAGTGTCTCTTTTCTTTGCAATTAAACGTTTTAGGTTCAATTTTGTGGAACTGACAGGTAGAAAAAGAATTTTTACTTTGTACATTCCACACTTTATTGTTATCTGACCACGGATTCGACATAAAATGTCATACTCAAGGTCCATTAGTATTGAATTTGAGAATGACATTAAATGTCTAAACCATGGTCTCTAACAAGAAAGTGTGGAATGTCCAAAGTGACAATTCGTCCCATTTCATTTGGGCTACATTTTGTAAAGACAAAATAAACTTAGACGAGGGAGCTTCATTTGGAAAATATAAGTTGAACGAGGGGAAGAAAGATATACGGTATGAGAGAGAAATGCGAATACATTATGAGAATGGCATTTTGAAAAAAAATTTAGATAGGTCTCCTAATAGAATAGTAGGTAACTTAGTTTGTGACTGTCCCTGAACTTTGGGGCGATATGTAGCCATCAGAAGTAGCCTATTATGAGGGAGGGAGGATAGGCTGCTGTTGGGAAGACGGCCACAGGAAAACTCGTGGGTCCTTATCCCGCGTGTAAACCACCCTCAGTCCCTGCCTCATCCCTTTCCAAGCAACTGGTGGCCTGGCACCCTGTCGCCAATACCAATTGTTCCCATGGGCTTTTCCCGCGAGTCCTGGCCTGCTCATAAAGGCCCCTTGGAAATACCCCAGTCTGCGAACCACGAGTTTCCCTAGAAAATAGCAGATTTTTGCCGACTGCCAGCGTAATCAATGCCCAGCCGCACCAATGTATCAGCGGGTATCAAAGACATAGCAGAAAAACCATTCCCATCAACGTGAGGAACCTTTTACTGGGTTGTCGAATGTTCCCTCAGCCCTCATTCCTCCACGACCTCTGGCCAGAACCCCCTTGCGGGCCGCCACCACGACACTACTACAGGAAAGTGTTAGGTGCTAAGTTCGATCGTCGGAAGTGTCATCGGAAGAAGTGGGCAAGTTCTAACATTTACAACTGTGATTAATTATATTGGTCATTCTAGTGCTTCTTTCAGTAAGACACTATGGAAAATTATCCCAAAATAATATGCATTAAAATAAATGTGAAATTATTTATAGCGTGATGAGTATGTTTTTGCAAAAAAAATTGTTTCCCCTGGCAAATGTTTTAATATTTATTTCATGTAAAACTACTTGCTAAAAATATGTCAAAATGTATCGACAATTGAGAAGAAGATGGGCGAGAAAAATTTACGTTACGGATTACATAACATTGGTTGTGCGGGTTGCATAACTCTGAGATTGCTGTGCGCTGCAGACGCACCGGTGCGTCCTTAATTTCATTTGTTTAACATTAACCTTTACCTTCTTGAGTTTTTCCGTAGTCGTAAGCCTTGCTGGCCGGGGATTTTTAAAAGACCAGTGTTTTTAAAATGTCCATCCATGTGCCAAACGAACACGCTCGGCAGTCTAGGGACACAATTTTTGTGCCGGAGAGACACACTCGAAAGATAAAGGTTAAGATACAAATTTTTTCATTATTTTTACAGTATCCAGAGAGCCATATCTACCTGGCTATGCAAAAAAAACTACTACCGCTCACGGCGAGAGTTTTCATCAAAATGGCCCGCAGCGAAAGTGTTAAAGAATCCAAGATCCACATAATTCCAATATTTTGCATCAAACTATTTGGATAGTTGACTTTAAATTCAGCAGAATAACTATGCAACAGATATTACTATGATATCTTTAGGAGGTTTAATGGTGAGGAGAACAATAAAGTTACCCAGTGAGCAGAAATGAGGCCAGAGCAGTGGTCCTTCAGTGTGTTGGCTCCAATTTCATCAGCTGCACTGTAAAACTTCACACAATTGTGGACACCGACTGAAGTCATCAAAGCAGCTTCACATCTGTAAAATAGATACAGTTTCATCAAATTCTACAGAACCATGTGAACTTCACAGAGGAAAAATCATTCACCTGTACAGTAAGTCATCGGTATGCATCGTTTCAATTTACGTCTGATTCGATATTACATCCATTCTGACAACGGTCATCCGAAAAATTTTCCCAAACAAAAACGCCCGACGGGTAAGTGCATTACTACAGTTTTAATCCTATCGAGCTGAAATTTTGCCGAGTAATAGCTCAAGGCAGGATGAAAGTTGTAGGCTACTTTAAAATGATCTCAGGGCCCATAAAAGTCCCAAAAAGGGGCCCTTAGGTGGTTTGCGGTACGTATCGGGTTTTGTGCAGTGGTTTCATTTTTTACTTTTTTAAATTATTTCCGCTCAAGATAGAGAGTTGGAATTTTTTTATTAAATGTCTGAAAGAATGAAGTTTTTAATTATTTCAATTAATTATCCTTTTCACTTCATAATTGACTGAAAATTGCGTTTTTAGCTGCAGAAACACATTTTTCTGTGAAATCAACAACACCATATTCACGCTTGACAACCAGATTTCGGTAATTGCTGTTGGAATTCATATTGCTTAGTTGAGCCGATTAGGAATGCTAAGCATTGGGATTTGTGCATCGGTTAATTATTTCGCTTTTTAAAACAACTTTAACTAAAGATAGAGAGTTGAAATTCATTTTATTGCATACCCGAAAGCATGATACTAGGTACTAAAATTAGTGGTATCTTGCCCGAAAGAATGACGTTTCTCTCTTTTTCAATCGATTTTCTTTTACGCATTTTCCTTGACAACCAAATAAACAAACAAAAATAAACATTAAATCAAATCTTAATTAACAAAAATGAAATTCTGAATAGCTACTCAACAAGTAAGTACTCGAATTATGTATTGAACTATAATGTTGTTTTAGCCTAGCTGTGCAGGTAGTATGATTACAGTAAAGGGTTTCAAAAAATTGTCTCTCTACTCTATATTAAACAAGTTTTACAAATTTCATTGTTTTTATTTTACCATGTTATTTTTATCATTCTGTCAATTTTTCAGTCATTTAACTTATAATTACTATTGTTCATGGGAGATATTGTCACATTGTTTACTTACTACTGTCTCACAATTGTATAGATGCTCTGCAGAAGAAAATATTAATTTAATAAAACAATTACTTGAAATGTAGTCTGTCATCACAACTACTTACTAACTCCTCACCTCTTATAGAAAGAGTTTTGAAGGAAGTATGATCCCAAGCAACGCCGGGTAATTCAGCTAGTAATGCTAATAAAATAGACCGTATGTGCATATGCTTGCATTTTTTGATAATGGAGACACAATCATCCTATCTGAAATCGCTATTTTTTCCTGGATAAAGGCAAAAAACGAATTTCGAAATTAACCCCTTGATTTATCCCGGGATTAAAGTGGTCATGAATATCTGGATCCGTATTATGTTGTTCTAACCTACGTCACTCTTCTTCAACATGCATCTCCAAAGTAAATCAAGGACTTACTGTATTGAGATTTCAACTCAGACAGCTTGATTTCGTGCCCAGTACTCAAACCAATTATGCCACACACACATTCTCTTCCACAGTGAATCTTTAAGGAGCTAGATGACCATGAGATCACAGGTCTGCACGGTACCTGTGCGGCACATGCGAGACCACAAGCAGGTGACAACTTGGAAGCTACAGGTTATCATGATCAGACTGGCCAGTTCCTCGGTTCTTTGAAATTCTACAGCTCAAACCTGAAACTTTTTTTCATTTTTATAGACTTTCAAAAATAAAATTCCTTTCTAACCTATATTCATAACATGCACAATGAAGATAAACAAAAGACAGAGGAAACACATAAAAGCAAATAGTGGCATTTGTGGAGAATGTAGAATAACACTAATTCCAAACTAAAACATTTTACTGAAGCAAAGATGAACCTGGACCATCGTAGATTCAGATACTTGGGCTATTGAGTTATCCAGCAGATAAGACTTCCACAGTGCCGATTTTGTTACCAAAAACCCTTAACCCTTAAACAACTGAATTCTGGGGGTTTGTTTCACCCACCAACTGAGAGGAATGGCAAACATATATGACAACCTGCTAATATGAAACATTACAATAACGATCCTACTGTTGATAAATATTCTAACATTCAATTCTAACATAGGCAAAACTCCCAGGTCATTAAGTCAACAAGTATTAATTTGCTGGATACATAATGACTGCAAATTAGGGATTACTAACAATTACCTAACAACTAAATTTTTCTACCTCAAATCTACCAGCACAAGTTTTGAAGAAGAGGACTAAGTTTACTCATAAGCAGCAATAATTAAGTAATCATGTAATTGCAGTAGAGTTTTAAATTATTTGATGCTTATTCGATGATAAATCTACCAGATAACGATTTACAAAAGTGAATAATCTCCACCCCAGACAGCATAGTCTGCCATTGTCCACAGGGTGGATGCACCTTGAAGAGAAAGTATTTGTAAGTTATTCTCAAAAAAAACTTCAAGGTAAACCATACACTAACATTTCCTATGATATCCCTTTGCTTCCCTCGATGCATAACTTATTGAAAGTTAAGTGAACTGATAAGTATCCAAACATGGTTGTATTGCACAGTAAAGACCATTTCTCACTTCCAAATTTTTTTCCATAAGGCTTCACAGACTGACATCAGTTACATAATTCCAATCTAAGACACAGACTACAAGGAACAAGAGCAAAGCTATCAGACATAGGATGGTCTTCCAGTGTTACTCTTCTCATCCTCTTCTGAATCTGTCTCAAGATGTCCAACAATAAAGAGGTCGCTGATTAAAAATGCTGCATGATACATCAGACAAGTCAATGCATTTTTATGACCTAAATTCATGTTTTCCTTGATTATGCTTATGAGCATACAAAAATTGAACAACATTTTACATATTGTTTGCCAACATACTTCGACTTCACTTCCAATTAATTTAATGATAGAGTAGAAACTTGAAATTACGAAGTCGATGGGACCGGAAAAATCGGGAATTTGTGGTACGGAATTTCGTATGAACCATTGCTTTCAAGAGCATCGCGATTAAGCTAATTTTCTGTTTCTTTAAATGAAGATGTACTCTCACGACGTACTCGCATGATTCACCAAGCTATAATTTATGTAAGTTTATTTAAATTTGCATTCATGCCAAACAGGGTGCATTAAGTTGAACACAACTATCTTGCCGGAGGCTGATGCTTCCAATTTTCCAGACTTCTGCCACGTCGTTCCATCTTTTCGCCGCGGAAATCCCGAAAATCGGAATAATTAACCTCCATTCAGACCCTGTGGAAATCTACATATAAACAACCTACTTTTCGTTTTTCTTCAATGAGTAAGAGATTAGCCAATCATGCGTCTTTGCAAAATTTTCACGCAAATCAGACTAAGCCTACGCGACTTCATAGTGCATTTTTCCTTGTGATTTCTTAACTAGAGAAGTCGTAACTCTGGCGTGAACGTGTATTGCAGTACCAGTAATATTGATTAATGCATACATAAATCAATATTAGTGGTACACCAAGTGAGGAAGGAAGTGTGCGAAATGCATAATCATTTGCACCGGATTTAGAAATTAGAGGAATATATTTTCGTTTGTAGGAGGTCATTTTCTCCATGTCAGGCATGATATATCTACCTATATTAATCAAATACAGAGAAAAGAACATTCTCTCGCGGATGCTAGGCCATGGATGCATGTTATGTATTTTATACAAAAAATTATATGCATATTAATTTCACAACAAAACAATCATTATTCTCCCTTGGATTAAGCTTATTACTCCATGGTTATTTCTGAGATGATTGAGTTGAAAGAAGAGGTTATTGAAGAGTCCAGCTAAATGTGTACCTTCTTTCAAAAGTATATTGTACAAGCCACGTACTTCAACGGTGAAGGTGAGATAGTTCTTTTACACTTCGGCTACTAACACTATTCAATAACAGCTAGGTTCAATAATTTTCGTTTTTCATTCTACTCTGTGAAAGCTCAATCATGGTTCCATTCAGATTAGGTTGCCTGCTCTTCAATCATTAAATCTCAGACGTCATTTAAAGGTTCGTTATTGAATTGAAATGTGGTACTTTTTTGCTTATCATTTTTCCTCTGCTTACGATCAAGCAAGGAGACTTTCATCCAAGCATTACAGCTCCAGGTCAGGCCATGCACCAAGCCAGAATCTTCTGTCTTTCCCTCCTTTCCCCATCACTGTGAGGGGTTACTTCATTCTCCCTCGCACAAAAACAGTTGCAAGACCCATGGTCCCGGAGTGTCTTGCGTCACTAGGGAGGTTGATCTAGTTGGGAGTCAAGGCCAAGGGATGCGCGCAATGGACAAACATCGAATGAATCACCGGCTTAGTGTCAAAGAGTCATATCTTGTCTTCCTCCTGCCTTACCACAACCAGCTGCGTCGGCAGAGAGGAGAGGAGGAGGGATGACATGACTCTGGAGAGTGGGAGCTTTTATCATGAATCAAGATATGCTCACAAAACAATATTTTGGCTGTGTTAGACCCATTGGCGTGCACAGATTCCTTGAAAGTGGGGGGGGGGGGGGGGAAGGGCCTTCGTAAAGGACTCAAGAGTTGGTATGGGGGGGGTCTGCAGAGTCAGCTGGGGACATCGCATCCAGACCTAGTACTGAGCGGGTGGGAGGACACAAAGAGGGGGGGCTTGACCATCTGAAGGGCCGGCACTCTTTAATTCAGCATATTATTTCGTAATTATTCCATACGCTTTAAGCTTAAGAAGTAATTTCGAATTCGGAACTTTATCGAAAGCTTTCTTGAAATCTAAATACACATATAGCATCTACCTGGGCAAGCCTCTCTCCAGAGAAAACAATATCGTTAAGAAAGAGGGCTAGGTGGGTTTCGCAGGACCTGTCTTTTCGGAATTCATGCTGGTTTTGAATGAACAAGTTATGACTATCTACATACCTCACAACTGAACTGACTATTATATGTTCCAACATTTTGCGTTAGATTGCGTGAAGGAGATAGGTCTACAGTTACTAGGATCTTCCAAATCATCGCTCTTAAATCGCCGGCCCCGGTGGCGACGGGGTAAATTCCTCGCCTGCTAACCTGAGGGTCGTGGGTTCGAGTCCCGCCTGGTTGGAATTTTCACCAATTAAGGCATGGGTGTTTGTGCTCGTCTGATGTTACAGTTATTTCCCTGATGTAAATTGGCCCAAGAGCTGTATTCAGGGTAGTTAAGATAAATAAAATAAAATAAAAATAAAGATAGTAGTAACGGTCCCGATTTTCTATTAGTTAGGGACACAATGTTCTGCACGAGATTTTTCAAATATAATTTACAAGTATGTCCCTATTTCTGGTGCTAATCTATATAAATAAAAATGTAAATGTTCGTTTGTTCAAAATCTCAAATCTCCAGAAAGTTCTTCACCAATTACTTTGAAATTTTGACACAACGTTGTAGTCGAATATGCGCAAGTTTTTATATACCCACTTTATGCATTATCACTTCATGGAGAACAAGGGGAGACAAAAACATAATAAACACAACAGGTTGCACACTCTTACAGGATAAGGATACAATTCATATGAATTGAAATAAAACTGTTATATACTTAATGACCCCATGCACTAACTGGCCAATTATTATTTCATAAACTTCATAACCTGTGACATTCCTACTGCTGCATTCTTAAGACTGGCATGAATAACTGCGACATTGCCACAAGGTAGAAGAACTGCTCATTCCGCTTTGAAATTGCCATTGAACATGCGATTCATTGAAACTCCCCCATGCATCATTTCCAAAGCATCCGGCATGGGAAAAGTATTGCAGAAATTCAAACTTATTGTTTGGGATGAATGCACAGTGGCGCACAAAAAAATCGCTCAAGGCTCTTGATCAATCATTGCAAGATTTGCATAGAAACATTAGACCATTTGGGAACGCATAAATATTGATTGCAGGAGATTTCAGGCAAACATTACCTGTAATTCCTCAATCGACACTAGCGGACGCAATAAATGCTTGCCTAAAATACTCTACTTTGTGGCGCCATGTAAAGACGTTAAAATTAACGACAAAAATGCATGTCCAGCTGCAAAACGATAGATCAGCTGAGATATTCTTGCACCAATTGCTGGAAATTGGGAACAGAAAGGTGCCAGTTGATCTGAACTCAGGACAAATTTCACTGCCTCATAACTTTTGCAATTTAGTGACGTCAAAAGAAGAATTGGTTGAAAAAGTATTTCCGAATATTCAAACCAATAATAAAACTAGTTAGAAAATATTTCTAATAGTTTTTAAAAAACAAAGTTTTGAGCAGCAGAATAATATATACCAGGCATAGAACACATTTTAAAACATTGCTTTTATTAGGCCGCCAAATTTTCTTGAAACGTTTTTGTTCCTCCACTGTGCCCAGATTTAGCCCAACAAACGTAAGGAAAATTTTGCTGGTCCTTTTTCAGGATTGAATAAGGAGTCATTAGGTTCTAAACACTCAGAAAATATAAAATGTAATGTAGAGTGGAATTTTAACTTAACCAACAAAAAATGGAAGCACATTAATACAGCTGTATCCATGTAAAGTCTCTTGATAGTGACATATGATGAAGTTTTGATGTATTGAAATGAATAAGGCAGTCCCACCCATCAATATGGGACTTTGCAAGTGAAAAACTTCATGCAGTATATTAGTTAAGGTAGTCCCAGCGAGATAGTTCCCTAGTCATAACAGAGACCATATTCGAATTATACGTTTTAATTTCACCAGCTGTAGGACACATCAACTAAATATTGTATTATTAATGGTGCAATATTATAGTTTTATATGACAGATATTGTAAGTAATTACATGAAAATATCTAAATAAGTCTTTAACTTGGCTCATTATTTTCGCGCGGTGCGTTTGAAACGACTTCAAAACGGAAGGTTTTTTGTGATACCCTAGAATCTACTGCGGTGACAATATGATTAATTTTCAAATAGAGTTGAGGAAACTTACAAGCTACACGCTGTTACTTTTTTTTACCACATCTAGGTGTTAGAAATACCTCATTTTGTAAATAATGTCTCTCTGGAGTGCATACACATACCGTTTCCCATGTGAAAGGGCTGGTATTTTTTGGCAAATATCTCAGAAAATAATGTGGTAAGAGGTTAAAGTTTTTATGTCATTAGAAGGGTAAGATATTTTTCTTTAAAATAGACCAAATTAATTGATTTCTAAGTAAAATGATATTTCGCTCAAACTACCTTAAATATTCCAAGTATCAAAATCAGTTTTACAGTTCCAAACTTCGGATTGTATAATGAAATATGCCAAAGCGAGACCTTCCCACTTTTTCAAATGATGACATTCCATGTCCAAATGTTCATTTAATACTTGATTATATCAGCTTACAAAGAAATGCATCCCAAATTGTCTTCAATTGTTTGACACATGCTATACCATAAGAATCTATATTCCAAAACTTGACTTCAAAGCAGTGTGAAATTCCATGGCTAGCAAAGCAAAATAACAGAGAATAAAGGTAAGAATGTTCTATAGTTTATACTTTCAGCAGATGAAATCTCATTTTGTTAAGAACTCATGAAAAATTTTAGCTACTTTATTAACCTGTCTTCATGGCAACACAAAAACAGCCATATGCACATCAATGTAGATCGACAATGCAACCTGCAATGCAACTGCATAAAAAGATTTTTTTCAACTCCTGAGAAAAATAAAGGTACCCCTCAAAATAACAAATCATTTGGCACAATATTTCAACGAGAAATACTTACTTTCCCACTTTTTTATGACCTCATTAATATTCATTTTCGAAAATGGTTTTACAACCCTACAACAATGCAAAGGGTATCCTTATGGAACCAGCAATGCTATTGCACTTCACATTGCTACATGAATTACATGCGGGAAAAAAATAAATGCTGATTAATTTGAAGGAAATTCATGATACAAAAGAAAATATGAATCAATGAAATTTTCCACACCACTTAATGTTAAGCCATCATCAGTGAGTGTGCTTGATTGGGAAGAAAACTTTAGAAAAGCCACAAGAATAGAAATACATATATTAAGCAAACCAATTTTTGTCAGCAAAAAATTTGGATCTCAAGCAAATATCCATTTGAATGGATAAATGCCATAAACATTGGAGTCCCAGCATTTTAGGGTCACACGGCAAATGGTGTGAAAAAGGATTCCCAGCTCATAGTGCTCTTCACAGAGAAATTCAATATACTTACATAATAAAATGAAAAACTGTTTGACTCAGTCAATTTCACTTTTTGGAGACCTTTAGATATTAACACTGTAATATGTGCTGATCAAAAACACCAAAATTAAAATGCTGATGCAGTTTTACCACTAAAAGTGTTGGATAAAATATGAAAAGAAACAAATATTGCAAAATATTAACTCACTTGGACACGAGCTCCATCAGCTTGAATTTACTAGCTGCTCTCATGAGGTCCAAAGTGAAATCCTCTCCATCATTAAACACAATCCTGTCTGTGTACACCCATTCGATTAGTTTCACTCCAACATCTAACTTCAGATCCGTCCAGTCTTTAGGAGGTTTGTAAAAAAAACACCACTGCATTAGTTCAACACACCAATTAACCCATTTTATTCTTAAAACTAGTTTTTTCACATCTACCAACATTAATTCTTGGCAAGCAATGCATTCCTTGAGGTGGTGGGGTAGTTTTTCAACACACTTTTTGAAAGAAAAATCACCGCAGCATTTTTATGATAAGTCATGAGTAAAGCTGCTAGTTGTTTCAAAGGACTGCATCAGCATCTGTTTTTTCCTCAACTTTTCCAGGTTTTCCTGGTGTATGGAAACATTTTCCCTGACCTTTTCAAAAACTGTTAATATTTGTAAAACACCAACAACTGTAGTAATTCAATGTGTCTCTAAGGTTGCCTACTTTCTTTAAGGAATCAATCAAAAATAGAAGGCACAAGTCGCAGAGGGGAAAGAAAATAACTAAATAATGGAATGGAGAATGCTGGATCTGGAATATCTCTGCGATACCCATTTGGAATGAAGTATCTCTTTCACACTGTTGTGGATAAAAAGTTCCGAAAATCATGGAGTGATTTGGTAATCACTTTTTAAATATGAAGCATTTCATTAGCTTCTATGTTTTAGCTCACCGAAGTTGGCATATAAGGACGCCATTGGGTAAAATGGCATTCAGCATAACACCCACGACGCAAAGAGATTATGCATACAAGGATAGTAAAATAATTGCTTAATTTATTTCCTGGATTAATGTTTTGCAGAATAGAACTATAAGCACAAATCATCTAAGTGAAAAGGGACTTGGTCATGAGTTAATGTTTCTTACTCGAACTTCAATGAGCGGTGAATTCGTTTGACTTAAAATGAAATACTATATCTTCCCAAGTTTGCACATCCTGCAGGTGATCTGGAAGAAACTACAAATAATGACCCGAGAAGGACTTTTTTTAATGGAATGAGTCCTTTACTCTTTTTACCTATTATGTACTAAGCGATAAAGAAAGAGCGATTGGAAATACGGTCGGGCTAGCTACCATCTTAATTGAGTAAATGTTAGAACCATAGATAAAAATTGGATTGGTGAAGCACCGTCATTGCAAGCGAAGGCATTTCCTGGGCAGCAGTTGAAGTGTTAGTTCGTTCTCCACGAACCATAATCTGAGGTTCTATATCAGGGCGGCTACTGATATCCAATTTTCAAATTCCCTGGCATTTCCCTGACATTTCCCTGATGGATTTACCAATTTCCCTGACTGATTACCAAAGGGTCACCTATTATTGGAATATTTTATTTCTGGTGAATTAAATTTTTGTCAACACTCAGAACATGTTAAAAACTGAAATCAATACATTAAAAGCTAAAAGTATATTAAACCTTCACAAGTTAAACTCTCATCTAAATTATAAACACTTTTAATACATATTTTAACCCTCAATTAGTGTTGGGCTATATAATACTTATCTTATGTATAAACTAAGTTGCAGATATTATAACAACCACCAAAAATACCTTTTATTAGCTTAAGCTTGATCACAACTGAACTTAGCAAGTCGAGGTATCCGAGCAATAACGGCCCATTTAGATACACTGAGCGCTGCAATACCGTACGGCCAGATGCCCACTCACACTGAGGGTCCATTCATACCCCCGAAAGCTCAGGCAAGGAGAAGGACACTACTATCTCACCCCCACCCACTACCCCAAACATGCCGAATGTCCAAATACACCCAAGTCCACTACCTCAACATATTCACATTATTGTGACTATGCTACTCGCCTCCCCAATTCTATCAGTCACCCAAGCCTATAAAGCCATGAGCTGTTTGATTACATGTGCAAATGCATAAAAGACATATGGGATCACATTGACAGAGATAAATTTTAAGAAAGCATACACAATTGCTAGAATGACAAATAGGAATATACTGCCTCCTGTATTTCCATGCCCATGTATTCAAGAGTTCTGATAATTGAACTGCAGAAGTGCCCTGAGTAAATTACTTCACGATGATGAGCAAGCGAATTCTCATTTTCTCCCTCTTGTATTGCACAAATACAATACCAAGATGAAAAACAGGGAGCAAGACATCAAACTCTGGCAAAGCAGGTAATTTCAGGAATTCTAATAGACAGAATAGGTTCACAATGAAGACCATTCTGGAGCCAAATTATCCACATGCAAGAGCAGTGTGATTTCTTTCATGAAGGTTCCTAAAAATCAGTTGCCCTAAAGTATCACCACACTTTACATTTAGTACTTCGAAAATGGATCACCTCTCATTAGTTCTTGGTTGTCATTAATCAGATTAAGGGCACTTAAAAACCTTGAGGCCAAAATACAAGATGATAATGCATTTGGTTAGATAGTGGTAACACCTCAAATATGATCAATTCATTGAATTTAAATCCGGTTCATGATAGCTGGTAATTATATAGAAATAATTACAACCTAGAAGGCCAATTACCTAAGGCATCAACGTCGTCCAGAGATCCAACTCCCCACGTACTGTTTCTGGAGGCGAGGACGAACTTATGTCCGAATACGTCACGTCCTTTCAGTTTAATTTTTAGATCACTGGAAACGAAATACAAGCGTTATCTACAATCTAGTCAATGGAAAGTCAACTCAGTCTCAAAAGAATCTTACCTGTACTGTTCTTTGTCAAACAATTCAGCAACCACTTTAACTAACTTTGATACAAAGCTATGACCATCGGCATTCCCCGCAGATACGGAAGCCAGGGCATATTTCTTCTCAAGCTCATTACAATAGGCTTGCAGTTTTACATATTCCTCCTTTAATAATGCCAAATGCTGCTGCAACTTCACAGCTTCAGCTAATGAAAAGAAGCACAGGCAAACGCCGGTGAAATCAATAGCTTTTCAGTGTATTTTATGAATAACAATGTACCACATACATAGACGGAGATTGACAAAAGATTTTCCAATAATTTTAATTCGGCATTTGAAATTACTCACTGTTCACCGGATGAGCCATTAGAAGACACTTGGGTGTAACAGCAAAGCAAATGACGGACAAGTAATATTCCACGCAACAAAATCAGGATAACATACTATGAATAACTTAAGAACTGAATTTGAACCCTAATTCAAACGATTCGTCAACTACTTCCTTGTTATATCATTTGCCCTCCCAAAAAAACATACTTTAATCCGACTTCTGACAGCATCTTCCCCTTTAATTTTCGCGTTTCATTTGAGCGTCACGTGAGAGTTTCGCGGTAATTACAAAATCGCCACAGATCGTACCACATTACCACGGACATCTAAAATTGCCTTTGAAATGAAAATAGACAATCATAACTAAAATAAAAGACTAACCGCATCAAGTTCCTTTTTTTTGAAAACTCTTGATGAATAATGGAGTGTGTCTTACTCAGGGTCGGCGACAGAGTAACAATTGGTAGGGTAGGGGTCATAACAAGAGTGCTAAAATATCCTTTCCACTTCAATTCAGATAGGGGACTTTTGTGGTTTTAAAAATATCAAGACCATTTTCGATAATCAGAGCAGTTTTAATTACTCTTTCGGAGGATTTTTCGGACATATTTTAACACTGACTTTTTTTCGAAAAAAAAGGGACTGTAAAGATACTTTTTATTCAAATCACATTCTTAAGCCTTAAATCACCACCTGGCTTCAATGTGCATGCATATTTGCTTTAAGAGAACGGTATAACATAAACATAATGTAAATAACTGTTGAACTGTTTGTTGTCTAGTGCAGATGTCTCTGGCGTAGAACTCCGTGAAGCTCCAGTGAAAAATAAGATTTTGGGCTTAACAAAAAATGATCAGAAACTTTCTAAGGAAAAAGAAATAACTATTTAGGAGCAAAGAATAATTAATAACTTCTGGGGGATAAACTAAATTTTCTTTCTGGTGCTCCACGATGGATGAAAGGTCTCTGGTCTAATGCACCAACTAATTTTAATCTGGGCGTTCGGTTGAAAAGCCGAGAGCTCGTCACTCTCACACTTATTAGAGAGCATTTTTTTGTTGACTTATGAATTATTTTGCCGTGATCTAATCATAACTAAAGAATATAGTCTTGGGTATGGGACTTCCGGGGGGTCTGGTAGGTGTGGGATGCCCCCGGTCCAGCTGGGGGAAGGGGACTTTTTTTTGCATTCATGAAAAATTGTGAGTTTTTAGACTCAGTGTTACTTTAACGACAAAACCATAGCAGATATTTACAAGTTAACATTATAAGTTCACAGAAAACACAAAAGAGTAATAAAAAATGTTCTCAGGTTTATTTTAATTCATTACTTACATGAATCTACTTTTCCGCGGACTACAACCTTGACGTGCTGGAAAGGCTTGCGCGTTTCAATGACCCTTAGAGCTGGACTGGCGGGAGCAATTTATATTGCTCCCGGTAAGGCCACCCATGCCAGATAGATCGAAGGGTAGGAGCCAGACGAAAGGTAGACCCGTGATAGTGTCACGTGTAACACACTGTTGGAAAGCAGGGATGGGAGTCCCCTATCAACTATTATACTACCCAGAAATATGAATGCCGCACAAAGATAAATGAATCCTAGCAACTACGGGACGCCGCCAAATGGTGAGGGTGTCGGGCCCGGCATCGGGGGATGCAAGGCCCCCGAGGTCGTCATCACACGAAATCCTTGCACAACACAGGATATAAGGACCAAGAAAGATAAGAAGAGAAGGAAAGTACCGATAAAAATAGGAGCTTGGAACGTTAGGGCGATGGTGAGGGCTGGGAAGCTGGAAAATATTCAACGGGAAATGGATAGAGGGAAAAAGGATGCCTTGGGGCTTTGCGAGGTGAGATGGAAGGACGGCAGGGACTACTGGAGTGTTAGTCACAGGGTAATCTATGGTGGTGGGTTTTTTTTTAAGAAGTGGTGGGATTGAGAGTCAACGTGGGGTAGCCGTAGTATTAAACGCAAAATTGGGGAGGGGGTAGTAAATATTGAACAGGTAAGCGACAGGATACTAGTGGTAGAAATAAAAGCACGCCCTACAAATTTCGTATTGGTCCAGGTGTACATACCCACAAGCAATCATAGGGAGGAAGAAGTGGATGGGGTGTATGAGCAGATAGAGGGGATAATTAGAGAAGTCTCAGGCAAGAAAAATCTAATAGTAATGGGTGACTGGAACGCAGTAGTGGGGGAAGGGAGAGATGGGTATTAAGTGGGAGGGTATGGATTAGGAACAAGAAATGGTCACAGAGAGAAGGCAGTTGAATTTTGTATGAGAAATAAATTAGTAATAACAAACACTTGGTTAAAACGCCATTGTCGGAGGAGGTACACATTGAAAATGCTAGGAGTCCTTAGGAAATATCAAATTTACTACATCATGATTAAGCAAAGATTCAGTGACAAAGTGAAGAACTCACGGAGCTATTCGGCGGCTGATGCAGATTTGGATCATAATTTAGAAATGATGAATTGTGAGGTTGGATTCAAAAAGTTAAATAAAAGCAGGAGGATGAAGAGGTGGAACCTGGAAGCGTTAAATGGGGAGAAAAGGAGGGAATACCAAGAGATAGCGGATGAGAACAAAGGAGAAGCCAAAGAAGCAGGAACAATCGAGGAAAAGTGGGAGAATATAAAAACAAGCATTGTAAGAGCGGCCGAGAAAACAATAGGAGCAGCGGAAATGAGGAGGGTAAAGAGTGGGTTACGGAAGAAATGATTAGGAAAATGGAGGAGAGAAGGAAGTGGAAAAATGTCAACACCGACAAGGGTAGGGTGAAATACGAGGAGCTAAATAATCAATTACGGCGTGTAACCAATCGAGCGAAGGAAAAGTGGTGGGGGAGGCAATTCGAGGAAATGTAGAAACGGATAAAGGAGGGGGAAGTGGGTGCGTTATACGATAGGGTAAAATTGCTATCGGTAGCTAAACGAGGGCAAACGGTACCAAAGATTAAGGCTAAATACGACGGCGAGTTAGTGTGAATCTCCCTCGCAAGATGGGACGACGGACGTAGGCCGTGAGCGCGACCTCCTAAGCATGTATCGGGAACTACGTCGGACTGTGGAACTTGAGAGTCCCTCCCTCCCCTTCCAAGTCTTCCTCTCTCCTTCCAGAGCGGAACCCGACACCACCGCAGCTGCGAGCTTCGGTCTTGGAGCTGGCGCATTTTTCTTCGAGAAGCGATTGTCAAGTTGCAATTTGCGTGTTATCTTACACACCTCACCTTTCAGTCGCTTCCAAAGGCATATTTTCCTTGGAATATTAGGTTGCTTGGAAAGTCATCTTGGTTATATCCCCATGAAACGAAAATTATCAATTTCTCCACGCTATTATTCTTCCCTTATCGGACGTACCCTACCGTTTGAGAAGCTGAATAATTTGCTTTTTGCAATACCTAATTAATTCTATTTCCTTGTTCACTACCCATTTATTTATCTTTTGGTTGTTATTCAATTAATTTCACTATCGCTATCGTCTTTCCCGTAGAAAATTCAGTCGTCGACATAGAATTCGGCAGAGAGTTCGCTTCCAAGATGAACTTACTAAGATTAAAAAGTATTAACAAACAAATTTTGTTTTTAATACTTTTTAAGTTTCCCTCAGTTGAAAAAAACCTTAGGAATAAGGTCTCTCTCCCTAATATGATCCTTTTTTTAGTTTCCCAATCTTTTCTTTCAGTTTACCGTAAGGCACGTTGCTAAAGGTCTTGGACTAGCACAACCGCATCTACTTCTTGAACCCTATATAACCAATTGTATATTTTCTGACATATCCCAAATTGCTGAGTTTCGTAGGATTACCTCTTGAGTAAAGCATGTTGGGTTTTAAACAGCCAATTATTATCGTCCCACGCAAATAATTAGCAACAATTTTTTCCAGAAATTAACAGGATACAGATGTTTGTTGATAGATCGCTAGTTCTCAACAAGTGATTTATTCCCACCCTTGAGGACGGGAATATTATGTACTTTCTTCAAATCACATGGAATGTCATGGATATTTAAGGTTAAGCTTAATACGGCTCAGATGCATTGTTAATGTCCTTTAATCCAAATTTAGCGGCGTCACAAGAGATGTCTTTCCGGCAAAAGAACTTCGTCAGTGGCTCCGGCGATCATTGTTTTTGTGTTGATATTCTGTTAAGGCGCCAAACTGTGATGGGCATTTTAAATTTCTCAGTGGTAAATAGCAAGCACTTTTAAAAACGTGGGTTTATTGAAAGGATTCGATCACAACACTCGGCCGTGGCTTTTTCTATGTCTTAATTGTATCGATAGGCTATCAAACAATTCGTCAGTACACATTGTTCCATTCATCAGCGCTCAAGTTTGCAGATAAGTTCCAATGTGCTCCAAATTCAAACCGTGGAATGGAAACTATTCTAGCAGCAATCTTATTTATTATCTAACTTCACACGATTATTTCTGCAAAAGTTAATTAAAGAAAAGCCTTAAATGATCATTTATTGTAGTAAGTACATAACCGGCGTAGATATAATGGATTGATCTCAACGTTGCACAAATTGCTACCAAGTACGCATACCGTGGTTAATAAAACTGCTCGTATCTGAAAAGGCAATGTTATTCAGCTCAAACTATGGCGCAAATATCTATTCAAAAATGAAGTGGTCGCACAGTGGAAAGAAAGGAGGAAGTCGGGAAGTAATGGAATACATTAGAGAAATTATTAGGCAGATGATATATTCTTTCAGAAGAAGGCAGACCTGAGAAATGAGTGTGGGGTGCTGCATCAAACTTGTGTTAGGAATCAATCTTCGTAAATACTGATTAAATTGATCAATTATTCTGATTGACTAACGATTTCTACAGCTGAAAGTAGGTTATTTTCCGTAACTCTTTTTACATACAAAAACGGAAAGAAATGTATAATTTTGAAGGAAACTCCGGCTCACGCAAATCCATTGATCTACTCACTCTAGGATCTATTATTTCCGGCAGAAGAATTTCTTTACAAAACGACTTAACTTAGGCTCCATTTTTTTGACCAAAAGTCACCATCCCCTAAAATCCTGTTAATTCTGCAATCATCCTTAGTCCATACCACAAAGTCGCAGAATGGGGCGCCGGTAACATGTAGCTGGCCATCAATTTGGTAGTAATAATTGCGGTTTGTTTTTAATTGCAGACTTTCGTCAAGACTAAAAAACTAAATTTTGTTCGCTGCTTCTTCCAACGCCAACTGTTCAGCAGAATTAGGACATTTTACCTCAATAATGCCCGCATCAGGAGCGTTGCCATCCAAAGAAGCGGCAAAGAAACATCGCTTGAGGTCATTGAGCAGCCCTGAAGGAGTCACCTTACGCCCGGAGATTTCCTCGTACTGCCTTATCGCTTTGTTTTCGTGAAGTTGCCCCTATTGCGTTGCTTCATTCTGAAACTTACGGTCGTACAGAAGCCGCATCCGCTTTTTGCAGATTATTCCAAAGTGGATGAAGTCAATCGATTAATTCATTCCCCCCACCATCTTTTCTTTTCTGATTGGCCCTTAGTGTCCTTTTCCAGTTGATCTCTAGAAGCTGTTGTCACTTTTAATTTGTCCATGAATTCTTCTACTTCTTTATCATATTCTTCGCCATCCAAGTCTAATTTTTGACACATTACACCGTAACCAGCCCCATCACTTGTTTTTGTCTTCTTCTTTCGTTGTTTTAGGTCTTGTCCGTGACAAGTGAATTTGACAGGTTTGTGGGGACTTCTGCCTGTGAGCGTTTCCCAAGTTGAATATCTCCACACAGGTCCCAGTTGGAAATCAAGACCAGAGCCGAAATTCCTGTGTTGATATGATTCTCTATTGCCCCTATCCACTTGTTTTCTGCCGAAAAATTTGGCATAAAACATAAAATTCGGCCTAAGACTAATTTTTCTGCACTGTTACTGGTTTCGTGTGATATCATCCTTCCAGATTTTCGAATAAGTGGCTTCATAGCCACATCAATTTTTTCGAGGCATGCCATTTCTACCTTGGTAATAACCTTCAACTTCCTGTCGACAGATTGACAGAAGTAGTCTCGGCATGACGCGTGACATCCAAATACGTGCTTGGGACCATTTTTTTAAAGCCTCGACCAGGGACTCAACGGTATTCTCTTCTGTACGATTATACATAATATCGCCGCGAGCTGCTTCGCTCTCATTTTTACTTTTGTTAGAATGCTTTTGACAATGGGCCTCTCCTCCGCAATCTTGAACAATGCTTTGAAGTAGAGCTTCACTGCGTGATTCGCGTATTCATTTTTTTAACGTGCCTATCATACGACACTAGTTCGGGTACTTTTTTCATCGCACTTGAGTCTACATCTCCAACAGAGCTAGCAGAACAAAACATACACGTTAGTTATTATTGAATTATCTAACATTATGGAACCACGCCAACATACATTAAAGTTAGCGCTAACTTCAAGCAAGAACAACCAGTAACCTATAGGAATAGTAATTTTTTAACAACCAAAATGATTGATTTTCCGCCTTTGTACTTGGGACTCGCCAATGCAATACTGATAGAAAGTCCACAAGGTAGTGCATATCTACAAGACAGCTCAGCAAAGCAATACCAAAGTACGTAAGTATGGCTTGGATAAGAGAAACAATCAGCCTGGGCGTCCGAAGATTATGCCATATGGCCGGGTTGTTGCGCCTCGATGGAGGTGGTCGCGTCTAGGATGAGGTAGTACTCCCGTTTGTGGCCAATACCGCCGTATTAATGGCCGATGGTACTATATGGGATACGTTCAGAGAGAGGCCGTGAAGTCAGTTGTCTAGCAGTCCGTGAGAGAAAGACAAGAGGATGCGAACTCAGAACAGGAGAGTAGGAATGCCAGCAGGCGCCGAGTCAAAGGTGGTGCCGTCAAACGCCGAATGATGCCAGTCTTCAGTTCCTCCTCCACAGTGTGAAACTTTTCTCGCACGCCGCTCTAGCTCAATCCTACCAAGTCCCTCCAACTTCATACCCTTCCCCTCCCCTCGCGGCTTTCCCTTCATTCCCCTCCAGTGGCCACTCATTGCCTCCCCTCGAATCTCCGCGAGCGCCTTCACCTGCTTGCCTATTTCGCCGCTAGAGCCGCTCTTGATCGGCGCGTTTTCAGTTAGTTCTTACTTTCCTAATAACTTATTGAATACTCAACGTTTTTCCGATTTATTAATTTTAATCTAATATTGAATATATTGTTTATGTCTGCCAGAGACCATTTTTTGTAAAAAGCAAAAAATGAAGCCAAATTTTACAATTTTGAGGTCTTAATTTAAAAAATTTAAAAATGTACGCTCTGGGAAACATAGCTAGCAGTTAACTTAATTAGAATGTGAAATTTGTTTTTTGCTAAGAGAATTCCTCAATCTACAAGGAGTAAAGTCGTTTTCGACGCAATCGTATTTCGCCTTAAGAGCGTGCTGGAGAGGAAGCTGGTCGCAACCTTTTCTCCAGAGATGTCTCTGAGACGGCCAGAGACTTTTGAAGACAATTCGAAATTCGGAGAGTTTGGCTGCGTGTGAGGTACTCGATCCGTGGTGCGCGGAACTCCTCAATTTTGTTCATTCTGCGCCGATCCGACTTTTAAAAGGGTGGCTCTCTTCCTCAACGGTAGCCTAGCGAGAGAGGTCCAATCGCACCGCTATCAGTCGGTCAGGATGGACAAATTCGTGGACGACTCAGAAGTGGGGCTCCAGAGCGAAACTCTAGGCCTCTCGCGGCATTCGTCGATGCCTCGTGCCGGTATACTATCCAAGCTACCTTCACTTCGGGAACAATAACCGAAATCACGCACGACGCCAAGGATATACATGCTTACAATATTACCCGACCGAGTCCTCATGCACAGAGATCATGAATGACCAGCCTAAGTATGCATATTGGTAGCTCCTTGGCCTAGCAACCCTAAGGCCTGCCGCAGGAAGAACGCAGCCTAGCACAGGACAGTTTTTGTAACCAATATTTATGAATGGGAGCACAGAAAGGCAGAATGGAGGAATTCCTCTGTGGGCCTACGTCCCTCTGCGGTCGTACGACAGTGTCTTGCGGCCTCTGTCGCTTACGCGGGCCAGGAGTCCAAGGAAGCAAAATTTGAAGTCGTCTAAATTTTACAACAACATTTTTGGATTGACCAAAAATTGCCGAATTCACTGTATAAATTTTTTCCCATGAATATGTCAGATTTTCTTATAAATTAAGAAACAAATGAAAAATGAGTTGTTTGACGGGGTAAAAACTTAGGGATTAAAACTGCTTTTTTGATTTTTAGCCAAGTAAAACAATATTTGTAGGAATTGTGCCCTGAAGTTTGTTTATGAAAAAAATATTATTAAAAATCAATTTCATAAAAGTTTGTTTGCCTCATATTAAGAGAAACGCTTTCGAAAACTTTGAGATCGGGAGCCGGAATTTTCAGTATGTTGACAAGTCCCGTCCTATGGGAAAAATAGAGGTAATATCAGCAATGGAAATGATTCTTAATATACAAATACTAAGTTTTTTTGGTAAATTTTGAGCCACGTACTACCAATACTTTTAGAGGGAGAGACTGTTAACTGTGAAGCCGCTGTCGGTTCGGCTATCCCCAGCCATGCTCTTCGCGTCGACCAGACGAGAGCTTTCGGCTGGCTCATCTCAGCAGGCCTCCTGCCTATTTTGACGTAGCAAATATCGCTTTAATTATATTTTTCTTCTCAGAGGGCATATAATATATAAGAGAAACTCGATTGAAGTCAGGATTATTCGTAAGGGCACACATGCATTTCGCTCCGGGGCGGTTGAGTCTTCAACTCTCGAGCTTGTGAGCACAAGCTAACTTCATCCATTTTTGTTTTCTTTTATATCTGATTCCACAATTAACCCTAACCTAAACCAAAGATGTTAGATTGTTCAGCCATCAAAGAAAGTGGAATATTTTACCGCTTACATACGAAATGATTATACCTCTAAAGAATATTTTAAACGGCAATAGAATCATTACATGAAGAATTAATCCAACCATCGGCAGGATACTAATATTATCTATATACACATAATAAATACAGGGAGTGCATTTGTGGGACTACTTTTCATTTTCCAACCGGTTACCCAAAATCCACTGAAACTGGAATCGTCTTAAGTATTCCTTGCAAACAGTTGGGTTAACACGATGGAAAATCCGGACGTAAACTTCTTGTATACCACCACTCGCGGTGTACTTCCAGTAGGTTCACTATCCCTCTCCATTCCTGTTATGCTAGGGTGCTCCATCAAATTACACGGGATCGGTTTCCCAGGATTCGACGATCCCTAAGTTTCTTGTAAAATAGTGAATATAGAAGACATATAATAATGCACGATGCAATTATAATGTACAAGTTTGTAAATATGTTCACGTTTCCAAAATATGAGCATAATATTTCATTTATCTTCACATTTCCCACCTCTGATATTCCGTCAATTTCATGCGAAATTTACCGAAGCAACTGTGTTTGAAAATTTGTCAAGTCTTTTACAAAACACTTTGAATCTCACTGAGTTTTATTCTCCCTTGAGGAAACTAATGAAAGACATTGATTAATATAGTTAAAAGGCATAAAACACAATCTTTCTTCACCTGAAATATCGCTAATTTTCAGTTTCATTCAAACATTTTATCCGGGCATTTGAAGGCCATCCGTTTTTTTTAAATGCCTCCATCCGACACAGTTCAAAACAGAGGTTCACTTACTCCTCGGCTGGGCTACGTTCATCATGCGCACACGTCTATTTCAGCCCTCCACCTTTGCGAAGGAGAGATCGATAAGTCGAAATCTGATCTTCTCCGATTTCGAGAAGTTTTTTTCAATTCAAAGATCAATACCCACAAGAGGAAATGACCACACCAGAGGTCAATGACCGCACAAGAGGCCAATGATCCCACAAAATGTCATTGACCCTACCAGAGGTCAACGATCCAACCATAGGTCAATGACCACAGAAGGGGTCAATGACCCCACCTGAAGTCACTTACCCCACAATAGGTGAATGTCCCAACCAGATCTCAATGACTTCAAGAGTCCAATGACCACACTAGAGGTCAATGACCCCACCAGAGGTCAATGAACCGCAAAGGAGGTCAATGACCCCACCAGAGATCAACGACCTCTCCGGAGGCCAAGGTCCCACAAGAGGTCAATGACTTTACCAAAGGTCAATGACTCTATCAGAGGTCATTGATCCAGCATAAGGTCATTGACCCCACCATATGTAAATTATTCGATCAGATAATAGTGACCACACCAGAGGGCCATGACCACACCAGAGGTCAGGGATCCCACCAGAGGCCAATGGCCCAACAAATGTCAATGACCCCACCAAAGGTCAAAGATACCACCAGAGGTCAATGACCCCACAAGGGGTCAATGACCCCACCTCAGGGCAATGACCCGTAACAGATGTCAATGACCCCTTCAGAGATCAATGACCCAACCAGAGATCAACGACCCCACCAGAAATCAAGGACCAATCTAGGTGTCAATGACACCATCAGAGGTCAATGACCCACAACAGAGGTTAATGACCCCTTCAGAGGCCAATGACACCACTAGAGGTCAAAGACCTTACCAGAGGTAAATGACCCCCACCAGAGGTGCATGACCCCACCAGAAGTCAATGACCCTGAAAGAGGCCAATGACACCGTTCAGAGGTCAATTACCCCACCAGTGGTAAAAGACCCGCAAAAGAGGTCAATGATTCCTTCAGAGATCAATGACCCTACCAATGGTATATGATCCCACCAGAGGTCAATTACCCATATGGAGGTCAATGACCCCTTCAGAAGTCAATGACTCCATCATATTTCAACGACATCGCTAGAGGTCAATGACCTCATAGAGATCAATTACCCAACCAGAGGTCAATGACACCACCAGCGGTCATTGACATCACGAAAGGGCATTAACCCACCAAGAAGTCAATTACTGTACCAATGTCAATGTCCGCACCAGCGGTCTACATCTACACCAAAGTAAATGTCCCCTATCCCAGAGTTCAATGACCCCTTAATAGGTAAATTTAAAAAAATTATTTTCAATCTTTCTTCAATTCCTGTGAGTACAACAAATATATGCGCTCACGACAGAAAAATGATTTTTATTTGTTGCTGGAAAAATATTTAGGAAATTCAAATATTGATTATGATATATGAAATTAAATAAGAACATTGGGCATTTCAGAGTGATTTTCCATCTTTTATTCAATTCCTGTGACAGAAAGTAAATAATGATGCGCTTACGTCTCAAAAATTATTATTATTTGATGCAGAAAAGAAATTCTAGACATGCAAATATTGGATATGGTATATGGAATTAATGGGCTCTTCCATTAAAGGCTCTTCAATGAAATTTACACGGTTCAATCTAAATGTTGTCAGAAAAAACGAATATATGCGCTAACGTCCAAAAAATGATTATAATTTACTGGAGAAAAGGCACTTTAAAAATGCAAATATTAATTATGATATTTCGAATTAAAATCGAATTATTATGGCTTATAGTTGTAATTATCATTTACTACTCTAATCCTTTGACAATGACATTGGTACGGAAATTGACTTTTGGGTGGGCTCTTGACCTCTGGTGGGGTCATAGACCTCTAGTGGGTCATTTACTTCTGGTAGCTCATTGACCTTTACGATTTTGTTGTCCTCTGAAAGGGTCATTGACTTCCCTATGGATCATTTACCTCTAGTAGGGTCATATACCTTTGGTGGGGCCTTTGACCTCCGAAGGGATCTTTGACCTCTGTTGCGGGTCATAACCTATGGAGGGGTAATTGACCTCCGTAGGGTGTGTATGACCTCTTGCAGGGTCAATGACCTCTGGTGGGGTCATACACCTCTGGTGGGGGTCATTTAACTCTAGTAAGATCTTTGACCTCTAGTGGTGTCATTGACCTCTGAAGGGGTTATTATCCTCTGTTGTTGGTCATTGACCTCAGAGGGGGTCATTGAATCCAAGAATGGTCATTGACCTCCGATGGTATCGCTCTGAAGGAGTCATTGACCTCTGTTACGGGTCATTGACCTCTGGTGTGTTAATTGATCTCAGGTGGGATCATTGACCCCATGTTGGGTTATTGACATCCTCCGGTGGGGTCATTGACGCCTGGTGTGGTCATTGACCTCTGGGTTAGTCATTGTTATCTGATAGATTAATTGACCACATTATGTGTGTTATCTGATAGAGTCATTGACCTTTAGTAAGGTCACTGACCTCCTTTTCGTGTCGTTGATCTCTGGTGGGATCATTGACCGCTAGTGTGGTGATTTGACACAGACAGTCTCTGAGATGTGCTTGGGACACTGACCTCTTGTGGGGTAAGTGATCTATGGTGGGATCGCTGACTTGTGGTGGGGTCATTGACCTTTTGTGGGGTCATTGGTTTCTGGTGGGGTCATTGACCTCTGGTGTGGTCGTGGACCTCTGGTGGGTCATTGTTATCCGTTAATTAATTTACCTCTGGTGGTGTCCATGAATCTATGAACCATCACCTCTGAATGGGTCATTAACCTCTTGTGTGGTCCTTGACATCTAGTGGGCACGTTAATCTACCACTGTAAAAGTTCATTATCCTCAAATATACTTAAAATACTCATGATTGCTAGTTTATTGGTATTTTTCTGATTCCCCCTCGATTCATAACGCTTAAGGATTTCCATTTCGCCGGAATTCCAGGCGGCTCATCAGTTCGTATTGGACGTAAGACAGTTGTCTGCTGCAATATACAGGGCTCTGATCGGGTAAATGCCCGTTGGGATCTATTCCGGAGAGATCGAATTGGCTGGGGAGTCGAACAGTATTGGATAGTACAAAATCCGCTTAAAAGTAAGGGAGAACATATATCCAAGTGATGCAAAGTTTACATAATTTGGTAATGTTCTACATTACATGCAGTTAACATTATAAATATTAGCATGGTTAGAATGAATTTTCTGCAAAAAAAATCATTTTACAGAGGGAAGCGCTTATTTTTGTTCTCTCTCACGGACAATGGATTACAAAGTGGAAATCACTTCAAATAGCATGATATTCAATTCAAGTAATGATTATCAATTAGTCATATAAAAAATGACCTTTCTCCATCATTCAATAATCGTTCTACGCATTGAGCGCAAATTTTCTTTTCTCACACAGAATTGGCACTAAAAAAAAGACATGAGCATAAATATTCTCGTTTTCTCTCACTGGATTTATATTACACAGTGAAAATAAAGTGGAAAAGCATAATATTCTGATTTAATTTCAAATATCATAATCGATCAATTTGCCATTATACAATGAATTTTCTGCTTATCAGAGATATGTTTTTCCAAGGTCAGCAAATACCATGGCTACTCTCAAGGGATTTGAAATTCTCGGAGAAAATAACTTCGAGACGCCATAAAATCTTAATAAATTCCAGGTTTTTTCTCACAGGAATTGAATTAAAGATGGGAGATCATTTAGAAGAGCCCAATTTTAATTTTAAATTCCGGATATATAGTCATTCAATTCGTATTTACAGGGTAGACTTTTCTACAGGTAAAAAAATGTTTTGCTAGCGTAAGCGCAAATTTTCGTTTTCCCTCACAGGCTTTGAAATTCTCAGGGAAAATCTTTTCGAAACACCAAATATTATTATTTAATTCCAGGTACTAAAATCAAATTTTGCATGTCTAGATTGTCTTTTCACAAACAAATAGTAATCATAATTTAAGACACTAACATATACATTCCATTTTTCTCACAGAAGTTCAATTGACGATGGGAAATCATTTAGAAAAGCCCAATGTTCATTTGAAAGTCCATTCATATAGTAGATCAATTTGCATTCACAGGAATGACTTTTCTCCAGATTAGAATAAAATTTTTGCAAACGTAAAGGCATAATTTCGTTTTCTCTCTCAGGCTTTGAAATACTCAGATAAACCACTTCAAAACAGCCAATACTATTATATAATTCAAGGTACTAAAATCATTTTTTGCATGTATAGAATTTCTGTTATCAAATAAATAATAATCATAATTTAAGACGCCAGCATAGACATTCGTTTTTGCTCACAGATGAAGATTTGAAGTAGGGAAATTATTTAGAAAAGCCCAATGTTCATTTGAAAATCCAGACGTATAATCAATCAATTTGTATTTACCGAGTGACTTTTCTGCAGATTAAAATAAACCTTTTGCTAACGTATAGGCACATTTCCGTTTTCTCTCATTAGCTTTGAAATACTAAGAGAATATCACTTCGAATGGCCAAATATTATTATATAATTCTAGGTGCTAAAATCAAATTTTTCATGTCTAGAATATCTGTACTCAAACAAATAATAATCATATTTGTAGACGCTAGCATATACATTCGTCTTTCCTACAGGTGTTAAATTGACGAGGGGAATTCATTTAGAAGAGCCAATTGTTCATTTGAAATTCCAAATATATAATATATCAATTTGAATTTTCAGGATAGACTTTTCTGCAGATTAAAAATATTGATTTGCTTACGTAAGCGCATATTATGGTTATCTGTCACAGGCTTTGAAATACTCTTGGAAAATCACTTAGAACGCCAAATATTATTATTTCATTCCAGGTACTAAAATCAAATTTGGGAGTCTAGAATGTCTTTACCCAAACAAATAATAATATTTGTTCAGACGTTAGCATATACTTTCGTTTTTTCTCACAGGAATTGAATTGAAGATGGGGAAACATTTAGAAGAACCCTATGTTAATTTGAAATTCCAGATATATTATCATACAATTTGCATTTACAGGGTAGACTATTCGGCAGATCGAAACAAACGTTTTGCTAACGTAAGCGCATATTTTCGTTTTATCTCAATGGTTTGAAATACTCTTGGAAAATCAATTCGAAACGCTAATTATTATTATTTAATTCAAGGTACTAAAATCTAATTCTGCATGTCTAGAATGTCTTTTCCCAAACAAATAATAATAATTTTTCAGACGCTAGCATATGTTCGTTTTATTCAAAGGAATTGAATTAAAGATGGGAAGTAATTTAGAATACCCTAATGATCATTTGAAATTCCAGATTATATTCCAGAAATTATATAATCAATCAATTTTTATTTACTGAGTGACTTTTCTCGAGATTAAAATAAACGTTTTGCTTCCAAAAATGCATATCTTCGTTTTCTTTCTCAGGCTTTGAAATACTCAGAGAAAATCACGTCGAAACGCCAAATATGATTATACAAATCTAGGGATTAAAATCTAATTCTGCATGTCTAGAATGTCAGTTCTCAATCAAATAATAATCAATAATTAAAGACGCAAGCATATACATTCGTTTTTTCTCACAGGTGTTAAATTGAGGTTGGGAAATTATTATAAAAGTCCAATGTTTATTCGAAATTCGGATATATAATCAATCTATTTTCCTTCACACCAAATATCAATATTTGATTCCAGGTACTAAAAAAAACTTTGTCTAGTCTTGAATGTATTATCCCAAACAAATATTTTACATTTATTTAATCATTTTTCAAATACTAGCATATACATTCGTTTTTTCTCACAGGAATTGAATTGAAGATGGGAAATAATTTATAAGAGCCCTATGTTCATTTTAAAAATTTCAGATATATAGTCAATCAATTTGCATTTACAGGAATGACTTTTCTCCAGATTAAAATTAACGTTTTGCTTCCGAAAGTGCATGTCTTCGATTTCTCTTACAGGCTTTGAAATACTCAGAGAATATTTCGTCGAATGGCCAAATATCATTATATAATTCCAGGTACTAAAATCAAAATTTGCATGTCAGGAATGTCTGTTTTCAAACAAAGAACTATCATAATTTTGAACGCTAGCATATACATTTCACTTTTCTCACAGGTGTTGAATTGACGTGGGGAAATCATTTAGAAAAGCCAATTGTTCATTTGAAATTCCAAATATATAATCAATCAATTTGCAACAGGGTAGACTTTTCTGCAGATTAAAAATATCGTTTACCATACGTAAGGGCATATTTTCGTTTTCTCTCACAGGCTTTGAAATACTCTTGGAAAATGACTTCGAAACGCCAAATATGATTATTTTATTCCAGGTACTAAAATCAAATTCTCGTGTCTAGTATGTCTTTTCACAGAAAATAATAATCACTTTTCCGACGCCAGCAAGTGCTGGTTTTTTTCACAGGAATGGAGTTAAAGATGGGAAGTCTATTAGAAAAGAATCGTGTTCATTTGAAATTGTAGGTATATTATCAAAAAATTTGCATTTACCAAGTCACTTTTCTCCAGATTAAAATAAACGTTTTGCTTCCGAAAAGGGATATCTTCGATTTTTCTCACAGGCTTTGAAATACTCAGAGAATATCACGTCGAATAGCTATATATTATTATATAACTCTAGGCACTAAAAATAAATTTTGCATGTCTGGAATGTCTGTTCTCAAACAAAGAATTATCATAATTTTGAACGCTAGCATATTCCTTCCTTTTTTTCTCACAGGCGTCGAATTGACGATGTGAAATGATTTACAAAAGCCCAATGTTTATTCGAAATTCCAGATATATAATCAATCAATTTGTATTCAACGAGTTACTTTTTTACAGATTAAAATAAACGTTTTGTTAACGTAAAGGCATATTTTCGTATTCTTTCACATGCTTTGAAATTCTCAGGGAAAATCACTTCGAAACGCCAAATATTATTATTTAATTCCAGGTACTAAAATAAACTTTGTCAAGTCTTGAATGTGTTTGCCCAAGCAAATAATAATCATTTTGCAGACGCTAGAATATACATTCGTTTTTTCTCACAGGAATTGAATTGAATATGGGAAATTATTTAAAAGAGCCCTATGTTCATTTTTAAAATTCCAGATATATAGTCAATAAATTTGCATTTACAGGAAAGACTTTTCTCAGGATAAAAATAAACGTTTTGCATCCGAAAATGCATATCTTTGTTTTCTCTTACAGGCTTTGAAATACTCAGAGAATATCACTTCTAATGGTCAAATATTATTATATAATTCTAGGTATTAAAATCTAATTTTGCATTTCTGGAATGTCTGTTCTCAAACAAAGAATTATCATAATTTTGAACGCTAGCATATTCATACCATTTTTTCACACAGGCGTTGAATTGACGATGAAAAATCATTTGGAAAAGCTAATTTTTCATTTGAAATTCCAAATATATAATCAATCAATTTGCAAGTACAGGGTAGACTTTTCTGCAGATTAAAAATATTGTTTCGCTTACGTAAGGGTATATTTTCGTATTCTGTCAAAGGCTTTGAAATACTCTTGGAAAATGACTTCGAAACGCCAAATATTATTATTTTATTCCAGGTACTAAAATAAAATTCTCGTGTCTAGTATGTCTTTTTCCAAGCAAATAATAATCATTTTTCAGACGCCAGCATATGCTAGTTTTCACAGAACCGGAGTTAAAGATGGGAAGTCATTTAATAAAGCCTAATGTTCATTTGAAATTCCAGATATATTATCAAATAATTTGTATTTACCGAGTGTCTTTTCTCCAGATTAAAATAAACGTTTTGCTTCCGAAAGTGCATATCTTCGATTTTCTCACAGGCTTTGAAATACTCAGAGAATATCACGTCGTCACGAAATATATTATTTTATAAGTCTAGTATTTTTTTATAAGTAAGTCACGTAAAGGTATTATTTCGTCGTGAAGTCATTGACCTTTTAATGGGGTCATTGGCCTCTGGAGGGGTTGTTCATATCTGGCAGAGTCATTGACCTCTAAAGGGGTTATTGACCTATGGTAATTTCATTGACCACCGAAAGTCATTATGATCAAGTGATGTCACCGACCTCTTGTGGGGTCATCGTCTACTTGTTGGGTCATCAACCTCTTTTGGGATCATTGACCTCTCGTGGTGTCATTGACCTTTTTTCGGGTCAAAGACTTTTGGAGGTCATTGACCTCTGAGGATGTCGTTGACTTCTGATAAGTCTTTGACGTCTTTAGGGATCATTGACTTCTGATGAGTCAATTTTCCTCTGCAGGGGTATTGGCATTGACCTTTGGTATGGTCATTGATTCTAATAGTAAATGACCTCTGGTTGGGTTATTGACCTCTTGTGGGGTCATTGACCTCTTCAGTGGCCATTGGTCTCGGGTGAGGTCGTAGACCTGTGGTGGGGTCATTGAGGCCCTGTGAGGTGTTATTGGCCGCTTGTGGGGTCATTGACTAATGGTAAGGTCATTGGACTCTGATGGGGTCATTGACATCTTGTGTGGTCATTGACCTCTGGTAGGAACGTTGACCTCTGGTGGGGTCATTTACCACTGTTGAGGGTCATTGACCCCTTGTGTGATCATATACCTCTGGTGGGCGTCATTTACCTCTGTTGAAGTCATTGACCTCTGGTGATGTCATTGACCTCTCAAGGGGTTATTGTCCTCTGTTGTGGGTAATTGACCTCTGATGAGGTCATTGACACCTAGAATGGTGATTGTCCTCCGATGGTATCGCGCTGAAGGGGTCATTGACCTCTCTTACGGGTCATTTACCTCTGGTGTGTTCCTTGATCTCAGGTGGGGTCATTGACCCATGTAGGGTTATTGAACTCCGGTGATATTACTGACCTTTGGTGGGGTCATTGACATTTGTGGGGTCACTGGCCTCCGGTGGGTCATTGACCTCTGGTGGTGTCATTGACCTCTGAAGGGGTTATTCTCCTCTGTTGTGGGTCATTGACCTCTGATGGGGTCATTGACACCTAAAATGGTCATTGACCGCAGGTTGGAATCGCGCTGAAGGGGAAATTGACCTCTGAGTCGGGTCCATGACCTCTGGTGTGTTCATTGATCGCAGGTGGGGTCATTGACTTTTGTGGGGACACTGGCCTCCGGTTGGGTCATTGACCTCTGGTGTGGTCATTGTTATCTGAATGATTAATTGACCTCTGGTAGGGTCAACGACCGCTTGTGGGGTCATCGACATTTGATAGAGCCATTGACCTTTGGTAAGGTCATTGACCTCCTTTGCGGGTCATGGACCTCTGGTGGGATCATTGACCGCCAGTAAGGTGATTGGACTCAGATAGTCCGTGACTTATGGTGGGGTCATTGACTTTTTGTGAGGTCATTGGTCTCTGATCGGGTCATGACCTCTGGTGTGGTCGTGGGCCTCTGGTGGGGTCATTGTTATCTGATTGATTATTTGACCTCTGGTGAGATCCATGTCTTCTTGTGGGGTCATTGACGTCTGATAGTCATTGAACTTTGGTGAAGTCATTGACCTCTTCTGGAGTCATTGGCTTCTGAAGGGGTCGTTTATCTCTTGTGGAGTAGTTTTCCACTGAAGGGGTCATTGAGCTACTTTGCGGGTAATTGTCCTCTGCTAAGGTTATTGACATCTGGTTTTGTCATTGACCTCTAAAGGGGTCAATAATTTCTGTTATGGATCATTGACCTCTTATGGAGTCATTGACACCTAGAGTGGCCATTGATTCCTGGTGGGGTCGTTGATCTCTAGTGGGGTCTTTGTCCACTGAAGGGGTCATTGACCTCATTTGCGGGTCATTGACCGCTGGTGGGGTCATTGACCGCTAGTGTGGTCATTGAACTCTGATAGTCATTGATATCTGGTGGGGACATTGACCTCTTGTGGGGTAGGTGACCTCTTGTGCGGTTATTGATCTCTTTTGGGGTCATTGACCATTGATATGTCGTTGACCTCTGATGATGTCGTTGATCTCTGGTAGGGTTTGACCTCTTAAACGGTCATCGACCTCTGGTGAGGTTATTGACCCTTGATAAGGACATTGACCTATGATGGGTTCATTTACCTCTGAATGGGATAATTGAACTCTGTAGGGGGTCATTGACCTCATCAGAAGTCATTGGCCTTTGGTGGGGTCGTTGACCTCTAGTGAGGTCATTGACCTCATTAGGTCGTCATTGACCTCTGTAGGGTGTCATCGACCTCTTATGGGTCATTGATCTTTGGTATGGATAATGACCTCTGTGGGGTCATTAACCTCTTGTGTGGTCAGTGACATCTAGTGGGCACGTTAATCTACCACTGTAAAAGTTCATTATCCCCAAATATACTTAAAATACTCATGATTGCTAGTTTATTGGTATTTTTCTGATTCCCCCTCGATTCATAACGCTTAAGGATTTCCATTTCGCCGGAATTCCAGGCGGCTCATCAGTTCGTATTGGACGTAAGACAGTTGTCTGCTGCAATATACAGGGCTCTGATCGGGTAAATGCCCGTTGGGATCTATTCCGGAGAGATCGAATTGGCTGTGGAGTCGAACAGTATTGGATAGTACAAAATCCGCTTAAAAGTAAGGGAGAACATATATCCAAGTGATGCAAAGTTTACATAATTTGGTAATGTTCTACATTACATGCAGTTAACATTATAAATATTAGCATGGTTAGAATGAATTTTCTGCAAAAAAAATCATTTTACAGAGGGAAGCGCTTATTTTTGTTCTCTCTCACGGACAATGGATTACAAAGTGGAAATCACTTCAAATAGCATGATATTCAATTCAAGTAATGATTATCAATTAGTCATATAAAAAATGACCTTTCTCCATCATTCAATAATCGTTCTACGCATTGAGCGCAAATTTTCTTTTCTCACACAGAATTGGCACTAAAAAAAAGACATGAGCATAAATATTCTCGTTTTCTCTCACTGGATTTATATTACACAGTGAAAATAAAGTGGAAAAGCATAATATTCTGATTTAATTTCAAATATCATAATCGATCAATTTGCCATTATACAATGAATTTTCTGCTTATCAGAGATATGTTTTTCCAAGGTCAGCAAATACCATGGCTACTCTCAAGGGATTTGAAATTCTCGGAGAAAATAACTTCGAGACGCCATAAAATCTTAATAAATTCCAGGTTTTTTCTCACAGGAATTGAATTAAAGATGGGAGATCATTTAGAAGAGCCCAATTTTAATTTTAAATTCCGGATATATAGTCATTCAATTCGTATTTACAGGGTAGACTTTTCTACAGGTAAAAAAATGTTTTGCTAGCGTAAGCGCAAATTTTCGTTTTCCCTCACAGTTTTTGAAATACTCTTGGAAAATCTTTTCGAAACACCAAATATTGTTGTTTAATTCCAGGTACTAAAATCAAATTTTGCATGTCTAGATTGTCTTTTCACAAACAAATAATAATCATTTAATAGACGTGGGCTCATATATTCGTTATTTCTCACAGGAATTGAATTGAAGATGGGAAATAATTTTGAAGAGCCCTATGTTCATTTTAAAAATTTCAGAGAGTCAATCAATTTGCATTTACAGGAATGACTTTTCTCCAGATTAAAATTAACGTTTTGCTTCCGAATGTGCATATTTTCGATTTCTCCCACAGGCTTTGAAATACTCAGAGAATACCACTTCGAATGGCCAAATATTATTATATAATTCCAGGTACTAAAATCAAAATTTGCATGTCAAAAATGTCTGTACTCAAACAAATAATAATCAATAATTAAAGACGCAAGCATATATATTCGTTTTTTCTCACAGGTGTTGAATTGACGATGGGAAATTATTTAGAAATCCCAATGTTTCTTTGAAATTCCAGATATATAATCAATCATTTTTCATTTACTGAGTGACTTTTCTTGAGATTAAAATAAACGTTTTGCTTCCGAAAAAGCGTATCTTCGATTTCTCTCACAGGCTTTGAAATACTCTGTGAAAATCACGTCGAAACGCCAAATATTATCATACAAATGTAGGGACTAAAATCAAATTCTGCATGTCTAGAATGTCAGTTCTCAATCAAATAATAATCATAACTTAGGACGCTAGCATTAACATTCCTTTTTTCTCACAGGAGTTGAATTGACGATGGGAAATCATTTAGAGAAACCCATTGTTCATTTGAAATTCCAGATATATAATCAATCAATTTGCATTTACAGGATAACTTTTCTACAGATTAAAATAATTGTTAAGCCAACGTAAGCGCATATATTCCTTTTGTCTCACAGAATTGAAATACTCAGCGAAAATCACTTCGATACGCCAAATATTATTATTAAATTCCAGGTACTAAAATAAACCCTGTCTTGTCTTGTGTGTATTTTCCCAAACAAATAATAATCATTTTTCAGATGCTAGCATATACATTCGCTTTTTATCACAGGAATTGAATTGAAGATGGGAAATCATTTAGAAGAGCCCTATGTGAATTTAAAAAATTCAGATAATAAGTTAATCAATTTGCATTTACAGGAATGACTTTTCTCCAGATAAAAATTAACGTTTTGCTTCCGAAAATGCATATCTCCGTTTTCTCTCAAGGGCCTTGAAATACTCACAGAATATCACTTCGATGGCCAAATATTATTATATAATTCTAGGTATTAAAATCTAATTTTGCATGTCTGGAATTTCTGTTCTCAAAAAAAGAATTACCATAATTTCGAACGCTAGTATATACACTCCTTTTTTTCTCAAAGGCGTTGAATTGACGATGGGAAATCATTTAGAAAAGCCATTTGTTCATTTGAAATTCCAAATATATAATCAATCAATTTGCAACAGGGTAGACTTTTCTGCAGATTAAAAATATTGTTTTGCTTACGAAAGGGCATATTTTCGTATTCTCTCACAGGGTTTGAAATACTCAGGGAAACTCACTTCGAAGCGCCAAATATTATTATTTTATTCCAGGAACTAAAATCTATTTTTGCATGTCTAGCTTGTCTTTTCCAAACAAATAATATACACTCTTAAGACTTTAGCGTATATATTCCATTTTTCCCACCAGAATGGAATATAAAGGATGGGAAATCATTTATAAAAGCCCATTGTTCATTTGAAATCCCATATATATAATCAAGCAATATGTATTTACAGGGTAAACATTTCTGCAGATTAAAATAACTGTTTAGCAAACATAAGCGCACATTTTCGTTTTGTCTCACAGGCTTTTAAATACTCAGGGAAAATATTTCAATACGCAAAATATTATTATTTAACCTCAGGTACTAAAATAAACGTTGTCATGTCTTGAATGTATTTTCCCAAAAGAATAATAAACATTTCTAAGACGCTAGCATATACATTCGTTTTTTCTTTCAGGAATCTAATTGAAGATGGGAAATTATTTAGACGAGCCCTATGTTCATTTGAAATTCCAGATATAAGGTCAATCAATTTGCATTTACAGGAATGACTTTTCTGCAGATTAAAAATATTGTTTTGCTTACGTAAGGGTATATTTTCGTATTTTCTCACAGGTATTGAAATACTCTTGGAAAATGACTTCGAAACGCCAAATATTATAATTTAATTCCAGGTACTAAAATCAAATTCTCGTGTATAGTATGTGTTTTCCCAAACAAATAATAATCATTTTTCAGACGCTAGCATATACATTCGTTTTTTCTCACAGGAATTGAATTGAATATGGGAAATTATTTAGAAGAGCCCTATGTTCATTTGAAATTTCAGATATATAGTCAATCAATTTGCATTTACAGGAATGACTTTTCTGCAGATTAAAAATATTGTTTTGCTTACGTAAGGGTATATTTTCGTATTTTCTCACAGGTATTGAAATACTCTTGGAAAATGACTTCGAAACGCCAAATATTATAATTTAATTCCAGGTACTAAAATCAAATTCTCGTGTATAGTATGTGTTTTCCCAAACAAATAATAATCATTTTTCAGACGCTAGCATATACATTCGTTTTTTCTCACAGGAATTGAATTGAATATGGGAAATTATTTAGAAGAGCCCTATGTTCATTTGAAATTTCAGATATATAGTCAATCAATTTGCATTTACAGGAATGACTTTTCTGCAGATTAAAAATATTGTTTTGCTTACGTAAGGGTATATTTTCGTATTTTCTCACAGGTATTGAAATACTCTTGGAAAATGACTTCGAAACGCCAAATATTATAATTTAATTCCAGGTACTAAAATCAAATTCTCGTGTATAGTATGTGTTTTCCCAAACAAATAATAATCATTTTTCAGACGCTAGCATATACATTCGTTTTTTCTCACAGGAATTGAATTGAATATGGGAAATTATTTAGACGAGCCCTATGTTCATTTGAAATTCCAGATATATAGTCAATCAATTTGCATTTACAGGAATGACTTTTCTGCAGATTAAAAATATTGTTTTGCTTACGTAAGGGTATATTTTCGTATTTTCTCACAGGTATTGAAATACTCTTGGAAAATGACTTCGAAACGCCAAATATTATAATTTAATTCCAGGTACTAAAATCAAATTCTCGTGTATAGTATGTGTTTTCCCAAACAAATAATAATCATTTTTCAGACGCTAGCATATACATTCGTTTTTTCTCACAGGAATTGAATTGAATATGGGAAATTATTTAGAAGAGCCCTATGTTCATTTGAAATTTCAGATATATAATCAATCAATTTGCATTTACAGGAATGACTTTTCTGCAGATTAAAAATATTGTTTTGCTTACGTAAGGGTATATTTTCGTATTTTCTCACAGGTATTGAAATACTCTTGGAAAATGACTTCGAAACGCCAAATATTATAATTTAATTCCAGGTACTAAAATCAAATTCTCGTGTCTAGTATGTCTTTTCCCAAACAAATAATAATCATTTTTCAGACGCTAGCATATACATTCGTTTTTTCTCACAGGAATTGAATTGAATATGGGAAATTATTTAGAAGAGCCCTATGTTCATTTGAAATTTCAGATATATAGTCAATCAATTTGCATTTACAGGAATGACTTTTCTGCAGATTAAAAATATTGTTTTGCTTACGTAAGGGTATATTTTCGTATTTTCTCACAGGTATTGAAATACTCTTGGAAAATGACTTCGAAACGCCAAATATTATAATTTAATTCCAGGTACTAAAATCAAATTCTCGTGTCTAGTATGTCTTTTCCCAAACAAATAATAATCATTTTTCAGACGCTAGCATATACATTCGTTTTTTCTCACAGGAATTGAATTGAATATGGGAAATTATTTAGAAGAGCCCTATGTTCATTTGAAATTCCAGATATATAGTCAATCAATTTGCATTTACAGGAATGACTTTTCTGCAGATTAAAAATATTGTTTTGCTTACGTAAGGGTATATTTTCGTATTTTCTCACAGGTATTGAAATACTCTTGGAAAATGACTTCGAAACGCCAAATATTATAATTTAATTCCAGGTACTAAAATCAAATTCTCGTGTCTAGTATGTCTTTTCCCAAACAAATAATAATCATTTTTCAGACGCTAGCATATACATTCGTTTTTTCTCACAGGAATTGAATTGAATATGGGAAATTATTTAGAAGAGCCCTATGTTCATTTGAAATTCCAGATATATAGTCAATCAATTTGCATTTACAGGAATGACTTTTCTGCAGATTAAAAATATTGTTTTGCTTACGTAAGGGTATATTTTCGTATTTTCTCACAGGTATTGAAATACTCTTGGAAAATGACTTCGAAACGCCAAATATTATAATTTAATTCCAGGTACTAAAATCAAATTCTCGTGTCTAGTATGTGTTTTCCCAAACAAATAATAATCATTTTTCAGACGCTAGCATATACATTCGTTTTTTCTCACAGGAATTGAATTGAATATGGGAAATTATTTAGAAGAGCCCTATGTTCATTTGAAATTCCAGATATATAGTCAATCAATTTGCATTTACAGGAATGACTTTTCTGCAGATTAAAAATATTGTTTTGCTTACGTAAGGGTATATTTTCGTATTTTCTCACAGGTATTGAAATACTCTTGGAAAATGACTTCGAAACGCCAAATATTATAATTTAATTCCAGGTACTAAAATCAAATTCTCGTGTCTAGTATGTGTTTTCCCAAACAAATAATAATCATTTTTCAGACGCTAGCATATACATTCGTTTTTTCTCACAGGAATTGAATTGAATATGGGAAATTATTTAGAAGAGCCCTATGTTCATTTGAAATTCCAGATATATAGTCAATCAATTTGCATTTACAGGAATGACTTTTCTGCAGATTAAAAATATTGTTTTGCTTACGTAAGGGTATATTTTCGTATTTTCTCACAGGTATTGAAATACTCTTGGAAAATGACTTCGAAACGCCAAATATTATAATTTAATTCCAGGTACTAAAATCAAATTCTCGTGTCTAGTATGTGTTTTCCCAAACAAATAATAATCATTTTTCAGACGCTAGCATATACATTCGTTTTTTCTCACAGGAATTGAATTGAATATGGGAAATTATTTAGAAGAGCCCTATGTTCATTTGAAATTCCAGATATATAATCAATCAATTTGCATTTACAGGAATGACTTTTCTGCAGATTAAAAATATTGTTTTGCTTACGTAAGGGTATATTTTCGTATTTTCTCACAGGTATTGAAATACTCTTGGAAAATGACTTCGAAACGCCAAATATTATAATTTAATTCCAGGTACTAAAATCAAATTCTCGTGTCTAGTATGTGTTTTCCCAAACAAATAATAATCATTTTTCAGACGCTAGCATATACATTCGTTTTTTCTCACAGGAATTGAATTGAATATGGGAAATTATTTAGAAGAGCCCTATGTTCATTTGAAATTCCAGATATATAGTCAATCAATTTGCATTTACAGGAATGACTTTTCTGCAGATTAAAAATATTGTTTTGCTTACGTAAGGGTATATTTTCGTATTTTCTCACAGGTATTGAAATACTCTTGGAAAATGACTTCGAAACGCCAAATATTATAATTTAATTCCAGGTACTAAAATCAAATTCTCGTGTCTAGTATGTGTTTTCCCAAACAAATAATAATCATTTTTCAGACGCTAGCATATACATTCGTTTTTTCTCACAGGAATTGAATTGAATATGGGAAATTATTTAGAAGAGCCCTATGTTCATTTGAAATTCCAGATATATAGTCAATCAATTTGCATTTACAGGAATGACTTTTCTGCAGATTAAAAATATTGTTTTGCTTACGTAAGGGTATATTTTCGTATTTTCTCACAGGTATTGAAATACTCTTGGAAAATGACTTCGAAACGCCAAATATTATAATTTAATTCCAGGTACTAAAATCAAATTCTCGTGTATAGTATGTGTTTTCCCAAACAAATAATAATCATTTTTCAGACGCTAGCATATACATTCGTTTTTTCTCACAGGAATTGAATTGAATATGGGAAATTATTTAGAAGAGCCCTATGTTCATTTGAAATTCCAGATATATAGTCAATCAATTTCCATTTACAGGAATGACTTTTCTGCAGATTAAAAATATTGTTTTGCTTACGTAAGGGTATATTTTCGTATTTTCTCACAGGTATTGAAATACTCTTGGAAAATGACTTCGAAACGCCAAATATTATAATTTAATTCCAGGTACTAAAATCAAATTCTCGTGTCTAGTATGTCTTTTCCCAAACAAATAATAATCATTTTTCAGACGCTAGCATATACATTCGTTTTTTCTCACAGGAATTGAATTGAATATGGGAAATTATTTAGAAGAGCCCTATGTTCATTTGAAATTCCAGATATATAGTCAATCAATTTGCATTTACAGGAATGACTTTTCTGCAGATTAAAAATATTGTTTTGCTTACGTAAGGGTATATTTTCGTATTTTCTCACAGGTATTGAAATACTCTTGGAAAATGACTTCGAAACGCCAAATATTATAATTTAATTCCAGGTACTAAAATCAAATTCTCGTGTCTAGTATGTCTTTTCCCAAACAAATAATAATCATTTTTCAGACGCTAGCATATACATTCGTTTTTTCTCACAGGAATTGAATTGAATATGGGAAATTATTTAGAAGAGCCCTATGTTCATTTGAAATTCCAGATATATAGTCAATCAATTTGCATTTACAGGAATGACTTTTCTGCAGATTAAAAATATTGTTTTGCTTACGTAAGGGTATATTTTCGTATTTTCTCACAGGTATTGAAATACTCTTGGAAAATGACTTCGAAACGCCAAATATTATAATTTAATTCCAGGTACTAAAATCAAATTCTCGTGTCTAGTATGTCTTTTCCCAAACAAATAATAATCATTTTTCAGACGCTAGCATATACATTCGTTTTTTCTCACAGGAATTGAATTGAATATGGGAAATTATTTAGAAGAGCCCTATGTTCATTTGAAATTCCAGATATATAGTCAATCAATTTGCATTTACAGGAATGACTTTTCTGCAGATTAAAAATATTGTTTTGCTTACGTAAGGGTATATTTTCGTATTTTCTCACAGGTATTGAAATACTCTTGGAAAATGACTTCGAAACGCCAAATATTATAATTTAATTCCAGGTACTAAAATCAAATTCTCGTGTATAGTATGTGTTTTCCCAAACAAATAATAATCATTTTTCAGACGCTAGCATATACATTCGTTTTTTCTCACAGGAATTGAATTGAATATGGGAAATTATTTAGAAGAGCCCTATGTTCATTTGAAATTTCAGATATATAATCAATCAATTTGCATTTACAGGAATGACTTTTCTGCAGATTAAAAATATTGTTTTGCTTACGTAAGGGTATATTTTCGTATTTTCTCACAGGTATTGAAATACTCTTGGAAAATGACTTCGAAACGCCAAATATTATAATTTAATTCCAGGTACTAAAATCAAATTCTCGTGTCTAGTATGTCTTTTCCCAAACAAATAATAATCATTTTTCAGACGCTAGCATATACATTCGTTTTTTCTCACAGGAATTGAATTGAATATGGGAAATTATTTAGAAGAGCCCTATGTTCATTTGAAATTCCAGATATATAGTCAATCAATTTGCATTTACAGGAATGACTTTTCTGCAGATTAAAAATATTGTTTTGCTTACGTAAGGGTATATTTTCGTATTTTCTCACAGGTATTGAAATACTCTTGGAAAATGACTTCGAAACGCCAAATATTATAATTTAATTCCAGGTACTAAAATCAAATTCTCGTGTATAGTATGTGTTTTCCCAAACAAATAATAATCATTTTTCAGACGCTAGCATATACATTCGTTTTTTCTCACAGGAATTGAATTGAATATGGGAAATTATTTAGAAGAGCCCTATGTTCATTTGAAATTTCAGATATATAATCAATCAATTTGCATTTACAGGAATGACTTTTCTGCAGATTAAAAATATTGTTTTGCTTACGTAAGGGTATATTTTCGTATTTTCTCACAGGTATTGAAATACTCTTGGAAAATGACTTCGAAACGCCAAATATTATAATTTAATTCCAGGTACTAAAATCAAATTCTCGTGTCTAGTATGTCTTTTCCCAAACAAATAATAATCATTTTTCAGACGCTAGCATATACATTCGTTTTTTCTCACAGGAATTGAATTGAATATGGGAAATTATTTAGAAGAGCCCTATGTTCATTTGAAATTCCAGATATATAGTCAATCAATTTGCATTTACAGGAATGACTTTTCTGCAGATTAAAAATATTGTTTTGCTTACGTAAGGGTATATTTTCGTATTTTCTCACAGGTATTGAAATACTCTTGGAAAATGACTTCGAAACGCCAAATATTATAATTTAATTCCAGGTACTAAAATCAAATTCTCGTGTATAGTATGTGTTTTCCCAAACAAATAATAATCATTTTTCAGACGCTAGCATATACATTCGTTTTTTCTCACAGGAATTGAATTGAATATGGGAAATTATTTAGAAGAGCCCTATGTTCATTTGAAATTTCAGATATATAATCAATCAATTTGCATTTACAGGAATGACTTTTCTGCAGATTAAAAATATTGTTTTGCTTACGTAAGGGTATATTTTCGTATTTTCTCACAGGTATTGAAATACTCTTGGAAAATGACTTCGAAACGCCAAATATTATAATTTAATTCCAGGTACTAAAATCAAATTCTCGTGTATAGTATGTGTTTTCCCAAACAAATAATAATCATTTTTCAGACGCTAGCATATACATTCGTTTTTTCTCACAGGAATTGAATTGAATATGGGAAATTATTTAGAAGAGCCCTATGTTCATTTGAAATTTCAGATATATAATCAATCAATTTGCATTTACAGGAATGACTTTTCTGCAGATTAAAAATATTGTTTTGCTTACGTAAGGGTATATTTTCGTATTTTCTCACAGGTATTGAAATACTCTTGGAAAATGACTTCGAAACGCCAAATATTATAATTTAATTCCAGGTACTAAAATCAAATTCTCGTGTATAGTATGTGTTTTCCCAAACAAATAATAATCATTTTTCAGACGCTAGCATATACATTCGTTTTTTCTCACAGGAATTGAATTGAATATGGGAAATTATTTAGAAGAGCCCTATGTTCATTTGAAATTTCAGATATATAATCAATCAATTTGCATTTACAGGAATGACTTTTCTGCAGATTAAAAATATTGTTTTGCTTACGTAAGGGTATATTTTCGTATTTTCTCACAGGTATTGAAATACTCTTGGAAAATGACTTCGAAACGCCAAATATTATAATTTAATTCCAGGTACTAAAATCAAATTCTCGTGTATAGTATGTGTTTTCCCAAACAAATAATAATCATTTTTCAGACGCTAGCATATACATTCGTTTTTTCTCACAGGAATTGAATTGAATATGGGAAATTATTTAGAAGAGCCCTATGTTCATTTGAAATTTCAGATATATAATCAATCAATTTGCATTTACAGGAATGACTTTTCTGCAGATTAAAAATATTGTTTTGCTTACGTAAGGGTATATTTTCGTATTTTCTCACAGGTATTGAAATACTCTTGGAAAATGACTTCGAAACGCCAAATATTATAATTTAATTCCAGGTACTAAAATCAAATTCTCGTGTCTAGTATGTCTTTTCCCAAACAAATAATAATCATTTTTCAGACGCTAGCATATACATTCGTTTTTTCTCACAGGAATTGAATTGAATATGGGAAATTATTTAGAAGAGCCCTATGTTCATTTGAAATTTCAGATATATAATCAATCAATTTGCATTTACAGGAATGACTTTTCTGCAGATTAAAAATATTGTTTTGCTTACGTAAGGGTATATTTTCGTATTTTCTCACAGGTATTGAAATACTCTTGGAAAATGACTTCGAAACGCCAAATATTATAATTTAATTCCAGGTACTAAAATCAAATTCTCGTGTCTAGTATGTCTTTTCCCAAACAAATAATAATCATTTTTCAGACGCTAGCATATACATTCGTTTTTTCTCACAGGAATTGAATTGAATATGGGAAATTATTTAGACGAGCCCTATGTTCATTTGAAATTCCAGATATATTGTCAATCAATTTGCATTTACAGGAATGACTTTTCTGCAGATTAAAAATATTGTTTTGCTTACGTAAGGGTATATTTTCGTATTTTCTCACAGGTATTGAAATACTCTTGGAAAATGACTTCGAAACGCCAAATATTATAATTTAATTCCAGGTACTAAAATCAAATTCTCGTGTCTAGTATGTCTTTTCCCAAACAAATAATAATCATTTTTCAGACGCTAGCATATACATTCGTTTTTTCTCACAGGAATTGAATTGAATATGGGAAATTATTTAGAAGAGCCCTATGTTCATTTGAAATTTCAGATATATAATCAATCAATTTGCATTTACAGGAATGACTTTTCTGCAGATTAAAAATATTGTTTTGCTTACGTAAGGGTATATTTTCGTATTTTCTCACAGGTATTGAAATACTCTTGGAAAATGACTTCGAAACGCCAAATATTATTATTTTATTCCAGGTACTAAAATCAAATTCTCGTGTCTAGTATGTCTTTTCCCAAACAAATAATAATCATTTTTCAGACGCTAGCATATACATTCGTTTTTTCTTTCAGGAATCTAATTGAAGATGGGAAATTATTTAGACGAGCCCTATGTTCATTTGAAATTCCAGATATATAGTCAATCAATTTGCATTTACAGGAATGACTTTTCTGCAGATTAAAAATATTGTTTTGCTTACGTAAGGGTATATTTTCGTATTTTCTCACAGGTATTGAAATACTCTTGGAAAATGACTTCGAAACGCCAAATATTATAATTTAATTCCAGGTACTAAAATCAAATTCTCGTGTCTAGTATGTCTTTTCCCAAACAAATAATAATCATTTTTCAGACGCTAGCATATACATTCGTTTTTTCTTTCAGGAATCTAATTGAAGATGGGAAATTATTTAGACGAGCCCTATGTTCATTTGAAATTCCAGATATATAGTCAATCAATTTGCATTTACAGGAATGACTTTTCTGCAGATTAAAAATATTGTTTTGCTTACGTAAGGGTATATTTTCGTATTTTCTCACAGGTATTGAAATACTCTTGGAAAATGACTTCGAAACGCCAAATATTATAATTTAATTCCAGGTACTAAAATCAAATTCTCGTGTCTAGTATGTCTTTTCCCAAGCAAATAATAATCATTTTTCAGACGCTAGCATATACATTCGTTTTTTCTTTCAGGAATCTAATTGAATATGGGAAATTATTTAGACGAGCCCTATGTTCATTTGAAATTCCAGATATATAGTCAATCAATTTGCATTTACAGGAATGACTTTTCTGCAGATTAAAAATATTGTTTTGCTTACGTAAGGGTATATTTTCGTATTTTCTCACAGGTATTGAAATACTCTTGGAAAATGACTTCGAAACGCCAAATATTATAATTTAATTCCAGGTACTAAAATCAAATTCTCGTGTCTAGTATGTCTTTTCCCAAACAAATAATAATCATTTTTCAGACGCTAGCATATACATTCGTTTTTTCTTTCAGGAATCTAATTGAAGATGGGAAATTATTTAGACGAGCCCTATGTTCATTTGAAATTCCAGATATATAGTCAATCAATTTGCATTTACAGGAATGACTTTTCTGCAGATTAAAAATATTGTTTTGCTTACGTAAGGGTATATTTTCGTATTTTCTCACAGGTATTGAAATACTCTTGGAAAATGACTTCGAAACGCCAAATATTATAATTTAATTCCAGGTACTAAAATCAAATTCTCGTGTCTAGTATGTCTTTTCCCAAACAAATAATAATCATTTTTCAGACGCTAGCATATACATTCGTTTTTTCTCACAGGAATTGAATTGAATATGGGAAATTATTTAGAAGAGCCCTATGTTCATTTGAAATTTCAGATATATAGTCAATCAATTTGCATTTACAGGAATGACTTTTCTGCAGATTAAAAATATTGTTTTGCTTACGTAAGGGTATATTTTCGTATTTTCTCACAGGTATTGAAATACTCTTGGAAAATGACTTCGAAACGCCAAATATTATAATTTAATTCCAGGTACTAAAATCAAATTCTCGTGTCTAGTATGTCTTTTCCCAAACAAATAATAATCATTTTTCAGACGCTAGCATATACATTCGTTTTTTCTCACAGGAATTGAATTGAATATGGGAAATTATTTAGAAGAGCCCTATGTTCATTTGAAATTTCAGATATATAGTCAATCAATTTGCATTTACAGGAATGACTTTTCTGCAGATTAAAAATATTGTTTTGCTTACGTAAGGGTATATTTTCGTATTTTCTCACAGGTATTGAAATACTCTTGGAAAATGACTTCGAAACGCCAAATATTATAATTTAATTCCAGGTACTAAAATCAAATTCTCGTGTCTAGTATGTCTTTTCCCAAACAAATAATAATCATTTTTCAGACGCTAGCATATACATTCGTTTTTTCTCACAGGAATTGAATTGAATATGGGAAATTATTTAGAAGAGCCCTATGTTCATTTGAAATTTCAGATATATAATCAATCAATTTGCATTTACAGGAATGACTTTTCTGCAGATTAAAAATATTGTTTTGCTTACGTAAGGGTATATTTTCGTATTTTCTCACAGGTATTGAAATACTCTTGGAAAATGACTTCGAAACGCCAAATATTATAATTTAATTCCAGGTACTAAAATCAAATTCTCGTGTCTAGTATGTCTTTTCCCAAACAAATAATAATCATTTTTCAGACGCTAGCATATACATTCGTTTTTTCTCACAGGAATTGAATTGAATATGGGAAATTATTTAGAAGAGCCCTATGTTCATTTGAAATTTCAGATATATAATCAATCAATTTGCATTTACAGGGTAGACTTTTCTGCAGATTAAAAATATTGTTTTGCTTACGTAAGGGTATATTTTCGTATTTTCTCACAGGTATTGAAATACTCTTGGAAAATGACTTCGAAACGCCAAATATTATTATTTTATTCCAGGTACTAAAATAAAATTCTCGTGTCTAGTATGTCTTTTTCCAAGCAAATAATAATCATTTTTCAGACGCTAGCATATACATTCGTTTTTTCTTTCAGGAATCTAATTGAAGATGGGAAATTATTTAGACGAGCCCTATGTTCATTTGAAATTCCAGATATATAGTCAATCAATTTGCATTTACAGGAATGACTTTTCTGCAGATTAAAAATATTGTTTTGCTTACGTAAGGGTATATTTTCGTATTTTCTCACAGGTATTGAAATACTCTTGGAAAATGACTTCGAAACGCCAAATATTATAATTTAATTCCAGGTACTAAAATCAAATTCTCGTGTCTAGTATGTCTTTTCCCAAACAAATAATAATCATTTTTCAGACGCTAGCATATACATTCGTTTTTTCTCACAGGAATTGAATTGAATATGGGAAATTATTTAGAAGAGCCCTATGTTCATTTGAAATTTCAGATATATAGTCAATCAATTTGCATTTACAGGGTAGACTTTTCTGCAGATTAAAAATATTGTTTTGCTTACGTAAGGGTATATTTTCGTATTTTCTCACAGGTATTGAAATACTCTTGGAAAATGACTTCGAAACGCCAAATATTATAATTTAATTCCAGGTACTAAAATCAAATTCTCGTGTCTAGTATGTCTTTTCCCAAACAAATAATAATCATTTTTCAGACGCTAGCATATACATTCGTTTTTTCTCACAGGAATTGAATTGAATATGGGAAATTATTTAGAAGAGCCCTATGTTCATTTGAAATTTCAGATATATAATCAATCAATTTGCATTTACAGGGTAGACTTTTCTGCAGATTAAAAATATTGTTTTGCTTACGTAAGGGTATATTTTCGTATTTTCTCACAGGTATTGAAATACTCTTGGAAAATGACTTCGAAACGCCAAATATTATTATTTTATTCCAGGTACTAAAATAAAATTCTCGTGTCTAGTATGTCTTTTTCCAAGCAAATAATAATCATTTTTCAGACGCTAGCATATACATTCGTTTTTTCTTTCAGGAATCTAATTGAAGATGGGAAATTATTTAGACGAGCCCTATGTTCATTTGAAATTCCAGATATATAGTCAATCAATTTGCATTTACAGGAATGACTTTTCTGCAGATTAAAAATATTGTTTTGCTTACGTAAGGGTATATTTTCGTATTTTCTCACAGGTATTGAAATACTCTTGGAAAATGACTTCGAAACGCCAAATATTATAATTTAATTCCAGGTACTAAAATCAAATTCTCGTGTCTAGTATGTCTTTTCCCAAACAAATAATAATCATTTTTCAGACGCTAGCATATACATTCGTTTTTTCTCACAGGAATTGAATTGAATATGGGAAATTATTTAGAAGAGCCCTATGTTCATTTGAAATTTCAGATATATAGTCAATCAATTTGCATTTACAGGAATGACTTTTCTGCAGATTAAAAATATTGTTTTGCTTACGTAAGGGTATATTTTCGTATTTTCTCACAGGTATTGAAATACTCTTGGAAAATGACTTCGAAACGCCAAATATTATAATTTAATTCCAGGTACTAAAATCAAATTCTCGTGTCTAGTATGTCTTTTCCCAAACAAATAATAATCATTTTTCAGACGCTAGCATATACATTCGTTTTTTCTCACAGGAATTGAATTGAATATGGGAAATTATTTAGAAGAGCCCTATGTTCATTTGAAATTTCAGATATATAATCAATCAATTTGCATTTACAGGGTAGACTTTTCTGCAGATTAAAAATATTGTTTTGCTTACGTAAGGGTATATTTTCGTATTTTCTCACAGGTATTGAAATACTCTTGGAAAATGACTTCGAAACGCCAAATATTATTATTTTATTCCAGGTACTAAAATAAAATTCTCGTGTCTAGTATGTCTTTTTCCAAGCAAATAATAATCATTTTTCAGACGCTAGCATATACATTCGTTTTTTCTTTCAGGAATCTAATTGAAGATGGGAAATTATTTAGACGAGCCCTATGTTCATTTGAAATTCCAGATATATAGTCAATCAATTTGCATTTACAGGAATGACTTTTCTGCAGATTAAAAATATTGTTTTGCTTACGTAAGGGTATATTTTCGTATTTTCTCACAGGTATTGAAATACTCTTGGAAAATGACTTCGAAACGCCAAATATTATAATTTAATTCCAGGTACTAAAATCAAATTCTCGTGTCTAGTATGTCTTTTCCCAAACAAATAATAATCATTTTTCAGACGCTAGCATATACATTCGTTTTTTCTCACAGGAATTGAATTGAATATGGGAAATTATTTAGAAGAGCCCTATGTTCATTTGAAATTTCAGATATATAGTCAATCAATTTGCATTTACAGGAATGACTTTTCTGCAGATTAAAAATATTGTTTTGCTTACGTAAGGGTATATTTTCGTATTTTCTCACAGGTATTGAAATACTCTTGGAAAATGACTTCGAAACGCCAAATATTATAATTTAATTCCAGGTACTAAAATCAAATTCTCGTGTCTAGTATGTCTTTTCCCAAACAAATAATAATCATTTTTCAGACGCTAGCATATACATTCGTTTTTTCTCACAGGAATTGAATTGAATATGGGAAATTATTTAGAAGAGCCCTATGTTCATTTGAAATTCCAGATATATAATCAATCAATTTGCATTTACAGGGTAGACTTTTCTGCAGATTAAAAATATTGTTTTGCTTACGTAAGGGTATATTTTCGTATTTTCTCACAGGTATTGAAATACTCTTGGAAAATGACTTCGAAACGCCAAATATTATTATTTTATTCCAGGTACTAAAATAAAATTCTCGTGTCTAGTATGTCTTTTTCCAAGCAAATAATAATCATTTTTCAGACGCTAGCATATACATTCGTTTTTTCTTTCAGGAATCTAATTGAAGATGGGAAATTATTTAGACGAGCCCTATGTTCATTTGAAATTCCAGATATATAGTCAATCAATTTGCATTTACAGGAATGACTTTTCTGCAGATTAAAAATATTGTTTTGCTTACGTAAGGGTATATTTTCGTATTTTCTCACAGGTATTGAAATACTCTTGGAAAATGACTTCGAAACGCCAAATATTATAATTTAATTCCAGGTACTAAAATCAAATTCTCGTGTCTAGTATGTCTTTTCCCAAACAAATAATAATCATTTTTCAGACGCTAGCATATACATTCGTTTTTTCTCACAGGAATTGAATTGAATATGGGAAATTATTTAGAAGAGCCCTATGTTCATTTGAAATTTCAGATATATAGTCAATCAATTTGCATTTACAGGAATGACTTTTCTGCAGATTAAAAATATTGTTTTGCTTACGTAAGGGTATATTTTCGTATTTTCTCACAGGTATTGAAATACTCTTGGAAAATGACTTCGAAACGCCAAATATTATAATTTAATTCCAGGTACTAAAATCAAATTCTCGTGTCTAGTATGTCTTTTCCCAAACAAATAATAATCATTTTTCAGACGCTAGCATATACATTCGTTTTTTCTCACAGGAATTGAATTGAATATGGGAAATTATTTAGAAGAGCCCTATGTTCATTTGAAATTTCAGATATATAGTCAATCAATTTGCATTTACAGGAATGACTTTTCTGCAGATTAAAAATATTGTTTTGCTTACGTAAGGGTATATTTTCGTATTTTCTCACAGGTATTGAAATACTCTTGGAAAATGACTTCGAAACGCCAAATATTATAATTTAATTCCAGGTACTAAAATCAAATTCTCGTGTCTAGTATGTCTTTTCCCAAACAAATAATAATCATTTTTCAGACGCTAGCATATACATTCGTTTTTTCTTTCAGGAATCTAATTGAAGATGGGAAATTATTTAGACGAGCCCTATGTTCATTTGAAATTCCAGATATATAGTCAATCAATTTGCATTTACAGGAATGACTTTTCTGCAGATTAAAAATATTGTTTTGCTTACGTAAGGGTATATTTTCGTATTTTCTCACAGGTATTGAAATACTCTTGGAAAATGACTTCGAAACGCCAAATATTATAATTTAATTCCAGGTACTAAAATCAAATTCTCGTGTCTAGTATGTCTTTTCCCAAACAAATAATAATCATTTTTCAGACGCTAGCATATACATTCGTTTTTTCTCACAGGAATTGAATTGAATATGGGAAATTATTTAGAAGAGCCCTATGTTCATTTGAAATTTCAGATATATAGTCAATCAATTTGCATTTACAGGAATGACTTTTCTGCAGATTAAAAATATTGTTTTGCTTACGTAAGGGTATATTTTCGTATTTTCTCACAGGTATTGAAATACTCTTGGAAAATGACTTCGAAACGCCAAATATTATAATTTAATTCCAGGTACTAAAATCAAATTCTCGTGTCTAGTATGTCTTTTCCCAAACAAATAATAATCATTTTTCAGACGCTAGCATATACATTCGTTTTTTCTCACAGGAATTGAATTGAATATGGGAAATTATTTAGAAGAGCCCTATGTTCATTTGAAATTTCAGATATATAGTCAATCAATTTGCATTTACAGGAATGACTTTTCTGCAGATTAAAAATATTGTTTTGCTTACGTAAGGGTATATTTTCGTATTTTCTCACAGGTATTGAAATACTCTTGGAAAATGACTTCGAAACGCCAAATATTATAATTTAATTCCAGGTACTAAAATCAAATTCTCGTGTCTAGTATGTCTTTTCCCAAACAAATAATAATCATTTTTCAGACGCTAGCATATACATTCGTTTTTTCTCACAGGAATTGAATTGAATATGGGAAATTATTTAGAAGAGCCCTATGTTCATTTGAAATTTCAGATATATAGTCAATCAATTTGCATTTACAGGAATGACTTTTCTGCAGATTAAAAATATTGTTTTGCTTACGTAAGGGTATATTTTCGTATTTTCTCACAGGTATTGAAATACTCTTGGAAAATGACTTCGAAACGCCAAATATTATAATTTAATTCCAGGTACTAAAATCAAATTCTCGTGTCTAGTATGTCTTTTTCCAAGCAAATAATAATCATTTTTCAGACGCTAGCATATACATTCGTTTTTTCTTTCAGGAATCTAATTGAAGATGGGAAATTATTTAGACGAGCCCTATGTTCATTTGAAATTCCAGATATATAGTCAATCAATTTGCATTTACAGGAATGACTTTTCTGCAGATTAAAAATATTGTTTTGCTTACGTAAGGGTATATTTTCGTATTTTCTCACAGGTATTGAAATACTCTTGGAAAATGACTTCGAAACGCCAAATATTATAATTTAATTCCAGGTACTAAAATCAAATTCTCGTGTCTAGTATGTCTTTTCCCAAACAAATAATAATCATTTTTCAGACGCTAGCATATACATTCGTTTTTTCTCACAGGAATTGAATTGAATATGGGAAATTATTTAGAAGAGCCCTATGTTCATTTGAAATTTCAGATATATAATCAATCAATTTGCATTTACAGGGTAGACTTTTCTGCAGATTAAAAATATTGTTTTGCTTACGTAAGGGTATATTTTCGTATTTTCTCACAGGTATTGAAATACTCTTGGAAAATGACTTCGAAACGCCAAATATTATAATTTAATTCCAGGTACTAAAATAAAATTCTCGTGTCTAGTATGTCTTTTCCCAAACAAATAATAATCATTTTTCAGACGCTAGCATATACATTCGTTTTTTCTCACAGGAATTGAATTGAATATGGGAAATTATTTAGAAGAGCCCTATGTTCATTTGAAATTTCAGATATATAGTCAATCAATTTGCATTTACAGGAATGACTTTTCTGCAGATTAAAAATATTGTTTTGCTTACGTAAGGGTATATTTTCGTATTTTCTCACAGGTATTGAAATACTCTTGGAAAATGACTTCGAAACGCCAAATATTATAATTTAATTCCAGGTACTAAAATCAAATTCTCGTGTCTAGTATGTCTTTTCCCAAACAAATAATAATCATTTTTCAGACGCTAGCATATACATTCGTTTTTTCTCACAGGAATTGAATTGAATATGGGAAATTATTTAGAAGAGCCCTATGTTCATTTGAAATTTCAGATATATAATCAATCAATTTGCATTTACAGGGTAGACTTTTCTGCAGATTAAAAATATTGTTTTGCTTACGTAAGGGTATATTTTCGTATTTTCTCACAGGTATTGAAATACTCTTGGAAAATGACTTCGAAACGCCAAATATTATAATTTAATTCCAGGTACTAAAATCAAATTCTCGTGTCTAGTATGTCTTTTCCCAAACAAATAATAATCATTTTTCAGACGCTAGCATATACATTCGTTTTTTCTCACAGGAATTGAATTGAATATGGGAAATTATTTAGAAGAGCCCTATGTTCATTTGAAATTTCAGATATATAATCAATCAATTTGCATTTACAGGGTAGACTTTTCTGCAGATTAAAAATATTGTTTTGCTTACGTAAGGGTATATTTTCGTATTTTCTCACAGGTATTGAAATACTCTTGGAAAATGACTTCGAAACGCCAAATATTATAATTTAATTCCAGGTACTAAAATCAAATTCTCGTGTCTAGTATGTCTTTTCCCAAACAAATAATAATCATTTTTCAGACGCTAGCATATACATTCGTTTTTTCTTTCAGGAATCTAATTGAAGATGGGAAATTATTTAGACGAGCCCTATGTTCATTTGAAATTCCAGATATATAGTCAATCAATTTGCATTTACAGGAATGACTTTTCTGCAGATTAAAAATATTGTTTTGCTTACGTAAGGGTATATTTTCGTATTTTCTCACAGGTATTGAAATACTCTTGGAAAATGACTTCGAAACGCCAAATATTATAATTTAATTCCAGGTACTAAAATCAAATTCTCGTGTCTAGTATGTCTTTTCCCAAGCAAATAATAATCATTTTTCAGACGCTAGCATATACATTCGTTTTTTCTTTCAGGAATCTAATTGAAGATGGGAAATTATTTAGACGAGCCCTATGTTCATTTGAAATTCCAGATATATAGTCAATCAATTTGCATTTACAGGAATGACTTTTCTGCAGATTAAAAATATTGTTTTGCTTACGTAAGGGTATATTTTCGTATTTTCTCACAGGTATTGAAATACTCTTGGAAAATGACTTCGAAACGCCAAATATTATAATTTAATTCCAGGTACTAAAATCAAATTCTCGTGTCTAGTATGTCTTTTCCCAAACAAATAATAATCATTTTTCAGACGCTAGCATATACATTCGTTTTTTCTCACAGGAATTGAATTGAATATGGGAAATTATTTAGAAGAGCCCTATGTTCATTTGAAATTCCAGATATATAGTCAATCAATTTGCATTTACAGGAATGACTTTTCTGCAGATTAAAAATATTGTTTTGCTTACGTAAGGGTATATTTTCGTATTTTCTCACAGGTATTGAAATACTCTTGGAAAATGACTTCGAAACGCCAAATATTATAATTTAATTCCAGGTACTAAAATCAAATTCTCGTGTCTAGTATGTCTTTTCCCAAACAAATAATAATCATTTTTCAGACGCTAGCATATACATTCGTTTTTTCTTTCAGGAATCTAATTGAAGATGGGAAATTATTTAGAAGAGCCCTATGTTCATTTGAAATTTCAGATATATAATCAATCAATTTGCATTTACAGGGTAGACTTTTCTGCAGATTAAAAATATTGTTTTGCTTACGTAAGGGTATATTTTCGTATTTTCTCACAGGTATTGAAATACTCTTGGAAAATGACTTCGAAACGCCAAATATTATTATTTTATTCCAGGTACTAAAATAAAATTCTCGTGTCTAGTATGTCTTTTCCCAAACAAATAATAATCATTTTTCAGACGCTAGCATATACATTCGTTTTTTCTCACAGGAATTGAATTGAATATGGGAAATTATTTAGAAGAGCCCTATGTTCATTTGAAATTCCAGATATATAGTCAATCAATTTGCATTTACAGGAATGACTTTTCTGCAGATTAAAAATATTGTTTTGCTTACGTAAGGGTATATTTTCGTATTTTCTCACAGGTATTGAAATACTCTTGGAAAATGACTTCGAAACGCCAAATATTATAATTTAATTCCAGGTACTAAAATCAAATTCTCGTGTCTAGTATGTCTTTTCCCAAACAAATAATAATCATTTTTCAGACGCTAGCATATACATTCGTTTTTTCTCACAGGAATTGAATTGAATATGGGAAATTATTTAGAAGAGCCCTATGTTCATTTGAAATTTCAGATATATAATCAATCAATTTGCATTTACAGGGTAGACTTTTCTGCAGATTAAAAATATTGTTTTGCTTACGTAAGGGTATATTTTCGTATTTTCTCACAGGTATTGAAATACTCTTGGAAAATGACTTCGAAACGCCAAATATTATAATTTAATTCCAGGTACTAAAATCAAATTCTCGTGTCTAGTATGTCTTTTCCCAAACAAATAATAATCATTTTTCAGACGCTAGCATATACATTCGTTTTTTCTCACAGGAATTGAATTGAATATGGGAAATTATTTAGAAGAGCCCTATGTTCATTTGAAATTTCAGATATATAATCAATCAATTTGCATTTACAGGGTAGACTTTTCTGCAGATTAAAAATATTGTTTTGCTTACGTAAGGGTATATTTTCGTATTTTCTCACAGGTATTGAAATACTCTTGGAAAATGACTTCGAAACGCCAAATATTATTATTTTATTCCAGGTACTAAAATAAAATTCTCGTGTCTAGTATGTCTTTTCCCAAACAAATAATAATCATTTTTCAGACGCTAGCATATACATTCGTTTTTTCTCACAGGAATTGAATTGAATATGGGAAATTATTTAGAAGAGCCCTATGTTCATTTGAAATTTCAGATATATAGTCAATCAATTTGCATTTACAGGAATGACTTTTCTGCAGATTAAAAATATTGTTTTGCTTACGTAAGGGTATATTTTCGTATTTTCTCACAGGTATTGAAATACTCTTGGAAAATGACTTCGAAACGCCAAATATTATAATTTAATTCCAGGTACTAAAATCAAATTCTCGTGTCTAGTATGTCTTTTCCCAAACAAATAATAATCATTTTTCAGACGCTAGCATATACATTCGTTTTTTCTCACAGGAATTGAATTGAATATGGGAAATTATTTAGAAGAGCCCTATGTTCATTTGAAATTTCAGATATATAATCAATCAATTTGCATTTACAGGGTAGACTTTTCTGCAGATTAAAAATATTGTTTTGCTTACGTAAGGGTATATTTTCGTATTTTCTCACAGGTATTGAAATACTCTTGGAAAATGACTTCGAAACGCCAAATATTATTATTTTATTCCAGGTACTAAAATAAAATTCTCGTGTCTAGTATGTCTTTTTCCAAGCAAATAATAATCATTTTTCAGACGCCAGCATATGCTCGTTTTTTTCATAGAAATGGAGTTAAAAATGGGAAGTCATTTATAAAAGCCTAATGTTCATTTGAAATTCCAGATATATTATCAAATAATTTGTATTTTCCGAGTGACTTTTCTCCAGATTTAAATAAACGTTTTGCTTCCGAAAAGGCATATCTTTGATTTTCTCTCACAGGCTTTGAAATACTCAGTGAATATCACGTCGAAACGAATAATAGCATTTTATAAGTCTAGGTACTAAAATAAAATTTTGCATATCAAGAATGTCTTTTCCCAAACAAATAATAATCATTAATTGAAGACACAAGCATTTACATTCGTTTTCTCTCAAGGTGTTGAATTGGCGATGGGAAATTATTTAGAAAAGTCGTATGTTTATTTGAAATTCCAGATAAATAATCAATCAATTTGTATTCACCGAGTGACTTTTCTACATATTAAAATAAACGTCTTGCTAACGTAAAGGCATATTTTCGTATTCATTCACAGGCTTTGAAATTCACAGGGAAAATCACTTCGAAACGCCAAATATTAATGTTTAATTCCAGGTACTAAAATCAAATTTTGCATGACTAGAGATTTTTTCCCAAACAAATAAAAATCTCTTATGAAACGATAGCTTATATATAAATGTTTTCACACCCGAATGGAATCAACGGATGAGAAATCATTTAGAAAAGCCTATTTTTCATATAAAATTCCATATATAAAGTCAATCAATTTGCATGTACAGGAATGACCTTTCTCAAAATTTAAAAGACGGTTTGTCACGTATAGGCATATTTTCGTTGCACAGGGTAAACTTTTCTGCAGATTAAAATAATTGTTTAGCAAACGTAAGCGCATATTTTTGTTGTGTCTCACAGGCTTTAAAATACTCAGGGAAAATCATTTCGATACGCCAAATATTATTATTTAACTCCAGGTACTTAAATAAACTTTATTATATCTTGAATATATTTTCCCAAACAATTAATAATCATTTTTAAGACGCTGACATATACATTCTTTTTTTCTTTCAGGAATTGAATTGAAGATGGGAAATAATTTAGAAGAGCCCTATGTTCATTTAAAAATTCCAGATATATAGTCAATCAATACGCATTTTCAGGAATGACTTTTTCCAGATTAAAATTAAGATTTAGCTTCCAAAAATGCATATCTTCTTTTTCCTTTACAGACTCTGAAATACTCAGATAATTACACTTCGAATGGCCAAATATTATTATATAATTCTAGGTACTAAAATCAAACTTTGCATGTCAGGAATGTCTGTTCTCAAACAAAGAATTATCATAATTTTGAACGCTAGTGTATGCATTCCTTTTTTCTCACAGGTGTTGAATTGACGATGGGAAATCATTTAGAGAAGCAAATTGTTCATTTGAATTTCCAAATATATAATCAATAATTTGCATTTACAGGGTAGACTTTTCTGCAGATTAAAAATATTGTTTACGCAGGGGCATATTTTCGTTTTCTCTCATAGGCTTTGAAATACTTTTGGAAAATGACTTCGAAACGCCAAATATTATTATTATATTCCAGGTACTAAAATCAAATTCTCGTGTCTAGTATATCTTTTCACAAACAAAAAATAATCATTTTTCAGACGCCAGCATATGCTTGATTTTTTCACAGGAATGGAGTTAAAGATGGGAAGACATTTAGAAAAGCCTAATGTTCATTTGATATTCCAGGTATATTATCAAATAATTACTCCATTAACTAGTTAAACATACTACTTAGCAATAACATTGCCCGCTTGAAATGTAATTTAAGAACACGTATATTTTTTTAAGTATTCTACCGTTAAAAGAAAATTTTCGTTCGTCGAAAATTCGAAAAGGATTTCGTTGAAAGTCAAAGAAACTCCTCCCAATTTCTACACATTCAGGGTCCTACCTCCCGCTAGTATATCCTCTTTGCCTCAGTATACGATTTATCCTTCATCATCCCGTCTTTAAAACCTATTTTCTTCTGATTAAGGCTTCCGCGGGGCTTAGATGGATATTGATTCCTTTTTTCGGGTTTTCCGCCGCGTTGGTTCATGTTGAGGACAATATTTCGCCGGCTGTACTGCTGGCTTCCTCAGGTCCATGTAACAACTTGGTTCGGGAGGCGTTGATCAGACCATTTAGAGAAGGGGACCACAAAAAAGGCGCGACAACGACCCTACATGATGCGGCGCCTCCCGAACCGAATTGTTACATGGACCTGAGGAAGCCAGCAGGACGGCCGGCGAAATATTGTCCTCAACATGAACCAACGCGGCGGAAAACCCGAAAAAAGGAATCAATATCCATCTAACATTTTTCCTCCCATTCCTCATTTGCACCACATCCTTCATATCACTATCATAATCTTGAGCAACCCATTTACTAATATTGCTTCCTCCAGCCACCTCTACTCTCCTGCTGACTCTCCCGGATTGATTCAGAAGTTTCCTTTCCTCGCCCACCATCTCAAGCACTTCCTCGTTCATCTTCCTTTCTGTCCTTTGAGCCTTCTCCATCCTTCTACACACATCTCAAACGTCAGCAACTTATTCGTGTCCTCCTTTCTGAGGGTCCATGTTTCTATGTCATACAACGCCACACTCCGTATCAAGCCAGCCTCTTCTTCAAACCCAAGGCACACCAAGGATTATAAGGCGGTCATCAGCTCCCTGCTATTACTGAACTCTTCCTTGGCTAACGCCAGTCTCCTCAACAATGAATTGATGAATAATTTTGTTTTCCACAAAATATTTATTACTTTCTTACGACCCGGGTGTCATACACTACGTTTACCAATCGAAGTTAGATCTATATGAACTCGGACCGATCTGAACATTCTAAGCCAGCCGACTTGGATCGCCTGGTTAACCAATGCGAAATCTATCAAAATATCGATTAGAATCGGTTCATACCGCTTTGAAATTTCAGACTGGTAGAGAAAGCGGGCCGAGTTAGCCCGCTTCTCATATCTATCCTACTAGCCCGTTGCGTTTACCATACCGAGCTGAACCGGCCATATCGATCTCAGTTCGATTGGCAAACGTAGTGATTGACCGGGGATTTAATTCTTCGCTACTATGTCCATTTTCTGCTAGCGTAATACCCCGAGTAATTAAGTATATGCTCTACTTGCCTCCAAATTGAGTCCTACTGCTTTTATGACCAGCCTCACTTGCTGTATTCAAGCGAATCTCGTTACTTGTGTTTCCCTGTGATTTATTTTCATTCCGAATATCCCGCACTGCATTTCTAAAGCACCTATTAGCGCTTGCAGCCCATTCGAAGATCAACCAACCGACGCCTCATCGTCCGCGAAACTGACTTAATCAGCTGCCCTCTGACTTTGATTTCCACATTTAGTTCTTCAATGTCTCTCTTACAATTTCCTCAGCATGATTGTTAAAAATAAAAGCGAACAATGGGAACCCTACATGATGCGGCCAAATGTATTCATTCACTGGTAATCGAGTACCCAAATGAATACTTGGGTACCTCCCCTACCACGAACCCGTATGCATATAGAGTGACAGATGTTGTATTTTCACCTGAAGATGACACGAAGTGTCGAAACCCGGGTCGTGTCATTAAACCTATAGTGGAGTACACAAAGTTTTATTTAAACCCTCGCCCTTGACCCCGGGTGAATCGCCGGCCATATAAGACAGGGGCGGATATATATTCGCTTGCCTTCCCGGAGGTTATCACTCAAGTATCCTCAAGATTATTAGTATAGCAACGGCGATAGCAATATGCATCCCAATGGTGAACCTATGGAGAAAGCTTCTTAGATCGCAACAATGGGACTCTAGGATATCTTAAGTAATATTTATGTCAGGTTTACTTATTAAAAATATAAAAGTAATTTACCCGCTCAAAATGGGTAAACAGTACCTTATAGCGGACATTTTACGCGTCTCAACAATATGTCCTAAGTCAAGAGCCCTAGCAACGAGAGTGGGTAGCAACTATGTCTTGTATAGTAATGACCTAGAGACCAAACAGCATTTTTTCAATGGGTAATTGGTATCCAACGGAACATTCATGTGGTTTTTAAAAAATCTATATATCACTTTTTTCATTGTCATGTTCTTGAGCTTTTTATAATTTTAACACTTGTGTAATTTTTCACACTTGCAAATTTTTTGTTAAAATGGAACGACCTAAATTAAATCAAGTATAATACTTCTTAAAAACAATTTATAATCAAGTGACTGGCTCCGTACACACTGTTTCATCTGACTATTATTATGATCTTATCTATTGTGCGATTAGCGTAATGATGATACTAAGTTTAACTGTAATGTTTTCAAAACATGCATAGAATGCAAAAATGTGCGCTCTACACTACATACTCGCACGTGCCACAGGCAGATTTATAATGCAGTTGCGAATTTGTTTATTTCTTGATTTTATGTTTTCTTACGCTACCAAAACAAAAGAAGTTCTGAAAAAAATGGAAAATACTGTAGATTTCGGAAGGAGTAAACAAGTATTCTATTAATACCCTGATATATTTCAGATGAATGGGCTGTCAATGCAACGTCACGGGAACGGAGTGGGCACTCCAAATAATCTGTCGAGCCATTGCTAGATTTTATTGACTGGATTTCAATAGTACCACCGTATAATTTGCTATTTATTTATTTTCCTAAACTTTTTATGATAACTGCTACATAGGTACTCGATGATTTCATTTCGTGTAAAGGAGAAGTGCATAAGTATGGTATGTAATTATATGCCGAACTTGGAGCAGGAATGTGGGATGAACATATTTGTGGGAGATACGTTTGAGAAATATGAAGAAGTCTAACGCTTCTTTAATAAATGATAAATGGATGTAATGGCGTAGGCGAAATGGGAGGGGTTAACTATCCTTAGGAAATGTTTCAATGATCTTAGGTTCAAGCCCTACCCTCTTGACGGAATGACACGCCATACACCATTACATGTAGGTAAGTATTTGGTTTCCCCCAAAATTTTACACTTTAAATCAAATGATAGTTTATATGATAGTTCGACATTGATATCATCTTATCATGGTTAAAATTAAACGCTGATTTTTTTTTCTATCTGGTACAAAACTTGAATGATTGAAATAAAAATAAATAGCTCGAAACTCCAGTGCTCCCAGTGTCTTCGTGATTCGTCCTCAGAAGTAGAGTGGATGGGGGAAAAGGAATCAATAGTTTCGATACATTTGACATTACTTGAGATAAGGGAAAGATGATCAAAATTGTGCATTGTGCAACGAAAAATAATCCAATCACGTTGTACTTTTACTGAATACTAAACATGATAAGAAAGAGCATATCTCGGAAAGTCCATTGTTGTTACTAGTTTAACCAAGACTGTAATCATAATTATTTGGCCAAGTGCACTACCAATCTCTGAGTGTTTTATGTTCTGTCATGATTATGTATGTTTCTTAGGCTTAGGTATACTTACCTACATAAAAAGGAACCTAAGTGAATGATCTGGGTTTGATTTCTGATGCTTCTTCATTTTACGCGATAATTTTTCGTGCAACATATGAACTCAGTTCATTGATCGTGCAACTGTTCCCACTCTCTGCATTGACGGCTGAAATGACAATAGTTTACAAGTACAGTACACTTAAGCCTAAGATTCATCGATGATTGAGTATAGGGTGTATCGCCTAGAGGTTGGTAGTGCACTCGGCTAAATAATGATGTTTACAGTCTAGGCTTAGCGACCACCAACAGTGGACCTTGCAAAAGATGCTCATTCATATCGTTTATTGTATTCACTAAAGCTGCCACACTGCTGGATTAATAGTATTTCTCAATCTTTCAATCTCCTCTTCCTTACATCACTCACTTTTGCGAGGATTATATCATTTATTTTATTTTCATACTAAACACATACGCTATTTTACGAATGCTATCCTACGACTTCTAAAATAACGAGCGCATCGTGTCAAATAGTACGCATCGAAAATTGACAATTTGTTTAAAGATTGAAAGGTTTATTGTGATAGAAGTTAAGTCTTTCCAATCAAAATGGTTCTTAGTCTACCGTTTTACGGTCGGTGCATTATCCGGTGCGGATTTTCGGAATACCACAACAATTTAGTAGAACTTATTTACTTTATCGGGTGTGAGCTTTTACGATATTAATATCCTATGTTCAGGAATCAAAAAATTACACAGGAATAATTATTTTTAGGTTGGGAATCAGGGAAACTGAAATAATAATGCTTCGCATACGCTATTTTAAATATTCAATAGATGTATTTTTTATTGGTTTCAAAATAGCCAATGGCATAAGCAAGACAACATTGCGAATTTATCACATTCAAATATTGATTTTATTTTTGCTTAATTGGAAAATATCAGTTACTGTAAAATAAATTGACTCGTTTTTGCTGAAACATTCCTTTTTTCGACAAAATTTGGCCGAGGCCTTTTACCCCTGATAATGTAAATGATCTATTTTGGATACATTATATTTGTTCAACGAAATCCAATGTTATAATTGAATACATAAGAATTTCAATTATCAGCTATTATAAAATTAAATCTTATATTCTCATTGGAAGCAATTCAAAAAGAATAGAAATATATGCACATATTCCTAGGACCTTTCTTGGGGGCTTGGGTCACTTGCAGCCCTGAGACATTTAGTCCACAGGATTCCTCGTACCCAAAAACCGTAACCCTCCAAATCTCGAGGCAATTGGTTTGTTATTTTTTGTGAAAAATTAATATACCTACATATATATTTGAACATGCAAACGTATACATAAATAGATATATGTAGGTCATGTACCTCCTGCATATAAATAGATATATGGGTCATTCCACGTCAGATCAGCAGTGAGTTGACCCTTGGTGTCCCCGATTCGAACCAAAATTTTTGTGTGGGTTCCATCTGGCGTTAATTGAAGAAGAAGTGTTTATGGAAAAAATTTTTTTTGGCAGATCTAGAGACGATCAAAGTTTCGACCATTTTGCGCTTAGACCTTTTTTCTTTTTGCTATATCTCCTAAACAAAAATAGCTAGAGAAACAATTAACGTCTTATTTTGTTTGTAAATTCATTTACAACAACAATATGTTATCCGCTTTGTAAATAAACTAAATTTTATTGAAATTGTTTAAATTTTAAATGTTTAAACTGTAATAACAAAAATACAGCCATTTTTAAATTTGAATGTTTTTTCTAATTTGACACATTAGTCTTTTTTCTCACAGCAGAAGCAAGTTTGATCGTGGGCAGTGCATAAAGAACGGAGATATATTACTTCAAAGGTTGGACTACGCCCTCGTTCGCCACGAGGGCGTAGTCCAAAATGATGTGCCGCTGTATTTTGAGAATTTATATCTTAATCGGTGCAAATGCTAGTGCAATACTTTAGACATCACTTTTTAGATTATTTTATTTTAATACCATCAATATTTTTTATTATATAATATAACCAAAAATGGAGACAAGTTACTGCAATAATCGACACCGCACTACCTAAACTTAGCAGTTTGGTCAACTTCATGAATTTGTAACTCAGCCTAGGAAAAACTGCGAAATTTACAGCATTAACTTCTCACCAAAGGTTGCGAGAGCTGATAAAGATACAAAATGGCTTAAAAAATCTCACTTCAATGCATCCAGTATTTTGACAATAGTAGGAAACTTTTTCTGTGGTAAAATGAATGCACTTTTCGGCGAATAAATTGTGACCTCTTTCATCTTCCGGCGAGGAGGAAGAACTATTTACCCCTGATCTCTGTCTGATGGCCAGGATTAGCTCAGGCTGCGGTTGGTGTCCGTACCACCGATGACAGAGTGGGGTGGTTCACTTCTTTGGCTTATGATGAGTTAAATAGGGCGCCAGGTGCATGCATCGGACGCACCGCCAAAAGCCAATGTACGACACACATAAAAGTCACAGAGGTAACAAAGCCAGACACAGGGTATATACACAGATTAACAAATATATTTTTAAAAACAGAATTGTAGAAATTATATAGTCACTTCATTTCCCGATACACTACAGAGAGTCTCTCTATGGGTGGATGGAATTTCAACTTCCGTCGTCCGTCTCTGGTCACACTCACGGTAGAACTAATTAATCATTTCTAAGTAGGTTACACACACACAAAAAGGATAGCAGACGGTTAGCTATCACGGTGCAAGTTGCTGGAGAAGCACCTTAGGGAGAGGAAACGCGGCCCTACGTGCTACGGCCACGTGGTGGACTCCATGAATCGTAAAAATTAAATATTTCACCCGTAAGTAAAACCGTGCAATTAAGCACATTCATTGCCCATGTTAGTGGAGAACTCGACCAAAGGAGACCGACAGTGAAGCGACCGATAACGGGTGGCACGGGCGGCGTGGCGGAGAGAACCGTATCGGTAGACGGCACGGGGTCATTGACCTCTGGGGGGCCGTTGGCCTCTGGTGTGGTCATTGACATCGGGTGGAGTCATTTACCTCCAGTGGGGTCATGGCCTCTGGCAGGGGTAATTGACCTTTAATAGAGATATTGACATATTGTGGGTTCAATTACCTTTGTTGGGGCCATTGACCTCTTGTGGGGTCATTAACCCTTTGTGGTGTGATTAACCTCTGATTGAGTCATTGACCTCTGGGAGGGTCATTGACCTCTGGTGGGATCATTGAACTCTGGTGGTGCCATTGACCTCTGGCGGGGTCATTGACCTTTGACTAGGCTATTGACCTTAGACCATTGAAAGGGTTATTGACCTTTAAAGGGGCAACTGACCTCTGGCGGGGTCATTGACCTCTGGCGGGGTCATTGACCTCTGGAGGGTCATTGACCTCTGGCGGGGTCATTGACCTCTGGAGGGTCATTGACCTTTGACGGGGTCATTGACCTCTGGGAGAGTCATTGACCTTTGACGGGGTCATTGACCTCTGGGAGGGTCATTGACCTTTGACGGGGTCATTGACCTCTAGGAGGGTCATTGACCTCTGGGAGGGTCATTGACCTCTGGCGGGGTCATTGACCTCTGGGAGGGTCATTGACCTTTGACGGGGTCATTGACCTCTGGGAGAGTCATTGACCTTTGACGGGGTCATTGACCTCTGGGAGGGTCATTGACCGTTGACGGGGTCATTGACCTCTGGGAGGGTCTATTGACCCTCCCAGATGGGGGCCCCTATTGACCTTTGACCATTGAAAGGGTTATTGACCTTTAAAGGGGCAACTGACCTCTGGCGGGGTCATTGACCTCTGGCGGGGTCATTGACCTCTGGAGGGTCATTGACCTTTGACGGGGTCATTGACCTCTGGGAGAGTCATTGACCTTTGACGGGGTCATTGACCTCTGGGAGGGTCATTGACCTTTGACGGGGTCATTGACCTCTGGGAGGGTCATTGACCTCTGGGAGGGTCATTGACCTCTGGCGGGGTCATTGACCTCTGGGAGGATCATTGACCTTTGACGGGGTCATTGACCTCTGGGAGAGTCATTGACCTTTGACGGGGTCATTGACCTCTGGGAGGGTCATTGACCGTTGACGGGGTCATTGACCTCTGGCGGGGTCATTGACCTTTGAAGGGGTCATTGACCTTTGACGGGGTCATTGAGATCTGGGAGGGTCATTGACCTTTGACGGGGTCATTGACCTCTGGGAGGGTCATTGACCTTTGACAGGGCCATTGACCTCTGGGAGGGTCATTGACCTTTGACGGGGTCATTGACCTCTGGGAGGGTCATTGACCTTTGAAGGGGTCATTGACCTCTGGGGATCATAGACCTTTGACGGGGTCATTGACCTCTGGCGGGGTCATTGACCGCTGACGGGGGCATTGACCTTTGACGCTGTTATTGCCCTTTGACGGGGTCATTGATCGCTGACGCTGTTATTGCCCTTTGACGGGGTCATTGATCGCTGACGGGGTCATTGACCGCTGACGGGGTCATTGACCTTTGACGTGGTCATTGACCTCTGGCGGGGTCCTTGACCTCTGGCGGGGTTATTGACCTCTGGCTGGGTCCTAGACCTCTGGATGGGTAATTGACATTTGGCGGGGGTCATTCACCTCTGTCGGGGTCGTTGACCTCTGGCGGGGTCGTTGACCTCTGGTCGGGTCATTGACCTCTGGTCGGGTCATTGAATACTGCTTGGGTATTTACTGTTGAGGGAGATTTTAGGAGAAAATACTGAAGGTATTGTTGATATTGTTTTTTCAAGTCCGGCGGATGCGACGCGTAGTACTGTTACTGGAACAAACTCACCTGGTTAGTTTGTTGCTCCTCTTATACCACGCCACCACGCCGTTGTATGGTTCACCTTTGTTGCTGTACAAGTGATTTATTCAACTCAGATGGAAGTGTTAGTAAGATTATTACTGTTTTTTCGTGGGTCATAAGGTGGTTAACTACTCTTCTTCATCACTTTTTATCTCTGCTGCGTGAATATGCGTTACAAAGTGCGTAAATCAGTGTTTGTTTGCCAAGAATGTATTCGAGGGTACCAATTTCAATTTTAAATTCTTCCGGCCTTATTGCTGTTCATTTTTGGTTTTAAATGAATACCCTACGAGCACACTGCCCATTTTAAGGAATTAATCGAGGATTAAGTTTAATCATTATTTAATTTATTAAAATTTACAATTCATGCCAGTTGTGAGGTGAAACTCGGAGTTGAATGTTGAGAAGCTCTGTTAGGGAATCCCACCGGGGAGAGAGGTGCAGATGTTTCGATGGGCGACTCGGCTATCGAAACGTCGACACCTCTCTCACCCGATGGACTTCCCTAACAGAGCTTCTCAACATCTCTCGCCGGGAAAGCTTTAGACCTAAACTCGGAATCACAGTTTAATCATCGTATAGTAATGCCAGTAAAGTATTCGGTACACTGATCAACCGCCATCATTTGCCACTCACCTTCTTCCGGTGATCCGTCAATTCCCTCCAGATTTTAAATTTTCGTGTTCACCCTGCCAAAAAATGAGGAAGCTGATTTCATCAGTTGTACGCAAGGATTGCTAACAGGAGTAGCTTATTTTAGCTGCCTAAAATACCAAACTAGAAAAATTGTATTCGAGTACTTGGAAGTTTTAAATTACCTATTAGCTATTTTTTCGGAGGAAATAGGAGTCCAAATTCATCCTGTGACGTACGATGGAACATCTGTTAATGTTCAAACATTAAAGATGCTAGGTACAATTTTCATATTTTGGAAGACTGAATTCAAAACATTTTTAAGCAACCTTCAATTGGATAGGATATTGTTGCATTTTAGATCCCCATCACATGGTAAAGCTGGCAAGAAGTACCTTGGCTGACATGGGTTGTGCCGAATTTTCAGCACAAATTTGGCTATAATTTCGCCGCGGACATTTTCGCTCGCGGACATCGTCGCGAGCCGGACATAACGCGAGATGTTCTAAGTGCGGTAGGGAGATTTCAAAGTGCGCACTGTCGGCGATATTGCGCGTTGTCGGCGATATTGCGCGACAAGAACAAGGTGCCCTACTTTTATAGTGAACTCGCATCTAGCGGCCTCTTTTCGGAACTTTATGGCAAGAGTGATCCTCTACGCCGCCGTCCCAACCAATGGCTGGACGAACAGTTCCCCTACTTCCCCCTTCTCCACTGATCCAGAGCTACCTCCCCTCCTTTGACGGCGGTCACCGGGCGCTTCGTCGCAGCGGGCCCCTCTCCTGCCGACTACCGGAGTGTGAACCTCGACAGCACCCGTCGTTCGTCAAGTTTCGGCAGCTAGCCTGCGGGCGTTGTTGTGTAATCCTAATTGTAATTTACTATGTTAAATATAGTGTGACTGTTGGAAATCATTCCGTATTGGTCATTTTGACTCCTTTCCCACCTTGTCAATTCGTTTTTCCGCGATGTTCGTCGCAGGAGGTCATAAATTCCAGTGAAGGAGATGTGAAATGGGTTTTTCATAAAAATGCTGCGCAGTTTCTGGGAGAAGGAGCAGATGAAATTCGCGAACAAATTGTCCGGAGCTCATGTGAACTACTGGAACACAAAGCAAAACGTTAAGCTGGCGGTTCCTGGGGTGCGTTCCGAATCACGCATGATGCGCATCATAGCGCTTCGGGTCGTTCCGAATTGCGCTTTGAAGCGCTCTAAAGCGGCCCCGCAACGAGCATTTCCGGCAAACTGATGCGCGCATCAAGGCATCAAAAATTTCTGATGCAGTTCATGCGGAGACAGCGAATAGCGCGGGAAGAAGCTAATTCAAAATAACAGACGATGACATGGGAGTAGTTATAGTGTGAGAGGATGGGTACGAGGCACCCTTTGAATTTATTTTAAATAGTGAGGAAGCGGAAAATGCGAAAGCAGGTTATTTAATAGTTATTACATTAATAATTCATGTTAAATATTGTAAGTATTTTTTAATGAAGTGGTAAATAGTTGAGTAGTGCTAAGAATTTACTGAATCTTACAAAGTCAAAGCTATAATGTACATATAACTTTTCTTCTGACATAATTACAGAGAATTTCAACAACCCTTATCTCAAAAATATCTCCAAGGACATATTTTTAACCGGACACAGAACCAAATATGTGGGATTTCTATGCGATGCATGTGTTTGCACAATGCATGTACCCGAGTACATAAATAAACACATTCACTATTGAAGTTGCACTGTGTAAACACCCAAATTTGCACAAATGCGTGAACATATGACCATAAAATAGCTCTAGATCTAACTTGGAGCATTTGCCCATGTATCTGTCCAGCCACGTACATGCATGGGTATTTGCATCATGCAAACATGCCTTTACATGTTGTAATTCATCAGACTAGAAAATTGCAATGTCAATGATTTCAACCTTTGTAGAATAATGTATCAACAACATGCTCAATGCACTACAGGCAATAATAGATTTAAAAATGAAAATACAATAACAAACCCAGAAATCAACTGCATAGAGTAAGTAATCAAAAGACTTATCTGAAGTCTATTATCTATGACAATCGAAGTAATAAATTCTGAAAAGCAAAGTAACCTTCAAAACATCCTTTAAATTCACATCAACCATAGTCACAGCACATAAAGTACCCAATATCAGAAAAAGTTACAGCGAAAAGTTTAACATTTTAGTATTTAAAAATATAATTGATTATACTAACTTAAATCATAAAACAAATGGGATGGTATCGGAGAGAAGAACAGCTATATGAACAAACTGAATCACAGTATTAAATGAAAGTTGTTCTGAGATTTCTAGTTACCACACAAAGAATCAGAGAGCAAGCCAAAGCCATTAGACAAAGTTAACCCCTAACCCTGTACCTAATCGCAGCTTTGCTTTCATTCAACATTGACCGAGTACTTAATTCTACTTTTAGTTACAGCCAAAAGTTTAACATTTTAGTATTTGTAAATATAATTGATAATACGAACTTAAATCAGAAAACAAATGGGATGGTATCGGACAGCGGTATTCCTGTTCACGTCAATCATACAACGTTCTTGTTTGTAAAACATATTATTTGTACTATCGTTTCCAAAAGTCTGAGTGCATCCACTTAGCCCCATTCTACGGTTTGTGCGGAGGGAAAAATTTTGAAATTTGGCACTACTTGCGGACTGCACCTTTTGCTGGGCTAGCTTGACTTGTCGTGAGACGACGGTGGGGAATGAATTACCGACGGAAGAATCGACGGGGACGGAGTAAAACACGTGAGAGGAATGCCCCATCGTATTGCACCGAAGGTTATTCGCGCTCATGCGGTTGCGACGCGACGATGGAAGCCTCCGACTTGTGTGATTTTCGCTCCCGAAATTCACATTTGTGCCCACGAGTGAGCCTCTCTGTAGAAGCGGCGCGGTAGCCGCTTGGTTAAGACTGCCTCGCCAGTCGAATTTGAAGTATTCCCGTGTTCGATGCTCAGTCGTTGTCTTTTTTGCACTCAAGTAATTTCAACCTGACTGTGACAATGAACCTCGAGTACAGTCTATTTACATCAACGCACCCGGTACCGTTTATTATAATACAGGAATTCAATAACGCAGGACAACCTAATACGAAAGATGACTCCTTGAATTCTTATTTCTCCTTAAGCCAATCTATTCACAGTGAATAGATTAACGTCTCACTAGCTGAATTGTTTTCTTAAACGTCTCATGAGCTGAATATTTTTGGTCTTAGCATTGAGTATGGCAGAATCTCGCGAGAGGTAAGATTCCTATGTTCGAAACCAATCTCTCTTCTCACCACCTAAATATCAAGTCGCATTCTAGGTATGATATTTTTGGTGATCCGCAAGTGATACATATCATTGAAATTTCTTAGATATGCCTCTTATTCAAACTCTTAGTTCTGAAAGAAATAATATGCTGTGAAAAACAGTATTAATGCTATAGAAAGAGGGTTTCTCAGCAAGTGGGTGTACGAGCGAAAGTTAATCATACGACTCGGGCCGAAAAAAGTATCCAGTTATTCATTTACCGAAGTCTTCTGACGATTATTGTGTTCTGGATATATTCAGTTGCGTAGCCAGGGGGGAGCAGGGCGCAAATTCCCCACCCCCGCCCCCCGTGTTCTTGCTCTCCTAAGTCTGTGAATGTTTCCGCTCATAAGTCCCAAAAACGTCGTGAATCAATTTCATAACTTAATTATCAACAATAAATTCTACAAGGTCTCTAAGTTTGGATAGTTTATTACGACTAAGAATTGTAACCTAACGTTAAGTAAACTGGTGAATTTATGAGTCGGCGCTCCCTAAACATTTTGCCTCCTTTCCCCCGGCGCCCCCTAGACCCGAAACCTGGCTACACCACTGGATATATTATTATAAAATATCATTGGATGCCGCATAGTTTTTAGAATACCGGAGTCACCTTTCTCTGTTAACCACTTCTCGGGTAATTTGTGCGAGGTATCCATTTCCGGGCGGGTAAAGGATAAAAGAATTTAAAAAGGGAATTGTTGATCCTTGCTTCTTTTCTGTCGTTGACACTATTTATTCAATTGACAGACAAAATAGCTTCAAAGGTTCATATTTTCTTCATTTCTTCGGAAATGAGTGGATGTTATTAGTGAAATTAACAAGAACTGCAAAATATGACGGTGAAAATATTTACGCTGGCATAATTCGACCAATTGTATATTAGCCGCAACGGATTGTCGTTTTCTTCTCTCTTTGCAGCCGAAAGGAAAGGGGTGAAAAAATAAACACATGAAATTCTTTCAATTTTCTTTCGTCACCCCCTTAATCCACCACTTCCTGTAACCGGCGATTTATTCATGTGACTAAGTTTTCGCATATTTGAGGCCATCTGCGGAAGGAATCTCATTACTCCCGGACATGGGCTTCTAATTTCTCCACAGATTTTGTATCAACCAATTTCCACTCCTGAACCATAAGTCCCCGCAGATTTTCTATGGGATTTAAATCTGGTGGTAACATGCCCACCATGGTAACACCACTAATTGCTTATTTCGAAAAAAAGTCCGGCCGTATGTATTCGTTTCGTTCGTAAAATTCGTTTCCCCGTCCGGAGCAACCTCTTTTGAGAACGGTATCAGATTATCTTCTAATATGTTAACGTACTCTAGCGCGATCATTTGAACCGACGTCCTCTCTAATGGTCCAGGACCAGAAGCGGTCATTGTTCCCCAAAAGCTTGCAGTAACACGCCAAGATGTTTTTGTCCTCAAAATGTTGCTGGATTCGTATCTATAAAGACAAAATTCATCGAAGATACATCAAGAAACATCATATTTTACATTTCAAATATGTGTGTAAAATATAATTCATTTCTTAAATTTGGCAGTTTTAAACTAAGCTCCTGTATTCTGCGGCGTAACATTAATCTAAATGGGATCGGATGATTTTCTACGTCAATAATTTGTTTTAAATACTGACATCAATTTGACCTCTCTTCGTGGCAGTTTACCGACGCACTTTTAAGTGCTAAAAATCTATGCATTTATCACTAATAACTAACTTTATTTGTCTAATACTTAAGCACTTTGTGATTATGAGGGAAATATCAACAGAAATCGAGGAAGGCGTTGATTAAGGTAATTCAGATTAAGGCCTGAATCAATTCAAGATTAAGCATATGCAAACGGAAAACTTTCCGCGTATTTCGCGGACGCCAAAAGTGTATTCGGCCGCTGCAATCACTCCTGAATGTTTTCTCGTCAGAAAATATGGCGATGTCCCAGAAAGCTTGAGGCAAATTCATATAAGCATTAGCAAAATGCAGCCTTGCAATTTTATGGTCTTCAGTCAACGTTGGTTTACGTGCAGGTTCACGGTGCCTGAGTCCTGCTTCATGGAGGCGTCGCCTGACAGTTGAATAACTGCATTGCAGGCCCAAATTAACATGAGTGCCTTCTGCTTCTTTAATCGACAGAGGGTTATCCAGGGTGAACTGAGTAATTTCATCAACTGCAGATGACGTGCATCGAGGCCTCCCCGATCGGGGCCTACTCTTCAATACGTCGTCTCCGCCTTCAGAGCGCTGCGTCCACCTCCGTACGGTGTTCCGATGAACACCCATTCTTCCGGCAATCTCGGAGATTTGCATCCCGGCGGCCACCATTCCAACGATCTTGCCTCTGCTAGCGACAGATAGCTCGGCAGAAGGGTCACGTTCCATTGCGACAGTCTGAAAGCGACTGGCTTTGCGTTCTTCGAACATATTCAGGAGTATTCTATGGTTTACCAATATCCTATTTTATGGTACGGACTCGACGCAAGACCATCAAATAACTCTCAGTATTCCTTATTTTGGAAAACATCTATATACAAGCGATTGTACCAGAAGAAATGTACATAATTTTTGGAGATGATGTGGATTATGAAGAGAATTTAATGGTATAATTCTGAAAAAAGGAATACCACGAAGTTACCAAGGAACTTGTGTTATTTATGGATAATGAATTTTAGGATTTCTTTGTTTATTTAACATAGGGTAGAAACTTGATAGTTACAGTATTATGACAGCGTATTTTCGCCGTCATATTTTTCAGATCATTTTAACGTCACTAATAGCACCCACTCATTTCCGAAGAACTGAAGAAAATACGAACATTTGCAACTAGTCTGGTGGTCTGTCTATTGGATAAATAGTATCAACAACAGGAAAGTAGCAAGGATTAACAAATCTCTTTTCCGTTCCCCACCCAGAAATGCAAACCTCGCAGAAATTACCCGAGGAGAGGTTAACGGAGAAAGGTGACTCCAGTTTTCGAAAGAATATGCGGCATCCAATGATATTTTAAAATAATATATCCAGATCACAATAATCGTCAGAAGACTTCGGTAAATGAATAACTGGATACTTTTTTCGGCCCGAGTCGTATGATTAACTTTCGCTCGTACACCCACTTGCTGAGAAACCCTCTTTCTATAGCATTAATACTGTTTTTCACAGCATATTATTTCTTTCAGAACTAAGAGTTTGAATAAGAGGCATATCTAAGAAATTTCAATGATATGTATCACTTGCGGATCACCAAAAATATCATACCTAGAATGCGACTTGATATTTAGGTGGTGAGAAGAGAGATTGGTTTCGAACATAGGAATCTTACCTCTCGCGAGATTCTGCCATACTCAATGCTAAGACCAAAAATATTCAGCTCATGAGACGTTTAAGAAAACAATTCAGCTAGTGAGACGTTAATCTATTCACTGTGAATAGATTGGCTTAAGGAGAAATAAGAATTCAAGGAGTCATCTTTCGTATTAGGTTGTCCTGCGTTATTGAATTCCTGTATTATAATAAACAGTACCGGGTGCGTTGATGTAAATAGACTGTACTCGAGGTTCATTGTCACAGTCAGATTGAAATTACTTGAGTGCAAAAAAAAGACAACGACTGAGCATCGAACACGGGAATGTTTCAAATTCGCCTGGCGAGGCAGTCTTAACCAAGCGGCTACCGCGCCGCTTCTACAGAGAGGCTCACTCGTGGGCACGAATGTGAATTTCGGGAGCGAAAATCGCACAAGTCGGAGGCTTCCATCGTCTCGTCACAACCGCATGAGCGCGAATAACCTTCGGTGCAATACGATGGGGCTTTCCTCTCGCGTGTTTTACTCCGTCCCCGTCGATCCTTCCGTCGGTAATTCATTCTCCACCGTCGTCTCACGACAAGTCAAGCTAGCCCAGCAAAAGGTGCAGTCCGCAAGTAGTGCCAAATTTCAAAATTTTTCCCTCCGCACAAACCGTAGAATGGGGCTAAGTGGATGCACTCAGACTTTTGGAAACGATAGTACATGTACACACGCTCTTTTACTTATATACTAATCTTTTCCATTTTATCGTGATGTATGTATCTACGTTTTTAAAAATTCACCAGAGAGTCATTAAAATTAAAGGCACGGATAATCGCGAGCTATACCGCAGATCAGTCAGTCCTTCACCCGCTTACTCCTCACGCAGTCTTTTGAACATGATTATTCTGGCGCCATCTTCGCATCAAATCCGTTCCGATTTGCACACACGCTTCAAGAGCTTCAAAGCGTGTCAGCAATTCGGAACGATAGCTCCAACAATCCAGCTTGATGCGCATCATGCGTGATTCGGAACGCACCCCAGGAGTTCTGGAGTGACAGACGCCCTGAAGCATTTGCTAATGTCTAAACATCCAGAGTTCATTGGCAGTGAGGTCACTATTGATTTTATTACTGGTAAATTGGCAATTTGATATTTTAAATAGCAGGGACCATTTGGACATTTGGCTATAAGAAGCCACTGAAAACGAAAAACCGGACGTAATCGGAGATGGTTTTATTGATGAATCATTTCCGTATTTGAAATCTCTGACAGTGGAGGAAATCGCCACAGTACACCACCCCAAATCAACCTTTGCGTTAGGTTTCGCTGCATGCATAAAAAGTGCTTACTATTTTATGGCAGACATTTGGGTGAGAGACTTGCGCAGTACTATGAAGTATTTGCTAATGTATATTTTTTCGGAAGATCATCTTGAGATGTTCTTTAGAGCCTTCACAGAAGGGGTAATGATAATAGTACAAATGTAGACTAGTTCCGATGGGCACTCCGATAGATGTTACTTCACTGGAATGTGTGAGAGAGATAATTGCAAGCCTATGGATTCAATTCCTCATCAGAATTTGAGTTCAGGTTTTCTAACAGGTGTTTAGTGGAGATTTCCGGTTTGAAGATGGATGAGGACACAATTTTGAATTACCTGATAGGTTCCGGGTCCCTCTCAGGTATTACTGAAAATATAGTTTGCTACATGGCAAAATGTGTAGCAAAGAAGATGTCATTGAACTTGCATGGCGATGCGAGTCAAAAACTGTTTATTTTCTATCGAAGAAACAGTGACAAAACTATTCAAACAAATCTATTCTCCAGTTAGTAACAAGAGGAGGCCTTGTTACACTGTCAGAATGTTTTAAAGGTAGTAACATATACAAAAAAGTCTTTCAGATTTTTTGCAATGAGGGAGAATACGATGAAAGCTGAGATAGTATTTAAAACAATTGTGCACAGTGTTTTGGAAAAATTCTACTATCCAGAAATGAAACGGAAGACGCAGGAATGGGGAATCAGTCATCCATCGAGGCCCAAATTATTTTGAGGACGAATCGCTGATCATTCGAAAAATCGTCGAGCTGTATATAAAAATTAGGTTGCATTCACACATCATAATACTAACTCTCATTTTTCAGGTAAATGTAGAAAGTACGAGGTAAAAACTAAACAAAATAATTTTATTTTATCATATTTGGCTCCCAATGTACTGAGGAAAGTTTTTTTAACAAAATAATCTAAGAATTGATTACATTTATAAATTCACCAAAGCATTTATTGAATTGATAAATAAATTTTATTCTAGGCAGTTGCACTTAATTACTGATTTAATCGATTATGGAAAGCCATCACAATGATGGGGTGAGCTGTTACGGCATAACAATTAAAATAAAACAAATAAGTCTCCAAAAGCCGTAAACAATTGGCACCCTTCGTCAGAAAACACCAAACTTACTGTGTTGGTATGCTGGGAAACCACAGCAGCGACCAACCACATCCTCTCTACCAAGAATACCCCCTGTGATGGTTTACGGGAATGTTACTTCCTCGCCAGGGAACAACAGACGCACACGCGTCCCAAATAGTATCCTTTGCAAGGGCTAATGGGACCCCGCCAAGGATGCTTGGGTTATAACCTGGGATCCTTCACAGGGCTAATGAGACCCAACAAAGGATGCCCGGTTATTTATGCTAGCACACTCACAAGCACACTAACAAGCACACAAAATCTTTCTTTCAGGCACAATAATGTGCCCAACTTCTAGGAGAATCAGCTCCAAAATAGCGTGGTCAAATCTACAACAACAGGAACGGACGAAGGTGGGGGTCGAATACGCGTATTTCGGCTACGAAGGGTGCTTTCGATTCGCGGCTATAGCCGACGATAGACGGTCATCGCCACGCCGCGGTGCGTTCGATTTAGCGGAATAGCCGTCTATTGCCGGCTAACTTATGCAGTAGTCGCATTTGGCTACACTATCTTTTTCTTCAGTGTAATCACGTTATCACTACAACGTCGCCAAACCACAGTTGCTTTGCCGTCTTGGTTAATGATATCCCCGAATAATTAATTTCAATTGCTTCAGAAAATAGTTGAAGGTGATAACCCGTAAAAACATGTATCCGACTTCTTTATTCTCTAAAATAGCTAACAAGTCCAGTAAAGGGGTGAATACGGTGTATTAGAGCTTTAAATTTATTGCGTGTTTTCTTCGTAATAATCACTGTTCTCCTGGATGCCACGGACTTACCAAAGAAAATAAAGTTAAACGTATCAGGCGATACCTAGTGGAAATATAGCATTGATAGCATTTTCAAAAAATGAAGGACACTGAAAAAAATTCCACACAGTTTCATTACACCAGCTGAATACCGACAAACTAATGCATTTATAAAGGTAAACAGGTTCATTTTTGCGAGGTCATACATGTTTCAGCTAAACGTTCCATTCTTAAGCATATACTGGGATAAATGAACCTACGTGCCTTGATTATGACATAAGTCTCTCAAAACCTAGGTCGGCGAAATAAAAGTGTATGTAAGTTTACAGTGTGTCATTCGTTTTGTGATAGTGTGATTATCAAAGATAATACGCAAACATAAACCCTTGAAGAGCCGATAAGGGTGATCGCCATCAAAAGGTGCAATAAATATTGCAATGGTTTTTGATAAGTGGTAAACACTTCGCGATGGAGAACCTAACGAGCACGAAGGGTTGGTTATGCGTTTTTAAAGAGTACAGAGTCTGTAGAAGGAGTCTGAGTATAAAACTAATGCGGTGAAGTTGAAATTGAAGCCAATATCCACGAGTTCTCAGCGGAAAACTTTGGTTCACCATCTTCACCTCACTTCGCGGGGTGAAGGTAGTACAAAGTGAATTCGTTTTTCTGAGCTTATAGTAATTGGATAGCAAGCATCAAACCGTGAAGCGATTTGCTGATATTTAAGTCACCTCAGTAAAAGTTTCATTGGAGAAGTAAAGATACGCGAATACGTACGACCTAAAAACCTTAAAAATATGCCAGTTTTATCCAGTTTTTCGGTAGGTAGTTTTTACCATATTTCAAACCATTGAACTTCGAATATCTGAGGTGGACTATTCTCTCCGAGTTTATCCATGTTGTTTTCAGTACTCGGGTAAATACTTCTACAAATAGAAAGAAATAGAATTGGCATAGCACATGCTCTCCCACAGCACTGAGTGAATTTTGTGTCAATAATATTCATTAAGGCGTTTTAGAAGCAGCCTGAAGGTGAGGAAGGAAATAAAATACTTTCTTCCCTTAGGCATTTTATACCTGCTCCTGGCCGAATTTGATAGCATTCCTCCTTGAAAGAATACAGCTATGTCTGCTATGCTTGGTGATTTTCCAGTTCTCCCTCCGTACAGCAGATATGCATTTCGCAAAAATTTCCGGATTCCAAGTGGAAATTTGAACCACAATGTCATATCAATACATCTATTTTTCCGAAAATTGTGTTCATTTTATTTATTACTTGTATTTCAATACAGCATTATTTCTTAAATAAGCCAATGTAACTTATTTAAAGGCTTACTTACTTATGGAAATTCAAACTTCTATCACCCGATATGGGCAAGTATGCTGTATGTGGACAAATTAAGTAAATACATTTGTTTGTTTTTGCATCAATAGGCCACACAGTATATGCTCACAGCCAAATGTATAAACTTTGATTGTGTTTACATTGTGCACTAGCTGTCACTACATATCTCACACCAATATTCTTTGTAAAAACGGCGAAATAAGGCTCGAACACTCGTTCTTGCTAGCGCATTACGACGACGACAATACGTCCAACAATATGGCGGCGTTGGCTTCATTTTCCATCTTTTTGTTGCGCGGTAGCGATCAATCCAGTTGTATATATACATCGATGGCCACGACCCAGTTATGAGAGGTAAATTCTTTCGTCTAATCTTTTCCCTTTATTTACCCCTTGCCGATTAAGTTCGCATACCTTAACTGTTTTGACCATACAGGTCAGAGAAATTAAATTAATCTCTGAACTTTAATTTATATATTTTGGACTTTTCCAAGAGTTTTCACCCCTTTTTTGTTGTCAGTTAATGGTTTTACTAAATGAACCCCTGTTCAGTATCCCAGTATGAAGAATCTAGTATAGAACTTGAAAACTATCTTCAACAGCCCTGACCCCCTAGTCATGTAAACATATTGACTTGGTGGGAGGCAAATGAGCCAACTTTTCCAGTGCTGGAAAAAATGGCGAGCGGCTTCCTAAGCATTCCCGCTACATCTATTATAGCGGAATGATTGTTCTCAAGGGCAGCATTGACAATGACAAAGCATAGAAACCGCTTGGGCCACGGATTTGCCGGAAGTTAATTCTGTGTGAACTCTTTGGTGACATGCAATTTGGCCAGTCTAATAAAAAACATAACTAGACTAAACCAAGAGATAAATATAAAACCAAGGAGATCCCACAGCTGCAGGCGTTGAATGCAGTATTATTAATATGCCGACCACTTGATAATGCCTTCAATATTGTGGAGAATATTTTTATAAGATCTACTTTAATACCTAAAATTATATCATCAGAATAAAACTTTCACCCCTGGGTGTCATAAACAAGATAAGGGGCATTATAATGAAGCTTAATTAATGCCGTACCTGTTAATTCAGCCACTAGCCGGAGATTTTCAAAGAAACTCCTCGCTGTGTTACCGTCATTAGTCGTGCCTTAACCCTGCTTGGGCACATCGATAATCAGTCTCATCCTGTCTTTAATGGCATTTTGTACCTTGGAATTTCTATCTTTCAGTTTCCGTTTTTGGTCTCCATGCGCCTGTTACATATTTGAATTGGTTAAACCATACTTCAGATATTCTAAAGTGAAATTTCTGACTCAAGGAACTTCTTTCTTATCTGCCACCGCTTGAAATCTAGTCGATATGTAATATGTAGCACACATTCAAGAAATCTAATATAACAGAGCAATGTAGATATACCGAAGGCGTATTTGTTGCCATCCACCACACGCTCCATCATATTATGCAAATTATTTATCTCTGAGATTTTCGCCCCACATATGTAACAACTCATACTTCCGCTTTCATTCGATGAGTTATATACATGAATAAAAAAGTGGTTTCCTTTTATTGAAGAACTATTTTACTTTTTTTATGTTTAATAGTTTCCAGTGCCGGCTTATTATAACTTACCTTTCCGTTTATCATCGTGAGTAGCATGCAGAACTTGTAATACCCTGTATGTTGTAATACCCCACCTTCACTGGGTTTAAATTTTTAATTTGCTCTTTAAGATACATATCTTCTGCATTCGCAATTTCTTTCGATTCTTTGACCCATTGAAGACGTATTGGTCGGCAAAATCTTGACGATGACGGCCGACGGTTCTCTCAAAATATTTCGCCTAAAATTAAAAAAAAAATTAAAAATCATAACGGCTTCTAATTATTATATCATCGATAAATACCCAAATAATTCTGTAAGATCTATGAATATTTTTACACGACTGTACCAGTTGCGTAATTGAGTAAACGAAGAGGCACCAGAGAACTCAAGAACAAAAATTCATCTGAACTTTCTTCTCGATGCCACACCTGCTTGTATTGGGAATGGCCGGAACTTCCATCGAATCCATATTTACGCGTGAGTGTGCATTTCATTTCACATCCATCGGCCGGAACAGTCGAAACTGATGCCACGATTCAGGAGGCTGTGTGGCATAGCATGGCTTGGAGATCAACTTCGCACACTTCTCCCGCAATTGAAACTCCTTCGGCATAAGCAGCATTTTTAGCTAGTCTTATGCGCTCATAGCCCGGATATAACTTGTGCCCATTTCTTTCGGCAATCTTGCGTAGACCTTTGTATTGTTCTTTGGTTAACTGCATTAAAAAAACATTGCCAGAGCCTCCTCGTGTGACATAATCGTCTGGGAATCCTCATTTTTCCATTTTGGAGGAGGCATTCAGCCATTTTGCCTTGCGCTTCAAAAACCATTCGTTTTTCCTGAAACTTTCTTATCAATGTTGAAAGTAACGCCAAAAAAATAATTTTTCACATACACATTCAAAGCATGTGCGTTTCACATACACATTTAAAGCAGCCTTATTACCAACCAAAAATAAATTTCTAGAAAGATAATCCAAAATAAACTCTTTTTATCTTCAACGGTATGTTGTCAAAATTTGATTAATTTTTGATGTAGTTGCATCAGTGTTAAATCGTCCAAAGCCATTATATCATGCAAAAACTAGCAGCAAACAAATCGGTTACATTGAAAGTAGAAAATTTGTTCATAATAACACATCCTCAGTTAAAACGTCTACCGATAAACAACATATGGAGGAACCAAGTAACAGATGCAATTATTCATGCTGGCATAGAAGTAAAACAGTGTCCTTGGCACCCAAATAATGACCATTTTTGGTAAAAAACAGATATTCAAGATATCTGAGCAGAGAAGTGAAACAGGAAAAATCAAGCATAGATCACCAATTGCAATGCTAGAAATTCTTGTCGAGAAAAACGAGATGGTTCTACTGAGATTGAAACTCACAGAAGATATTTCCAAACATGCTCCAGAAAAAGTCTAGTCTCCTTCACTAACGATTTAGAGCTGAATACCACATGAATTTCTTGCCCAAGGAATATTCTAAAAACAACCCTAACAGGCCACACGAACGGTCCCGCGGTGTCATTAAACGCCCCTTTTACGAACACTCACTGAGTGGCACGGAGGGATTGGGCGGTAAGAATGGTTGTGCGACACCAGCTTCTAGCCCAATGCCTTAGGGAAAAAGTGTACATGTTCAATGGGCTCTGCATGTTGCCCTCAGAAGTTGAACTAATTGTTCACAGCCTTCAATGTTAGCGTGAAGTGCCTGGTTTAGCTCCTTGAATGTATTCGAAGAGAGACAACTAGGGGTATCGGACCATGTGAAAGAGAATGGCTTGTCTTTTCAAACTACTATTATATCACCTTTGGCGATCCTTTACACCATATACAGTTAAAAAATCGCCATAGTTAAGTTCATGGCTGAATAGCGTGTGATGATACTCGCCGCGTCACTGTATTCCGATTAGCTGGCGCACAAGGCTGGACCCCGCCGCGCGATCGAAAAACCGAGTTTATTTTCGGCGCCGCGAACTTCCGCTGACTTTCTCAACGGATTCGCATTTTAGAAGCTTCAGTGAATATTTTGATATAAGTTACTTACGGTTACTCCGTGTCCCTCTCAACTATTTTTCTACCTAAAGCCAGAAAATCAGTGAAAAATAGGGTCCGCCAATTTGTCCTATTAAAAGAGCAAATATCCCACCAGATCATTCACATGCCAAAGACTAGAGTTTGTTTTTTTTAATAATATCACTTTTTTTACAATAAACTCCTATAAAAGGTTCTGTTGACTTCATTTTGGAGATTTTCAGCGAAATCTCATTTCTGGATTTTTTTGCAAAATTTGTTCAACTTTAAACCCTTGTGTAATATTAATGCGTAAGAGTTATGCAGAATGAATCCCACATCGTATGCACCATTAGTAGGAGAGTCAATATGCCAAATTTCAACTTCCAGACTGAAAAAATCCACTTTTTGAATTTTGGCCAGCTTTTTTCGATTTCAGCCCACTGTGCGTCTTTGCCTTTGAAAAGCCTAAGAAAGTTGGCAACTAGAATTAAATTTGAAGAAATGCGCGATAATGAACTTTTGGAAAAAGAATGGCTTTCCCCGGAATAATTATTGCATCAAAGAAAACAAAATATGTAACGTAGAATCTATTAAATACTTAGGCGTCACCATCACTGAAGACATGTCATGGGGGAAACACATCAGGGAAATAACTAGTGTAGCAAACCGTAGATTAGGATTCGTAAAAAGGGTTCTAGGCAAATGCGATGAGAGAGTACGAGAAAGAAGCTATTTTACACTTGTCAGGCCTCATTTAGAATATGCCACTAGTATATGGGATCCTTACGAGGAAGGTATGATTAAAGAATTAGAGCGCGTGCAAAGGAGATCTGCTTGGTTTGTTAAAGACCGTTATGATAATTGTATAAGTGTTACGAGCTTAATAGAAGAACTAGGATTGGAATTACTATCAGAACTCAGGTTAAAATTTAGGTTAAACCTATTAAGTAAATTCGAATCCGTTTTGTTCACAGATGACGTTAGATATATATTGAGAACCCCTGCGTATTATGCTAGGTTTGATCATATTAACAAGATTAGAGAGATAGATTGTCGTACCGATAGATTTAAAATGTCATTTTTCCGCGTACCATAAGAGAGAACAATAGGCAGCGTAGCAAAGGGATAGGTAGGTGAAATATAATGTACGATCTTGTCCTTTCTCGGCGAATTATATGAATAAATAATTCTCGGGCTTCTAGCCGAGTAGGTGAAATATAGTTAGAGTAGTCTGTATTGCATGATGCAATTAATAACAACCAATAATCCCTTCCTTATTATGTAGATACTAACCATCTAGCTCCATGTGACCCTATTATCTAGCATATCTCCCTTAAATATCCTACTTGCATGTCAATAGTGCATGCTTGGTGATCTTCACCCCCTGCCACACACCCTCGTGGTGCCTCGCAGGGTATCACGTAGATGTATATGTAGATGTAATGATGCGGAGGGTCGAGATTACTTGCCGAGGAAAGGGTCTAGTATGTCCCTAAGCTGGGTCGCAAGGATTTACTGCATAGCTAGGATTATTGCTCCCATATCGGTCACTTCCTTTCCCTCGCGTCGGCTATATACCCGACATTAGGTCTTGTGCGTTGGTTTTTCTCCGTCGACCAGAGCCGACATTCGTACATTTGCATAGGAAAATTCACGTCGGCTATAGCCGACGCTAGGCGCGAAAGGGTTATTGATTAGGCCTTTTGTGACGAAATACTGTAAATTTCCTCTGTGCACTAGATGCCTATTGTTCTTTGTCCAGGAATGTTAACAAAATTTTAAGTTGAATTAGTACGGAGTCAGGGTTATTCGCGATGATTATCGCGAAACTGAGAGGGATAACGAAGATCCACCGACGCCAAAAAAGCAGCGACCGCCATCCTCATCCCGTTGCTGCCTATCGGATGGAAGTCTTCTTCATCTTGTAAACGTGCTCAACGCAAAGATCCACCCATGAAAGCTCATCATATCAATTTTCTGGTAGGATTTCGCGTTGAGCGCCAAATTCGCGAATTGTTTCATGTAGCATTCAATGGCTATGATAACCACGGAAATTATGAAAGAGAATTACAGCGGCGTTTTTATTACAATGCTAACACCTATCATGATACGATCCCTTAGTACTAGCATTAATGAAATCTCGCTTCCCATTAATTACATTTTCCCTGTATAAAATTCCATTTTCACAAATCATGAATTTTGACATTTTAAAACCCGTACAAAGCGACCAGTTTCATTCATGAGGACGATGACTTCGCGAAATGCTTGGTAAGCTCAGGTTTGTAATCTCCCGAATAGTAGGTAGGCATTTTAATAATTTCTTCTCGGCTAAGAGGAGAGGGTATATAAGGCTTTTACCATTATTAGGGTAGAGAGAAGGACAGAGAATAGTTCATATAGAAGGCTATTTAACAAAGGAGTCTCCGTACATTATGGAAGCAATGGGAGCTTTTTTCCAAGGCAGAATAGCTAATCAGTCGAGAGAAATAGAAACTGCGGCTCAGGTACGTCGAAAACGACTTCTATTAATGACATAAACTACTCTAAACAAGGAGACTATTGAGTTGTGCACAAAGGATTCCATTTCCACTGCGGTCATCAATTGCCAGGCCATTAAAAAACAAAGTCTCTGTCAGAGTCACCGCTCATTTTAAGCACGGACACTGATGTAGTTATATAAACAGAAAGTTGGTTGTCGAATGAAACTACGGATCCCGAGATCTTTCTTAAATCATATGCTATATTTTGAAAAGACCGAGTAGTGAAAATAGGAAGAGGTGTATATACTGCTGTGAAAAACGAGTGAGCGACAGAGAGAACATCGTTTTGACGCCGAACTACATCTCTGTTTCCGACAGGAGCGATAAATATGAGAGATACTATTGCCGAAGAGACCGGCACAAAAATTCATTCTTTCCACGAACATTAAATGATCACGATAAAAAATGACCTTCACTTAAAACATTTCCATAATTCACTTCACCATTTAACCTCCCTAAACCTTATCCTTTGCACCTTTACACGACTGTAATCCTAACATCCCATCCCACACACCCATGTGGTGGCTCAAAGGGTAGTAATTCTTGCAGGAAGTAACTTGTTAATTCAAAATCCGAAAAGGTAGGTCTTGAGAAATCCAGCTAGCCCTCGTTCTTCAGGCTATTCTTTCGTCTACGTCTACGTCTACGTGATACCCTGCGAGCCACCACGAGGGTGTATGTGGCAAATGTGGCAGGGGGGGGGGGAAGCTAGGGAGAAAGGCTAGAAAGGGGGAAAAGCATCGGGAGAAAGGCTAGACGCGGAATATTTAGATTTAAAAAAAAACTTAGGACAAAGTTTCGCATTCGAAACTACTTGTTACGCTGAAAGCCTATGGAATACATCACGATATTATTATGTGCTGGATTAAAGATTTCTCAGACAACCGCGAACAGAGGGTAGTTCCAGATGGCGTTGGTTCAGATACAGTGAAAGTAGCATTGGGCGTACCACAGGGAAGTGTCATTGGTCCCTGTGTATTAATGATATCACCACCTGTCTTTTCGCGGACGACGCAGTATTGGACAGGGATATGAACACCGAGCCTACAGAATTACGTTTCACCCCCCCGGTGATGCGAGTTACAGAATACGTCCCCAGGAATTGCATTGTTCGCTTTCATTGTCTTTGTGTCCATGAAAAAACAATTAGGACGCGAGAGACGACCTCAGTTAACAACCAACTCGCGAGAGGAGGGATAGGCAAAGATTACTTTCACAACTGTGCGGATTTAGAAAAAAAGAGGAGCGGATGTAAAGGACATGCAATTTGAATCGATCGGAGGGTCGCGATGCATAGTTCCGGAACATGTTTTCGGACGCAGGCTGGTGTGTTTTTGCACGCATTGCCGTTGGCGTGGGCACACATCTGGGTGTGCGTATATATACACCATCGCGAGGGAAGCCGTGCACTGAGGAGGGATATCGTTCAACCGCCATGAAGAAGGGCCTTCTACTCGTCTTCCTCGTGCTCGTCGCTTCCATCTCCGTAAGTCATTCTCTCCTCTTTTCTAACAAGATGCATACAAACGTCAGCAGAGCAAGGGTGTGGGGCGATCCGTTGACGGACGAAATACGTGCGCGCAAACCGAGACCTAAACAACGTTCATATGTGGTGCCAGGAGTGGGGTTTAGAACTAAATATTAGTAAATGAACCACAGTTCACATCCTGCGAAAGTCATCACACAAAAGCCATACCTACACCGTGGGTGGAGTAAACATTAAATCTTCAAATACAGTAAAATATCTTGGAATTGCCTCAGATATATCGTGGGGAGCACACATACAAAACATATGCGGCACAGCATTAAAGAAACAAAGTTTTGTTAAGTGTATAATAGGAAGTTCGTCGGATGAAAAAGTCATAGATACTACTTCGCTCTGGTTAGGCCACACCTCGAATACGCCGCGCGCATTTGGGACACTGGTCATAAAGATTTAACCAAAAAAATTAATTAAATACAAAGGAAAGCAGCGTGCTTCGTTAAAAACTGCTACGAGCGTACATATAGAGCCTCACAACATTTAGAGGGATTAAGGTGGACTAGACTGGCCCCTAGAGACTCGGAGGCTGCACGCTAGGCTTAGGCTGCTTTATAAATTCAGAACTTGTGTGTTTCAGAGCGACACAGAGAATATTATCATGACGCCTCACTACATCTCTAGGTCTGACAGATGCGATAAAATAAGAGAGATACTCTGCCGAACAGATAGATACAAAAACTCGTTCTTTCCGCACACAATAAGCGACCATAATAAAAACTGAGCTCCTCCTAATACACTCTCATAGGACATGTCACCATTTCACCTCCAAAACTTTTACATATTTACACGGCTGGTGACCTACCATCCCCTGCCACACGCCCAAGCGGCGTCCTGCGGGGTGGTATGTAGATGTAGATGAGAGTGCGAATGTCAGGGTAGCGACTTATTGGCCACGCTTCTTAGGGTTTTGAACCAGCTTACATAACTGACGACCCGATGATCTCCCGTCCATGTCTCCGCAGAAGACCTTTCATCGCTTTGCTCTCAAACTGCTGCATTGGCTTCAATTGCATTTTCTCATGTGGGTCATTCTACGCCACTTCGGCCGGGAGGGGAGTCAACCCTTAGCCTCTAAGAATTTTCCGAAAAACGGAGAAAATGAAATATAATATTAAGCTTTTCGCGAAAATCGAAAAGATACATGAATGGCGGTTGCTTTTTAAATATCTATTTTCACTTTCATCATATTTTTGTCATGAAATATCTCTAGATCTCTAGAATCGAACCGAATTTTCCACTTCTCGAGTGGCTAGCCTGTCTACGACAACCTCCGGAAGTCTGTCCAGGAAAAAAGCGCTGTTGAAATATTCTGATTTGACTTATCACAAAAAATATAACAGTTTTTCACGATTTTATGATTTTAACAAAAATCACCGTATTAAATTCTCCGACTACGCGATTCCTTCCCCAAACGAAGCCTTGGATGTGTTTATTAATAGGCTGCATTTCTAACTGTCGACTAGTATTTTGGACGAACAATTAAGGGAATTAATACAGGCATAAAATTAATCGCCTTCGGTCCAGTGCTCTAATATCAGGTTCACGGCACGGGAATAGAAGTCGACTCGTTCTCCCATACATACCGCTTCCGTCAATGTACTTACAATTTACGTCAGTTGACTGGAAATGAGACTGGTATGATATACAACACCCGAACTCCAAGTTAATTTAAAGGCTAAATCTTCCGGCGGTAAACTTTAACCAAACAAAAAATCAGTCCTTAATGATTTGAGATTATTTTTCAATTATGGAAGCAACCTTCGTCCGCCGTAGAAGGACCGCCTCGATGGCTTTTAAGGCCGCTTTACACGGCAAAATTTATTGTACAAACAAATGTATCATAGAATGTACAAGAAACTGTTAAGTCATTCAGAAAATCATAACAATTTTCCGCTCTACACGGCACAATTTCATTCATGATGGAATTAGTACATTCGTTTTTATAATAACATTTACCGTGTAAAGCGGCCTTTATGAAATTTATGAAATCTTTGGAGCACGTGTAACGCATTTTTTCAGAGGATTAGTATTTTCTGGGAGCGGAGAGAAAACCTCTAACTTGGCGAAGATTCATGACTTCTGTAAACGTATAATTCGAGAACAAGCATGAAGAAGTAGCTGTTAAAATGGGCTGACAATGAAGGGAACGGGTCACGTTAGCACGCAGCAACGAAAGCTCGAGTCTACATCACGGTGCTAACAGAAGTGGCCTTCGGCCAGCGCTGAGCTGGAAATATAATTCGGTATCAATAAAAGTATCTATGTAACCGGTAAATCCATTGGACTTGGAAAGAGTGGTCAAGTTATGTTATTGATCATAGCCTTGCCCTACTTATGTGCTTAATTTATAGTTTTATTGATGTTATTACTTATGTATTTTTTATATCAATGGTGTTTACCGTAAATAAATGTCTTGATTCTTGAACTCGAGTCTCCCACGTGCCGACCACATCAAACTTAAGTCCTGGCCCTGTTTTCGCGAGTTAGACGGGGAATGGCATCTGCGTCGGAAATGCTATATTAGGAGGCAAAGAGTAGCGCAAAGCAGTAGAGAGAGAGTTTCACTACTCCCCCTCATTGCCGATGGACACGAAGCTAAGGGAAAAACAGAGATATCTTCCGCTCGTCAACATCTTGCTCAGTTTCCGAGGTACGTGCAGCTAAAATTATGGAGGTGCCGAGGTAAACGGGCAGAGCACAACTTTCTACGTCACAAGTCCCAACAGCGACAAAGCATAAGCATATGGCTAGAGAAATTGGCATGCTCCATCAGCTTAAAACATTAAATAAAATCAATAAATAACTCAAATTTTATTCAATTAATTTTGATTTCTAATCTTTACTCAATCCATAATACCATTAGCTCAACCATCCCAAAGAATATCAATGTAAATTTCAAGTGAGTTAAGCTAAACGTACGTAAAGTATGCAGTTGTGACACATGGACTCCATCGCTCTAAATGACAACACCGCAACTAATAATCCATAGTAAACACATTGAAAAGTGTTGGTAGAGCTATATTATTTTCAATCTTCTCCTGACTAGTTCTTCTAAAGGTACGTTTTCATGGACGCGTTTCTGACGAATAGACGCGAAAGCGAGATCCTCAGCCAATCAGAAGCCCGGATTTCTTCGCGTGAGTTCGCGTATGTTCGCGTAGAGTCGCGTCGCCCGAGTTGAAAAATTTTCAACTTTCGACGCGTGGAACGCGTAGAATCACAAACATGGCTGGCCGGTGAAGTGTAGGTTCTATGGATGAAATAATCATCTCCGAAATTCGAGAGAAGTACACGTTCCTGTACAATTATAAGGACTATCGATACAGGGATAGAAACCTAAGGGAGAAGGCGTGGAGGGAAAAGGTATTCAATGGTGCCACTGCATCCATTTCTTTCTTTAAAAAACTGCACGTTAGATTATCTCTCAGTAAGTTGGCGTGCGGATGAGAGGAATTAAGTTGTAGAGGAAATCGAAGAACAATAGCTATTGCACTCGGATGGAGCTGGATAACTATCAACACACAATTATCTAGAATAGGTTGTAGAGCGATAAGCACACACGGTCTTCACGTTTCTTTTTTTTACTATTTCTTCTCTGCTGTAGATCGCGCATTGTAGGTATGTACCTCCTACACGTAGGTTCGCTGGAATGTGAACGGTTCACGCGAAGAAATGACGCGTCTCGTCGCGCGCGTGCGCGTCTGACGCGTTCATGAAAACGTAGCTTAAGTGTATATATGCGCGCGGGAGCATGTGCTGGTCCACTGCCTCAAGTTACGCAGGAATCATTTTGGCAGACCCGACTTTGTATGCGATATAACATGGAATTGGTTTTCATTTTTCTACGAACAAGTAAACGGGAAGTCGAAGAAGAAGACATGACGTGCAAAGGCCATTCTTCGAGTCCACGAAAAAAATGCATAAAGGAATTTGGGACTTAGGCGCGAGGACGAATAGCCGATTATGGCGATATGGGGAGGGAGGGAATGAAAGGAGGCGGGGACGCACGCTGCTGGTGCACGGTGGGACCTCATCTCGCGAGGAGAGGCGGAGTACGGTGGGATGAGTAGCCGGCGCAGGCGATAAAGAAGCAGAAAATGAGATATGGGGGAGGGAGGGTTAGAGGGGGGGGATTGGGGGAGGGGTGGAGATCTGAGGGTGGCCTGCAAGAGTGAACATGACGAGGACAGATGGGCGGAATTTCGATGAGAGATCTCAATAATAATGTTTATTCTTCCAGGAATTTCGGATGAAAAAGTCAAAGAGAGATGCTACTTCGCTCTGCTTAGGCCACACCTCGAATACGCCGCGAGCATTTGGGATCTGGTCATAAAGATTTAACCAAACAAATTAACAAAACATAAAGAAAAGCAGCTTAGTTAAAAACTGCTACGAACGAACATATAGTGTCTCACAACTTTTAGAGGGATTAAGATGGGAGCCCCTAGAGACTCGGAGGCTACACGATAGGCTTGGGTTGCTTGATAAATTCAGAAGTGATATTTTTCAGAGCGACATAGCGAACATTATCATGACTCCTCACTACATCTCTAGGTCTGACAGACGCGATAAAATAAAAGAGATACACTGCCGAATAGATAGGTACAAAAACTCGTTCTTTCCGCGAACAATAAGCAACCACAATAAAAATTAAGCTCCACTAAATAGACTCCTATAATTCATTTCACAATTTCATCTCCAAAAAAACCTACACCTTTACACGGATGGTGACCTAACACCCCCTGCAACACACCTAAGCGGCGGCTCGCGGGGTATTATGTAGATGTAGATGAATCAAAAATAAAATTTCGTATTTATATCACAGGGAAGTTTAGATATCCTATGAGGCTATTGGTCTGTGCTTAAGCTAACTTCGACTAAGAGTTTTGCGAGAGACAAACTGATTCACCCAAAAATTAACATAGATTAGACAAAAATATTACTGTGCGGAAATAAATCATAAAGTGGCTAATAGAACTAGATTGCTTCGCTACATGAGCAGGTGTGTCGTACACACGTTTGGTTTAAAATAACATTTCAAAGTAGTCAGAAGTCAATATGCATTGATGGTTCAACCTTGAATATTAATTGAGGCAAATAATTTGTTTGATAGTATTTGGCAAGTTATTAGGCCCCATGTACAAAAAACACCTTTTAGTCAGAATTAAATGAAAAAAGTAAAGCATCCGGAGCTTGAATTTCTCGAAACTAAGGTCGACAGTGAAGGGATGTAATTTCAGAGAATCTTCTCCGAAGCTAAATTCTAGCGAAATTTACAATACAAAGTTTTTACTTTCCACCCATGATTTTCGAGAACTTAGCATTAGTTTTCTTTTCGTCACTTCATTTTGCACACGACCCAGCTCTTCGATTCCCCGGTCTTAGCCCAGCTCCCTGCCCAGAATTCCCTCCAACAACAACCAAAAGTTGAGTCTGTTGAATTTTGGAAGCAACATCTTTTATAGGAGTCAACTTATTTTTATGAAAAAGACACGATACGATAAAATGCCCATTTCTTGGTTCATTGATATGGAAAGCTTTGCCACAGTCGTATACTTGTGCGATACCTATTTCATTTGAAATGAGATCGTTTTCTGCACTTCAAATCCGATTGTAAAATTTACAATACTTATTATGATAATATTTTTATTCGTATTACCATTGAAATTTTGAAATAAGTTCGCCTGGGATGTTCTCAAAGATAAAAAAATGCTGTAATAAATTAAAATTACTTTTCAATGCGAGGCAGTTTTCGCGATCTGCTGTACCAGTTGTAAACATGCGATAACTACAAAACAAATGACACGTTTTAATTGAGGCTCGAATGTCTTAGCCGTGAGGAAGCCAGCAAACATGAACACGCACAGAAATATCAGCAAAATTTACTAATTTCGGATGAGTCGATTTTTTATTGCACCATTTTAACACGTATTGAAAGAGCGGTCAGCTGTGGAAGAAAGACGGTGGACTGAAAGAGGAATATTTTCAGCCGCTATAAATCCATCTCTGATGTAAAGTACCATATATATATAGACCCAAAATACTCCGCAACCATTCTGGTAATTTAGTTATAGTTCCTTTTAAAATGCCCACCCAAGATGTACACGTACCCTGAGAGTTAGTACGTACCACTGTGTCAAGGAATACCTAAGTGCGCAAAAAAAGCAACTTGAATAATTGGCGGATTGAGTTAGAAGCCATGGACCAATAAATTACAAGCATCTTCCCACCGGAGGTCCAATTTAAGCACCCAGGCCAGGCGAGGAGTGCACGGGTCGGAGAACGATGAGAACTGATGGCTTTAATCATCGGAATGAAACGTAATCTTCGGAAACTTCGTGGTATTCCATCACAACAATTTATTAAAGTGAGGAAAACTTTTACAAACTACAGAAAAACACGCACCACCACTGACCCGGGTTTCGACGGCTGAGCGTCATATCATCAGGTGATACAAAAATATACAGCAATCCCTTATATATAGTACTATCAGTCAGTGGTAGTAGGAGGGGAGGGGGGAAAGAATGGTGGTGGGGTGAGGGAGGAGACGGGAATGGTCAACAAAAGAGGAAAGGATAGGGGATTGGCGGGCAGCAAGCATTCATTTAAAATATTAACATCTGAGTCAACATTTCTTTTTAAAATTTCGACCTGTTCAAATGCATTTTGCTCACGTCGGTTATCAGCAAAATGCGGTACTTTAAGTTGAAAATCACAAGTTAGAAGTTGACTTAATCATCGGTACACATATAGCAGCAAGTATCCTGCAAGCCCATTCACACGGAGTTAGGTAATAACACGGCCATTGTTTTTACTCCCCATAAATTAAGGTTTTTTTCAACATAGGAGTGATGAAGAGAGCCTGATATTCAGAACGGTAAGTAAATAGCCTTGAACAAATATTGCGGAAATTAAAAGTCGACTATTCCTGGATTAGTAACGGAATTATCAACCGCATTTATTCTATTCTAAGAACAAAGCTGAATTGCATTTTTTTCAAAGGAATCAAATAAGAAAGTTGAGGTTGGGCACAGGGATTCATGTCAGTAGGGTTGGGTCAGGAAAAGGTCACCTGCATTTATTTTGTGGCGGGAAGCTACGCTGATGGCCCCAGGAAGAGATTTGCGGGAGTACTCGTAAGCTCGATCGGGAGCGTCTTCATAAGCATTACGCATGACGCTCTCCATACTATTGAGTATGCTTTATAAGAAAGATGAACATTTTGCGCCACCCGAAACAAATTAATACGACTTCCGTAAAAAACCATTATCAAAATTTTCAGAATATCTGTGTTTAGTATTAATTCTTGTCTCCAGCAAAAATATTATTTACATAAAAAGAGCACAAATAGGTTTCACTTTTTTGATGGTTATCTTTGAGAGCTTGTTGATTGCTCGGAACCCACTATCGCCGCATGTTCAGCATCGTGTTACGTCCGTCACACATTTGATGATCATTTACTATTCGTTTGTATCTACTCAAGTATGGCAACTAAACTCGCCATGCCTATTAATACAATCAATTTAAGTCCATACTGGTCTCAAAATGGATGTAAAAAGTATTTGAAAGAATATATACATTTTATAAGGAGTAAATGTAAAGCCGCGTCTTCATGAAAATTTGTGCCGAATTTGCGCCGCGAATATTTTCCGCGCAAACTGAAATTTATGTTCACACACAAATGTACGCCTTGTGTCTTGTGCTCAAGTCGATTGGAAAGGCAATTGGAGTGGCAAGGACAAGAATTCGTGCGGCAGAAGCGTCCAAATCGAGAATATGTATGCGACGGAAATCCATTGCTGTTCGTCGAAAAACCGACTCTGTCCGAAGCATGTGCATCATGGGAGGGAATCCCAAATGAAAAAACGACTTCGTTTTCTTCCACTGATTTATTTCTTTGGTACAACATGTTTCGACACATAGAGGTCATTTTCAAGTACAAAAAATTTTTAAAATTCAAGCAAATATATACCTGGAAGGGTCTTGGGGGAGGTTGGAGAGGGGTGGAAGAATGGGTGTTAGGAGGGGGGGGGGAGGGGGAAACCCGGAGAGAGGTGAGGGGTGGCGGTTATGGTGAGAATTAGGGAAAACCCTTAGGAGGACCGTGTTGGTGAGAAAGGTGGGGGCGGGGGATGGAAGGTAGAGGGAGGGGTGGGTTAACTTGGAAAGGGTCGTTAAGGTGGAGGTGGGTTATCAGCGGGTGTGGAGTTGGGCGGGAGGGATCTGGGTGTTCGTCTTTCGGTGAGGTTTAGAGAGACTTGTAAATCAGTGGAAGAAAACGAAGTCGTTTTTTCATTTGTGAATATCAACTTCCACATAGTTGAGCCTGATACCATTGAACGTATGGGAGGGAATATTTTTCGAGAGCTGCCGCGTCCACATTTACCTATCGTGATTCCCGCGCACGTACAAAAATTGATGCTGTGTGTCGTATTCGGTGCAAATTTTTATAGATTTTAATGCGGCTTCACATGTATTGCATGCGGATTGGAAGGATACGTGAATATCCCCGCCATTTTGCTCCGGACGCTTCATCGACCGCACACGGCACCGGAGTAGGACGAGACACTCGTTTGTTTTTCCGGTCGACAACCAGGAATTATATTTGGGAACAAATGCTTAATAAAATGGGCCCACTTATGCTGCGGGGTTTTAATTACATCATTGCATTTTTCACGGCGTAAATGATATAAACCGAAATGTTTAGTTCACATTCGCCTTAAATCACAAACACATACCAAAAACACTTTTTCTGAATTCTTGGCTGAAAGCAGGTTATTCTAACAAGCATACCAGATGAGTTAGAAGGGCAATACGCAGGTTATCTACATCTATGGGCATGTGACATGGGGCGTTAGGTCACCAGTCACGTAAAGTTGTAAGTTTTTGGGAGATGAAATGGTGACATGTATTATAGGATTTTGTTTAGTGGAGCTGAATTTTTATTGTGATCGCTTATTGTTCGCGGAAAGAACGAGTTTTTATACCTATTTATTCGGCAGTGTATCTCTCTTATTTTATCGCATCTGTCAGACCCAGAGATGTAGTGAGGAGTCATGATAATATTCTCTGTGTCGCTCTGAAAAATATCAGTTCTGAATTTATCAAGCAAACTAAGCCTAGCGAGTAGCCTCCGAGTCTCTAGGGGCTCCCACCTTAATCCCTCTAAAAGCTGTGAGACACTATGCGCACGCGATTAGCAGTTTTTAACGAAGCGCGCTGCTTTCCTTTGTATTATATTAATTTTATTGGTTAAATCTATTTGACTAGGGTCCCCAAATGCTCGCGGTGTATTCGAGGTGTGGCCTAACCAGAGCGAAGTAGCATATCTCTTTGAAATTTTATCCGAGGACCTTCCTAATATACGCTTAACAAAACCTAGTTTCTTTAATGCTGCGCCACATATGTTTTGTATGTGAAGTCCCCACGATATATCGGAAGTTATTTCCAGAGGTAACGGGTTCGAATTCCCCTCCGGCATGAGTATTTTGCGGAACTCACGTGGAGCAGCCACTTCCATATGACGAAACACCTTGCAAGGAAGATCTGCTTAGTGTCCAGCTTATAGAGAGAATTTGAGGAAACTCAAGAGAATAAGAGAAATAACAAAGTAAAAGGCTCATTGGTATTTTTATGTACGCTCCGCCAAATGAAACTTACTGACTATGACAAGGTACTTACTAAAAGCGACATGACTAATAGAGAACTAACATCAACTCGCAAAACTACGACCTGAAGGATGTGTAGGGAATGACTGATAAGTTGGCCTAAAGCTCACTACATGAAGTACCGACTATCACTACGTTTACCAATCGAACTCAGATCAATATGATTTCGGACCGATCTGAACATTCTAAGCCCTCCGACTCGGATCGCCTGGTTTGCCATTTCTCACTGTGTAATGATGCGTATCTCCGATGCATACAGAATTATGACGACTCAGTCCAGAGACAAACATACGAAAATGAAACGATTGAATGTAAAACTATCCTAAATGCCAAAACTTTAATAGCTTTAATTCAAATATAAGAAGACCACACTTCGAACATGAACTAACTCAATCTCACATTCCGTTTACAGGCGATGCCGAAAGGTTCTCATCTCCACAATAGTGGTAAGTAATGATGTTTGGTTTATTTTTAATATTGAGTACATGGCACTAATTACACTCTTGCCAATTGCGTAGCAAATTCTCTCGGATGTAATGCATAGTGTAAGCTAGAATAAAGATGAAAGCCAAAAAATATGTGAAATTTCATGGATGAATCGCAAGTAGAGATGGGCGCTGAGATGGTTGACTTCGGCGGCGGCGGCAATGCCGAAGGCGTAAACTGACAAATAGTCGTATCTATGCATTTATGAAAAATTATGCAGCTCATAATTATGCTTTACACGTCTTGATGAGCATAAAGTAATTAATAAATATAAATATTTGTGTGTAAACGGTCACATATGAAAAATGCAGTAGTTTTTCATCCCAACTATACTAACAATACTCAGTGTGAACAAAAACTGTTCTTTGGCGCGCAGCGTACATGACTAAATTATTATTACTATGGCTACCGCCTACCGCTGGTTCACGAAACCTACATACATCGTCATTCTGATGGACAATATCTTGTTTTCTAAATCAGAGATGAGCCTTGCAGTTTTTTTAGCTGCTTGAAAAAGTCCAGCAACAATAAATATGCGTAGACTACGCTTGCTGATGCCCGCCACGCACAGATAGGCCTGCTTCATGGCTCGATGTATCAAAATTGTCATGTATGCCGACTTTAGATGTCGATGGTGGGCATCGAATACCATAATACGATTGCCAATCGATTTTCGATGGTCAATTGATTGACATTGTCCGATCGATTGCCGACGGTCGATATACCACCAATGAGCGATCGATTAATGACGGTCAATCAATTTTCGATGACCAATCGATCGACCAATCGACCGATTTATTGATTACCAATACCCAATCGATAATCGATTTTCGAAGGGCAGTCGATGGGCAGTGATCTAGTAAACGGACCATAAGCTTGTCGAGTCGATGGTCACTGACCGGTAAATCGGAAAATTTATCTGCCGTCAACCGCGGCCAGGCGCACGAACGACGCCTCGCACGGATCAACGACAATTGACAATCATCGAAAATCGAAGATTATCGTCGACCATCGACAGCGACGATGATCGATGATTGCCCATCGAACAAGCCTACGCCCAAATGTTTCCTCCCCGCCGTTGCCAGCCACGGATACTGAAGGGGCCTATCCCTCCAAGGCCGCAGCAATTCGTTGTCGGCGACGTCCTCTGGAACTAGCTAGGTACAGAGTGCACTCCCTCTCTAAAGCTTCGTCCTTTGAAGGCTCGACTATCGAGTGCGGGGCGGGTCTGACGATCTCCCCCTTAATGTCGCAGAGTCGATCGCGTAGATAAGCCTCTCAGGTGCGTACCGCCAGCGAAATGTAGTCGTTCAGGTTGGACAGATTTCTGAAGCTCTTGAGTAATGTATTTATAGCGCGTTTTCGGACAAACATCTGCCTACGCTCTCGAACAGCAGCAAAACGATCCACGTAGAGAGAAATGTCAAGAATTCTATCATCTCTCAAGCAGCTCATTCTTCTAGAGGAGAACCATTTTTCCTGACTTTCCCTGTAGAATAAATAAAGTAAATACTAGAGACTTTCTTTCATCATCATGATTAAAACCACTGTGAAATAATAACTCGCTGTTTCTACTACGGCGATTTTGCAGAGTAATGTACATTTGAAGTAATAATGAGTAATTGTGTGATTAAACTGATGTGGCTCCGGTACAAAATAACCCGAGTACTTTGCAATTTTTTTTATATTTTTGCTCCAAATATGGCAGTTAACAAAGTATATACGTTGAATGATCTTTATAAAAAATGAAACGACCAATTTCTAAAACAAATACTATGCCGCTAAAGGTAACATTTGGCAGCTGACTTAATAGATTCCAGCGTTTTTGCTTACATATTGGAAAGTCTAAGTCGACTTTCTACTCCGAAAGTCAACTTTTTGGAAATCGAATTTTGATTTTCAAAGTTGACTTATGTCATTTTGATGTCAAAGTCGACTTTCAATTTCGTATGACTGCCAATTCGATTTTCCGAATAATTAATTGACCATTTTTCGCAAATAGAATTTTTTGTAAAACATATTTATGAGCCTGAAAACAAAAATTATTTTCTAAAGGCATCAACATGGCTAGGAGGAAGGTAAGTGGCACCATTTTCACACTTTTAGAAGGGCCATTTTGGCCTTAAATTAGGCATATGGGCACCAATTCGATGCAAAGGTTGGTTTTATCGCGAATGAAAGACAGTACCTTATGTGCTGATAATGGGAATCGTCTGGATGAGTTCATTCTCTGTGTATACAGAGCCAGGGATTCAGAGTATAGGAGAATACGAGTAGAACGATGAGTGGACGAAGGCATTGCGCCAGCCCTTTTCTGTCTTAACAGCCATGACACGTATGTTGGCTTTTCGCTATTTAATGTACCTACAGCACGAGAATTTATATCGGTGGCAAGGGCAGACTTGTGTTTGGACGTCGGTATGTACTTTGCTTTCAGTCCCATCGTGTGACATCTTGTATCAAAAATGATGCGCAAGAGTTCTGTATGGAAACATTTTACTGAAATTGAATGTCGGCAAAGTGAAGTGCACGGTTGTAATTGAGAATTTGGTACAACAGGAGCGGTCCAACTCACATCACTTTATTGAGGACTGAGCATAGGACCGTGCCATGGAAGAAGACTGTGACATGTGCTTAGAGCACCGTCAACGGCAAAAATGAACTAGCCTGGGCAGCGAGGGACCCTTTCAAGCAGACCAAGAGAAAGGAAATGATCCGGTTCCACGAGTGCCTCAAATTGCTTTCATAATTGTTAATCGTTTCGTTTCAGCCGTCCATGGGCTAAGATTACACAACTATTACAGCATTTCTAGGCCTGACAGATTCGATAAAATAAGAGAGATACCTTGCCGAACAGATGAGTACAAAAACTCGTTCTTTCCGCGAATAATAAGCGACCACAATATAACACAGCTCCTCTAAATACACTCCCATAGTACATGTCACCATTACACCTCCCAAAAACTTACATATTTACACGGCTGGTGACCTACCACACGCCCAAGAGGCGGCTCGCAGGATAGTATGTAGATGCAGAACTATCCTTACTTTCTCAAGTTTTTTCATTTTCCAGTCCTTGATTCTTTGGCTTGCTCATGCTCGTTCTTCCCCGAAAATACTCTTCTTATTATCATTTTCTCGTCGAACAGGTTCTTCATCTCCGCAATTATCCATCAAAATATTTCCAGTATTTCTGCATTTCCTATTTATTATTTTTTAGAATAAAACTATCGTTCCACGAAAAATTTTTGCACCGTTTACATTGGCCATAACGATTTTGGTCACGAAACAATCGCAACATGATCAACTTTAGTAAAATTCATAAAATGACACAGTTTCCGTTTCTTTGCTAAATAGAAGCCTGTTGACTTTGTACTTGGAAGCTCAGCACGGCAATATCTATTATTTGCAGCTCAAGTTTGACTAGTGTGTCGTCCAGTCGACTTTAAAAGTCGGAGCGTCCAATGTCGAAGTCTAAAGTCGACTTTTGAGGAACAATTCCAGTTCCAAGGCGCGCCAGGCAACTTGGGTGGCATGCGCTCTCTCGGTGTCGTGACTCGGAAACTATTCCGCATAAATTGAAATTTCCGCAGAAAGAAACTGAAATGATATGGAACATATCAAATACATAATGAAACGTTTGTAATTACAGAAAAGGAATTAAAAACACCCAAGGGGTCCTTAATCGTCAGGAATGACCGGAAAACAGGAAAATATGGCGCAATTTAATAACTTTAGGTGCGATGCCCTTTCTCTTTAGGTGCGATGTCTTCTCCTTCTCCAATGGCAATATTTTACATATGTTATTTCCTAACCCAATGGCACCAATCAGGGTATGTTCCAAAAGAAATTCGAGTTTCCGGAAAATAAGGAATGCACTCCAGTATGTCACGCCACGGCGCCGCCGATGGCGTTTTTGACGGCGTGGCGGCGCGCCGCTAGTTTTTACCTGGCGACGGCGTGGTCAAATTTGCCGGCGGCGTCGGCGCGGCGCCCACCTCTAATCGCAGGTGCAAAATGTTCACTTTGGCACCCATTGAAATGTCTCTTAGCACAGATGCTTCATCTATAGACGAGAAAAAAACCAGCACACGGGCATTTTATTTTAAGTAAAATATGCAAAAACAAAGATCAATTTTACAGGGAAGTTGTATGCGTCATTCTCTTAGTCCCACGATGATCTCTCCCTCTTCAGTCATTTAAATTTCTGACAGTGAATGAACTAGGTTACTATGTCTAGCAATCATAACATTACGTTTCAGCAAAAGCCCAACCAATTTATTTTATATGTATATATATATATATATATATATATATATATATATATATATATATATATATATATATATATATATATATATATATATATATATATATATATAATGTAAACAATATAAAACCAATGATTTAGCCCAACCAATCCCAAATTCATTATAGTTGGTCTCTAGATGGTCCATGAAAACTGTATTGTTTAATAAATCCTAGGATAGTGAGTCTGCTTTCCTCAATATATGCCAATGCTCTATCAGATGATCAACAAAATTACATGCTTCATGCTCATATTTTTCTATTATTTCAGAGCTGGAACAAATGAAATACCCTGGAGAGAACCTAAACTCGAGGGTAAGTTGAAAGAATATTGCTGAAGCAGACCTTCTCCTAAAATACTACTAGCACTGTCCATTTTCAAAGAATCCTCATAAGGATAGCTATATGGGAATATATACATTATTAAGTAGGTAATCTTACAGTAACACTGGAATTTAGTGTTACTTTTGTATTTTATGGTCCATCGGAAGTACTTATATTAAAACTGTGTGAAGTTCACAGTGGAAAAATCATTCGCCTGGACTGGGAATCGAACCCAGATCCCTCGATTTCATGCCAAGTGCTCGAACCAATTATAAGCTACCCAGGCGATCTCTTCCACTGTGAATCTCATGGGAGCTCTAAGGTGCAAATTGTCCATAGCATAGTAATACCCTATGCCTGCTTTCCCTAATCTGCTCAAGCTAGGATCCCTTCAGAAAGGACTACCTTGAGAGCCAGCGTGCTGTTGCCCGCGACCCACCACTAGGAGGTATATGCGGTGTACTGACACACTGGGTCACGCTAGAAGTCAATATTATTAAATATTTATGATAAGCTAATATAGTTTTATAATAAAAAACTGAAAATAGCGTTATTCTATTATACCTAACTCTGCTACTTTGCTTATTTCAACCCATCCCTATAAATAATCTTACTAAAAAATAAGAAAATATTTTTAAATTGAAAGTTTCACATGTAGAGACAAAGTTACTCATCGAAGGGGAGGGGAGGGTACGAGGGGTTGAGACAAATGCTGCGGTTGTCCACTAAGGGAAAGTGGGGGTAAAAAATCACCATAAAAGGTAACGTGTACTGTATGCACGATCCGTAAGTCTAAGCCTTTTGACTGTACTGTGCTGTGGCCTGTAGGGAGGAGGGGGCGGGAATAAGACTGGAGGGATGCAGAGTCAGTTATGCTATTGGGTTGTGTTCGGGGATCTTATCACAGAGTACTCTTCTTACTCCGTGGATTTTAAGGTGGCCTCGACGATGGCGCAGTGCGGCAGCCAAGGAAGAGTATAGAGAGACGCGACGGAAATAAAAGAAGCTTTCGGCTGGCTGGATGATTCTCTGTAACTGCACGATGTTTTACTATACTACATTTAACGCTTTACATTTACCGTTATAACCTTTTGATACGCAGATAAATTACCGCAAACGGGTACAAATATTTACCTTTAGTGAATTTCTTCATGCATTCGAAAAATCCCCCCACATTTTTTTTCTATGGCGCAACTTGCGCCATACATCCCCCCTGTGAGCGGCCCTGAAACCATGTCTCTTGGTAAGGGAAGTCAGTATTCCTGCCATCAGGTCTCACATTACCAGTGGCTACCCATAGAGGATCTAGTAAGTAAGTCTTTTACCTGTGAATCTAAGGTCATTAAATAAATAATGAAATCACTGGGCTGAATTTAAACCTTGTAAACTCATAGAGATCGGTAAATTACCGTAATTTTCATCTGAGGTAAAGTATGGTAATTTTTGAAAAATACTGTAATTTTAAATTTTGTGATTAATAGCCATTAGAAAATTTAATAGGAAAGCCAAAGCAATAGCAAGGGGTTATAGGTATTAAAACCATTGTTATTGCTATGTTAATGCATTAGAAATAAATAAAATTTAAAATCAATCACGGCAGCCCACACGCGATGTGGTGTTCTTTTTTTGTTATGAGAAATTTTCGTTCAAATCATTGAAAATAATATATATCCCCACAAATATTCCATAAGTAAAAATAATTCCACAAATGAGTTGGAAGTGCCTTTATTAATTATTAAGATTGTATTTAATGTATATAGACTTGACTTACCATAATATGTTTGTAATATATCAATATGATGAGAATCTGAGACAGAAGTGAATATTACCAAGAATTATGGAAAAGTCCGGAGCTGTGATAAATTATGTATAATATCAGGGTAATTTTCAGTGGCCCATCTCTATACCCTCTGGGCCACAGACAAAGACTCAAACTTCCTGAGATTAAAATATGACTGAATATTGCTTATCTGTAATTCTGAAATTCACTGTGATTACAGCAATCAACACTACAAGAGGGATAGACTGTGGTATTACGAGTCATTTATCATTTCGTTAATATTTTCCAACCTCACAGGATTTAGTTCATTTAAAATCACTCAGCATAAATGATAGCATTCCTTCAACCTTCTCCATCCATTGAAGACATGAGTCTTATAGGATTTATTTCAAGTCTATTTCCTCATCATTACTCACAGGCACAATCTTGTTCACAATAGTGTGACCTATAGTCAGATTTTGTAGGCATTGCATGGATGCCATGAATCACAATAAGAACAGGAATGGGTAATATTAAGAGCATTCTCCTTCATCCAATCGAAATCTTCCATTGGGAGGATATATATAAATCCAGCTTTAGTCAATTATTCTGGTAATATTTATTTCGTAATCAATGTTTCAATACCCTCCACTTTATCTCCCCCCCAACTGCATAAACTGGTACGTACCTACTGAAATGATGAATAACTTAGTTGCCACAAAAGATTTATTATTTTCTTACGACTCTGGTTTTATCGCTGTGCGACATCATCAGGTTCAGAGCTTGTTTAACACATTGCTTAAATAGTAAAAAAATGAGAGGGGGGAAGAAGATAGTTTCAGGTGATGGTTAGAGGTCATGGGAATAGAGTGGGGAAGGGAAATAGGGATCAGTATCGGTGCCTTGAGCCTTCGCTGCGCGATATCATTGGGTATAGAATAGTGACATATTGTTTAAATAATCAAAAAGGAGAAGGGGGAAGGCAGTCTCCAGGTGATGGGAGGGAGGTTATGGGAATGGGGGAGGGATCTGTGCCTCGAGCCAGAGTAAGGCTATGCCGGTGGATGGTCTGGTAGCGACTTAAGGTGGTGGGAAAGGGATGGGAGGCCAAGATGGACGATCTTCAGGGGTTGAGACATATGCTCCAACATCAAGGAGGGTTGAGTTCTGGGTGTATATATAACAAATCATTAAGCATGAAGGCGTAGTTCTTCATCCCCTTGATGATCTCCATTTGTTCTAGAAGGTCAAGCCTGGACCATTTCTTCTCAAAATGGAAGATGGTCGGTTCAAAATCACTGGAGTGATTTTCCTCAAATATGTGTTTGGCAAAGAGGGAGGCTGAATTACTATTTTGAAAGCTAGCTTGGTATTGATAATACAAGTTCCTTGGTAACTTTGTGATATTCCATTTTTCAGAGGATTCATTGGTAACATTTACAATACCACATACTTTACATTAAAAAAAAAAAACACGACGAACATAAGTATGTGGTATTGTAAATGTTACCATTAAATCCTCTGAAGCTTTGTATTCCTTAAGCCTTAAATTGAACTGCCTCCCTGACTGGCCGACATAAATCCATGGGAATCTCTGCATTTTAATTTTTACACTCCACTCCTGCTTTCTTTCAATTGTATCTTTTGTATGGCTGATCAAGTGTTTCAAGTTTCATTTGCTTTGGTATGCAAATCTAACTTTTGGTAAATGCTTTATTAATTTACAACTAAAATTTCCTAAATAACTACATTTCCTCCAAGTAGAGTCATCCTCCGTTTTAGTACCGTAAATCAGACGAGTGGCTAGTTTGGGATGTTTTTTGAGTATATTTTGTCAATCATATCTTTAGGATAACCATTGCAAGAAGCAATATGTATAATAATAGTTTTCTTTCTTTATGCTCGCCTTGACATTGGAATAATCAACAAGCGGTGAAGCATTGAGTGAAAAGCTGCCAAAAAAAGGAGTATTTACCAACTAATTTTGTTTGTCTCTCTTCTGAACCAACATTCAGTATGCTGGAATCCAGGTTGCGAAATAAAAACTACCCACATAATATATTGACACCATCCGCAAATATATAGCATTGTGAGCCTTTGAATCCACACAAAACAATGAAATAAAATCGACTTTACCCTCACAAGGTTTTTCAATTTCCAAGGGAGATGAAGCTTTCATCATTTCAAAAATGGAGAAATTCCATCAACTGATGACAAAATGAAGCCCATGTACAGAGTTTAAGCTCATGTTTTTATGCACAGGTTAGAAGGCAAAATCCTATGGAAAAAATTCCTATGGAACAAAATCCAATTGCTGGGATGCAGCAAGGAGGAGAGAACATGAAGTCAATGATGGGAGGAGATGGAATTCCAGGAATCAATCCAGCATCAGCAGGCGAAGTACCATTCCCAAAACCAGGATTTGGGGGAGGAGGGATTTAGACTTCATGAAGACTGTAATACTGAAAATGTACAGCAGCCAGAAGAATATTGAGTGAATAAAGAAAATGATAAACATAGCAGAAATCTTTCTTGCATTCCAAGAGAGGTCACAATCCCTAGCAAAATGTAAATTTGTGGAGGAGATCAAAAAGGATTCTTCTCAGTGATATACATGAATACACTTTACAACATTTGTCTTTAAATTTTTAAAATTATGGTTTATACTGACAACTTTTTCTACACCCTATGCACTCATCCACTTACAGCTCAGGCTGAGAACAACATGATGACTAGAACACGGAAAAAAGTCCCCAATTTTCTTATAAAAGTCGCATAATAAGTCTAAAATATTTTTGAAAAAAATCCGAAGTATTTTCATAAGCATGTTCCAAAATCAAAGAAAAATGACAAATAAGAGTTTTATAGATTCTTTTTAAATATTACCATTCATAAGCCAGGCAAGGAAATGAACAGAATGACCATCCAGAATTTCTACTCATATTCATAAGTAGTATCCACCATTCAGGAATCATTATCACTGATTTACCCTGGCTGAATTTTCATCAAGGCTTCCAGCATGTTTCTATAGTACGCTGAATAATTTTAACAGAAGAAATATTAAGTAATGGGCTCACATGTGAGACCAAAGCTCAAATTTTTATCACATGAATTGAACAATTCACCACTCAGCCTTTTCAGGTAAATTATCAAGGAGTTTTTCAGTTTCCATATCATATGCATATTTTTCAATGAATGGGTTTCAAACTCAAGTAAAAACTATAATGCTATTAGTAATTCATGGCATCAACCATTCTAAGTTTTAGGAAGCTACGTTTTTCAATGTCAAGGAGGGAGTTATAAACGTAGTCTTTCATGGTCATTGTATAAACCACTAAACCAACCAACATTCTCTGATCCATATGAGGAAAAGTTTGAAAGACTCCTACAAAGGCACTGAGGACCATCAAGAATAGCCCTTTTAAGCAGAGTTGCTTTCTTGGATAAATGTTCACCAGAAGGGATCCATAATATAATATTTTTTTGCCCCTAGAAATCCGTTTTTCAATAGAAATTACAATGCACTGAAGTTCCTAAAATGCTTATTTTTAAGTATAACGAACTCTTCACCCACCTTGAAAATGAAGGATTTTATAAGAAACATTTGGGAAACATGGTTATTGGAGACCATTTTAGGGTGTTTCATGGAGGTAGAACCTAGATGGTGCAGTGGTGGTTGCGAAGGCACCCTTGACTTAAGTTTCCCATGGACCAAGCCAACAATATTTTCCAGATACACCCATCACCAGGGTGGAGAAACCAAACCAGGCAGCATAAGAATAAACAGCAGAGGACATAACTAGGAGGGCAGATTAAGTCTTCTCAGGTGTGGTACTGGGTTGGCCAAGCCGACAATGGAAAGCCTATCCTGGTGTCACATACGAGAGGGCTTCATCCATACCATCCACTGGGTAATCCTAGTCTTTCATTTACCAGGTAGGGTTAAATGCATGATTTGTCTCATAATGAAGGAATTTGAAGCCATGGGGGACATAATGCAGGGCCTGTCAGAACCTCATTTGTGCATTCAATTTACCTGACTCAAATTCATTTTTTATGCTTGCGAAAGGTTTCTACCTCAAGCATAGTACTTATAAGATTTTTTCAGGCAACTGCAAACTGAATGATACTAAAATTACATCAATAATGCTGTGATTCTTTGAAAGCTAACAGAGTCATCATCATCTGAAAACTCAACCCAGTCACCAGCTTTTTCCCGTTTAGTTTCCTTGTTATCTCTGGATTTACCCAGCTGAGTGGTACCTAACCTTGCAGTGACCTTATTAGATAACGCCCGAAGAAGTCTACTTGATATAAAAGAGCTCCCGCAGGACAGTGAGGGAGGAAGGTCATGAAAGGGAGGTAACAGTAAAAGATTTCTTCAATTACACGGAATCTTATGAAAGTTTAAACTGAGTGGCCACATTACAGTAAGAGTCCACTTTGATCCTGGGTACAGTAGACCCCTACTATATGATATTAATCCACTCCACCCACTCATTTTTTATGTGAATTCTGTATTAAATGAACCAGTATATTACCAGGCACTGCATCGGGTTAACTAGGTAAATGATGGTGTATACAGTGGTTCAAAATTTAAATGATACATTGTACATAGTCAACATACTGCATTTCCTCACATGAATAAGCAAATGCACCACCCTGTCCTTGTACTTGCCATCTAACTACAAGCTGATCTCAACAACTTCATTCATCATCGCATTTTCAATCTACATATACAGAAGGTGGACTATAAATTATTCAATTTTCACCATACCTCTGCTTAACCCTTTGATTGCGGCATGACGTGATATCACGTCATGGTTGTCATTACCCTGGTACTAATGACGTTATATCACGTCAAGGGTACCGTAAGTGTTCCGGCTTTCACTAGGGAACTTTCACAAGGCCCCCTAATGAAAGCAGGAACACTCACGCTACCCATGACGTGAAATGACGTCTTCAGCACCAGCGTAAAGACAACCATGATGTGATATCACGTCATGTAGCACTCAAAGGGTTAATACCCTGCATCGGCTATCAGACATATTTATTTTGGTCTCACACCATTTACTCATCAAAATCACTCTAATGATCCCTGAAAAAATGTGTACGTAGAAAGTGGCGTGGCAAGCTTATTAAAATTATGTACCAATACCAACAATCCATTAGACCCCCTTTATGATGGGTTCACTTAACAATGGATTCACTTGATGATCTGTATGTTAATGTGTGTGAATGTTTAAAGTTTCCACTTCAATGATCTCTTGTTCCCTTAATTTTTCCATATTTCATCAAAATTATAAGACTTGTTATTAAAAGTACATACATACCAATCACGCCGTTCCCTTCTGGGGTAGGCAGAGTCACAAAGTTTCATTCATAAATACATATTTGTACACCTAACTCTGCTTCAATAATATCCTCCATGCTGGCCTATCCTTGCAAACCTCTTTTGCCTCATTTACCCCCATACACTGCTTCATACACACCCTCCTGTTTTTAAGACTCCTAATATTCCGGAAAGCATTTTCTACAATAAAATTTAAATATTTGATGATAAATGTAATTATGAGCTGCTCCTATGCGATAATGCAACATCCGTATGTAGTAGGGAGAGTTCAGACAATTAGTTAATATTCGGGGGAAGAGCTCATATTTTTCCAAATTGGTGAACAAAATTCTTGTCTCCATTATGACTAATGACAACCTAAGCTCAACTATCATAGACGTGATTCCTACTACATATGGATGTTGCATTATTTAGTCGGAGCTGACTGGTAGAAATGCTAATCATAAAATTTTTTTTATTATCATGTGAGCAGACCATAATTACATGTATCATTAAATATTTAAATTTTGCTATCATTAAAAATGTTTTCCATCTGATAATAAGAATATTGAATGAATAAGTAAACATACTGGGAATAAAAGATCGTTGAAATAGGAAATTTTAAAATGTACAATCAATAGCATGCATATGTATCATAAAGTGTTCCATTATAAAGTAAACCCATTGTAAATCAGGTGTCCACAGTGTGCCTTCTGCAACGTAGGAGAAAAGTAGGGTCCAATAATTCTCCACTGGTAGAGACACTCTAAATAGAAGATACCTTGACATGGCACAAATGAAAGCATTAGCAGTTACATAAATAGTAACTTAAAGAATTCCTCGAAGCATTTCATTATTCTGAAGTCACAGGGTATCCCCGCAGAGGAAATATAAAAATAAGACTAGAAAATAATTATAGAGACAGACTCCGGACATATTACAACTTAAACAGTAGACTGCCCTGACTATTTTCCACAATGAAATAAAATAGACTTTTACACCCTCTAAATATCTGATTGAACCACCGATGCCACCTAATACCAGCAAAATTCACTGCTGCAGCACACATTACCTATGCCTGTACCAAATGCCCAAGAAAAAATACCAAAGTAAGCTACAATGCTAATCAAAAGAAAAATCACTTCATATATCACTACTATTGGACCGATAAGTAAGGTTTCTGTACTGAATTGTGATGGAAAAACTTGCATTGGACTGGTCCCCATTTTAACCAAACAACATACTGACAGTAGTGTTATGCATCAAATTCATAAACTGAGCAAAGAGAAATGACATCAACAACACATAAAAGACTCCACTAACACCCATAAGAATACAATAGGAATACTTAGAAAAGTGGAAGAATTTGTCCATATTTCCAGTCTTTATTCAATCTTGTATTAAAATTTCCATTTTCTCTCCAAAGAAAAACTCACAAAAATCACAAATGAAGCAGTCATTTTGCTTCATTACACACAAGAAAATTGACACATATGGAAGATTTCAACAACAGTAATGTAATCAATGAGGGGATAAATTAAACAACACCATACCACCGAGTAATATGGTGCATCATTCTATGAAGTGAATTGGGTAAGAATGAAGATCCCACAAGATTGCAGTCAAAATGATGATCACAGTTCTGCCTTTAGTAGAGAGAATAGCAGCAAAATTAAATATTCTTCCACAGATTCCTATTGAATGTCACATACTGTGACTAATGCCACTGATCTGATTAACCAACCCTATTAATTCACAATTAAGAAAAAAATTCTAAACCTCTAAATCAAAACCAAGAACCCTTGATACATAGTAGAAATAATTACAAAAAATAGACTCCATAGTCACATAAATGGGGTCAAAGGACTGAAGTCCAAAATTTAGCAAATGTGCTCATAATGATTTTCAAAACCTAACCACCTATTAAGATTACTAGTATGCAAAATCCTTACAGTACTACAAAATAGTCATTGTTAGTACGGTAAAAATGATTATTAGGAGCTGCAGAGAGTCATTGTACAGTGACACTTCTGATTCACTATGCAGAAGTCAAAACAATTACCGATGCATTATATCTCTTAGGAGATATAACCAGACTACAACAGGACCCCATCAATCACATTCAACTGGGAATACAGAGTTCTATATAAGTGATTCAGAAGTTTGATTTTTGGAAAAACAGGAAAGAATAGGTGTGGAATTCTTTGTGCTAACTTGAGAGGAGAAAGCTTGAATTATGCATGATTCAATGACAAACAATGAAATACAAAATCTTTCATAAATTTTCAGATACATTCTACAGCACTCATGAATACTTTTAAAAATATAAACATCAAGCACAACCTTTATCCCATACATCCTATAAATACAACTCACGACAATCAATATTTCTCCACTGCCATTGCTGGCTTCAAAGAGAGATTTGTCAATCAAAACAAACATACATGACGCACCAGAACAATATGAGTCACACTCAAGATAAACACACATATACTTGCTCACATTTATCAGTGCCAAAGGCAATGCCGACTCACTATGACTCACCAACAAGCAAAAATTAATAAAAACAGATCTCTATAATGAGAGACAATGATGAAGAGATTATTATAAAATTATACCTGTGATGGTGAGAGATGGCAACAGTGAAATACATTCTCACAGTTGAAAATACAGCATTATTCTCTCAAACAGATCTCAATCATAAGATATACATCAAGTATCACCCATACAGATGCATACATGTCAATATTTCACCAACAAGATCAACACTCCATCTCATCCACTCCTGTCATACTCGTTGAAGGCGGCTGGCACACTTGAGAAAATCTAGAAGAAAAAAAGGAAGCAATCTTTATTATGCATACAGCTCTCAGAATGATGAATAACAGACACAAAAAACTGAACCCAGAGATTGCAAAAGAACACAATGAAGAAAAATGTCAGTGAAGATAACCTTCAATACTCATGAAGTAAGCATCAAAATTTCAATAAGTTGCTTGATGCTATGGTTGCAAATTACCTTGGCATAATCTTGGGTCTAAGACTTGTTTTTTTTTAAGAGAATGAATAACTCAACATAACACCAAGATAATTCACTCCAAGATGTCCCCAGATAAATTTGCACAAGTTACACAAATTTTACGCCTTGTATTCTACCATTAACCATAGTCACACTACTTAAAATAACTCCAAATCAGCAGCTAAGCATCCACATAACCCCACAGGTAAACTCAGCCCTCATTCATTGGTCAAAATCTGCTGCCAACAAGGAAAGCCTATGAATGGAGTCAGAGCATCTATGGACACCTTCCGCCAAAATACATTAACGGAGAGAGATTTTCTTGGCCCTAAAAAGGCCTTTGTTGACTGTGAAAATTCCCATGCATGTAGTTTCCTTGTTCTGGAAGTGACTTCCATAGAAACACCTGCAGTCTAAGCTTGTCTTCCCTCATTATTGACAGTCATGGGGAAAATCTCAAGGTTTCTGGCAAAACATTACATCCAAGTTATTCACAAGCCTCTGAAAAAATTGTGGAGTTATCTTTTCCTGGTAAAAGACTAATTGGAACTCAAGATGCCAGGAGTTTACTGGATTCCATGCCAGAGCACAAATATTAGTGAGACAGACCACACAATAAAAACATGATTAAAGGAACACAGGAGGTGTATTACGTATTTCTACCTAGAAAAATCAACCACGGCAGAGTATTGTCAAACAGAAGACCATTGCATCTCCCTTAGGGTCAGCTGATGATGACGAGCTCCGCCAAAACCTAGGTCGTCTTTTTATAATAAAGCTATGTGGAAAAACCAAGTTACGTATCATTTACAATGCTAAGTATTTCACAAAGTAATGCCCGAGACAACAAATTATATCCGTTAGGGATACCAAGCTCATGTGCAAAGCCAATGATTATAGGGAAAGGCTAATTATGGGAGCCACCAAAATCCATCTTGAGACCAACAACATAAATCATGAACCTGGGTACACCATTAGTTAAGGGTGGTAACAGTTACTTTTAGAAATAATAATGGAAAGAACCAACAACAGGCCATTCAGAAGTAACGGACCACAACCCTATAAGGAGAACACATGAGGCCTGATGATGGAAGAGTTTTCTCTTCCATCCCCATTGCCAAAGAGTTTTCTCTTCCATCATCATCAGGCCAATTACCAGCCAAAATATTAGGCTGGTAGCAGCCTGATATTTAGCCTGGTATGAAGCCTGAGAAAATTTCACACATACTATTTGCCAAGAAAGTATCTAATCTTTTATAACTTAGCATCCTTCACATACCATAGGCAAGAAGGAAGGATAAGTCTCTTCATAGTCAAGTCAGAGTGAAATTCAACGATTACCCCTCTAACACATAATAAACAACCCTTTTTATGGCAGCTGTAAACGTTCATTCGCTACAACTTGGCCGGCACTCAGTAGTCTACTGCGCAGGTGGGCCTAGTCCAACTCAGAAAATAGGGGAAGCAGCACTTATAGAGAAGGGAGCCATGCGCGAAAAGTTTTCCCATGGTGGAAAGGGAGGGAGAACGTAATGGAGGACAGTTCCCCTTCAAATCTGAAGTCGAGTGGGCTGACTTGTTCATGCCTGCATGTTGTCCAGTAAACGCAACTATGTTGGTGTAATTTTGATTGAGCCAAGGCAAGAACGCTATCAGAGAAGAGGTAAAACACGTGCGGCTTGAAAACCCTCCCCCTTGATGGGCCAAAATGTAAGAACTTGCACTAGTCCGAACCAAAATCGATTACTGCACATGACGTATGGCGGGCAGATACCCCTCCAATTTTCCCCCTCTCCTCCACACATTTCCCCTCCCGCGAGTTGTCATCAGCTAGGTTAACGCAAATGAACTGCACATGAACTATTACTTGAATATATTCCAGGAAGCTAGACAGCATTCATGAAGCTATCAATGATCATAAAACTGGATGGATATTATGAAAAGGATTGAACATAAATCACAATACGAAAATGAAAGCAAGCCTGTGAGCATTTGAATTGGATACGTAACCATTGGGATTCATTACAGCTCTGTTACTCTAGCAACCCAAGTAAGATGAAAAACTTTGATACACAGAGAACCTCAATAACCTTCCCCCCTCGTTCCCCTCTCTCTCACTCACTTCAGCGTCGACAATGCAGCTGCACTTTCCTCACATTTCATTGAAGCTGTTCTACAAATTAGCTATTTTGTTGATTTTCAAAGCTCTTCTCAGATAAATAATTGCATGCTGATGAAAATTTATTAGGAAATGGTATCAGGTTTTCACCCTATATTCTATGATACATGGAGAAATGTTTTGTGTATTACACAACATTTAAGCCCCCTATTTTATTGGTTCACTGAATACCTCATCCTTAGCAGAACTGTCCTGGGCTCTATCCTCAATGCCTGCTTCAGCATCATCAAAGCATTGGCCATCATTAGAAAGTGACAGTGGTGAAGCATTTGAATCATCTACATAATACCCTGCGAGCCACCATATGGGCGTGTGTGTGGCTTGGGGTGTTAGGTCACCAGCCGTGTAAAAGTGTAAGTTTTTGGAGATGGAATGTACTCCTCAAGTCAATCTAATGCTTCCATTGTTTAAATTTGAGCATGAAACTGTCATTGCCTTCATGGAAGGTATCATAAACTTGCTGTGGCCTCCCATGTGGTGACTCTGGCTCATTTAGGAGGAGGGGAAGGGGGATGCCTCCTCTGGGGCTGGAAAAGTAGCCTAATTCACTACAATTAAGCCGTTTGGCAACTCCTTGCTCAACTGGTCTACGAAGCTTGCCGAGCGACTAATTACCTCAGGTCATTACTGAGTTAAGTGTTCTCTTCTGGAGTGTGATAAGGTTAACCGGATGACTGCCATGGCAAACATCGTCATCCACTGTCATATTATCTTCCCCGCCATGGCATACATTGGTACTACAGACAAATATGAATAGTTGTCTACATCTTCCACCTAACTTCCGCAATCTAACCTTCACAAATTGTATGCACAGTGAAGTGTGAAACACTCCTAGAACATAAAGTAACAGTAAAAAATTACTAGTCTGGCCTTGTGATCAACAAAGAGTCTAACGAGGAGACGACATCAGACCGACGTTAAGGATGCCAAAAATTCAATTTTTTCTTAAACTGAAGAGAGATGTGGAAAAAGTCACTTCTTTCTCTCCCAAAGGTGCAGGTTCAGGATAAAATATACTAGAATTTCGTTCCTCTTCAATACTTCGCCTTAAGACATGTTCACATGATATATGTCCCTGCAAGTACACATATAGAGAGATGCATGGACAAATTATTCGTATTTTAACAGGAGCTATTTAATGTTGTATGTCCATGAATTGGAGCAATCTTAGGTGTAAATACGATGCAATTTTAATGGTGATTGCTTATGCATCAGCCCATGCTTAGTAACAACCGCTTTGCACTCATATTACAATTATTCATCGTGATGGTGTGGGTTAAGACATTGGGCGTATAGAACTTGAACATAGCACAGGATCAAGGCCCTTCTGCATAATTTTTTTCAGTCGAATATATTTTGAAAACACCGTAAGATTCCCAATCCTGCACATGTACAATGGTAACAACATTTTTAACTTTCAAACTATTACCTGGATTTTCAACTAACCCTTTGAAGAGAGTACATCTAGGAGCCAATTTTGGGATTCTATCCTTCGCCCAGATTGACACTTCACAGGCAAAATAGAAAATAAATAATATACATAAATATAAAAATGTCACTCAGTGGTTGGACATATTCTTCTATATGATGGAGTTATCCCTCCTGTTCCAATGTTCTGCAAGAAATATGTATTGATATGCTGGAAATTCTACGTAAAATCAAGAACATTTTGCTCTATGGGACTGAAATGGTGCCGCATAAAATAGAGAAAGTACATAAAATCTATTGCTTGGAAGAATTCACCCTGAAATTCCCTTAAATACCCAGTCTGGCTTAACTAACGCCATGCAAAATGAAGAACTACACAAAATCAAGGTTTTACTGCATTGGGTTAAATGAAGTTTAATAAAGATAAATTCTGACTGGTTATCGGATAATCATGTAAGAATTAATTATGGCCTATACATAAAACTAATTACTACTGCATCAATCAAGACTTATCTTACTTATGAAGAGATCCAAAGGGTATCTGATATCAAAACTAACCCTGTGTCCATGGAGTTCAGATCCAAAGCCATGGTATTGTTGTTGTTGAATATGGGTGGACTGACTCCATGAGCAGAGAGGGGATTGATTTGGTCCAGTGGCTGCACAGTGATGTGTTGCATTGAGTCCTCATCTTCTTCCATCCCACTAACATTCTGGGTTGCTTCAGCTTTAGGTGAAAATCTCTCATCAGACCTCAGATGCTTGAATATGGATCCCGAAGGAGGCTGCCAGAGCACTAATGCCATTGATGGCTTCTCCCTGCAAAGGAAAATATATAATATTGATTTCATCGTGAATGAATATTATACTGCAATGGCTTTCATCTCAATCCAGTACGGATACACCTCCAATTTACTTTTTTGAGGTGTGTATACAGAACAAGTCCAAAATCAAAGAAAATGTAAAATAGGGGAAATAAGAATGATTTATAAAAAGGCATTCATTACTTTTGGCATTTACTCAAAAACTTTAAGATATGAATTCATCTTATATTTAAATTCAATTATATTATTACAATATTTAATTAACATATCAAAAAAAGTCATTAGTTTCTTTATTTTTCGAGCATTCTTGACCTATCATGCGACTTGCTCTCCTCTTTGATGCAAATGTTCACAAAATTGTCCTTTTAATCAAATTACAACTACTATGTATTACTTATATTTAAACATTTTATTTATATTACAATAAAGAACTTCCCAGAATGCTGCTTCCCATTGTAATGATCAAAATTTCCACAGTATACTATATTTATATAATATATATACAAAAATTGCCATACTTTACTGAACTCACTATGTGATTCATGAGCAAGTGGTTGCTTTACATGGACACTATCACCATTTTCTTCTTGTGATGATCTAAACCTAATAAGAAACTTGCTACTTTTAACTTTTGATTTTCGTTCACCTTGGAGATTCACCATACTTTATTTTGTTATTTTAGTATGTCTTATGAGATTTTGACAAACCTTCACTCAGATGTAGTCATTCCTTCCATTCACCTGGTTGCACCCAACATTAATTGTGAAGGAATTTTCCCAAGACTTAATGTGCTCTAGAGGCCAAATTACAATGGGCATCAACTTCAACCATTAATAGTGAATTGGTTCCATGATCAAAACATCAGTTTACAATTCTCCATTCAAACACCAGCCTTTAACTGAAAAGTGCATTGTAATTGCTGGGCACCTTATTCCTGTCTTGGTTTTCATTTAAAACCATGTGGTATGGTAGGCCAGTAATAATAATCACAGCTGGGTGGATTTCTACCCTTACACTTTACAAGTTCGGCGCATAGCGTGCAGTCTCAGATTCCACCATCACACACTGCACAAGAACGTGAACGAGAGAATAGAGTACAGGCCCTCAACACAGGCCATTTACAAATTCCTCCTGAGGAGTAAGGCCAAAGGGAGAATTCTACCTTTCTCCTTAACCCATCCCATCTCTTTTGACTATCTCCATCACCTGTCCAAGCGGTCGAATGTTTCTGGAAGGATATCTACAAAATGTCAAATCCATTCTACATAGACACTAAGGCCATAGGCCTCTTTTAAGAGTCTAAGAGGCCATCTACATCATGTGGATGGCCCTCTTTCAGTCACAGAGAGCAACGTGAAGAAGGCCTTCTCTAGCACGAAGAACTTCTAGGCTCCAGGAATGGATGCCATGAATAACTTCTGGCAGAAGAAGTAAACCACCACCACCTCGCCAAAATTTTCATGTACTTTCACTCCGGTAGAGAATGAATTCCACCTTGGCTGACTGAGGGACGCACAGTTCTGATACCTATGATCTGTCTGATCCTCAGAACTACTGCCTTATAACTTTGCCTTGCCTGCCTTGACACTGCATACAAGGGGTTCATCTCCTTCTTGAGCAACCTTATTCTCAAACATATCCAGCTGGTGTGGGAGGAAGTGTGGGAGCAGAGGGGTTCAATGTGTGGAGTCACAGGATGCAAGGCCAAACTGCTTATTGATAGGTGTATATGCCAAGATGCCATCCATCATAAGCAAAACCTATCGATGGCCTGGGTGGACTACAAGGAAGCATTGATATGAACCATTTCACATGAGCTCATTAGAGCCAGGCTGAAAATGATGAAGTCCACCCCGAGGTTGTGTCCTGCATCCAATGCCGGTTACCACTCTAAAAAACACCTCGTCCAGACCTCAAATAAGTGGTCGGTTTTGACAGACTTGGTAAAATACCACCTCAGCGTTTCCCCAGGCTACAGCTTGATCCCCCTATGGTTCTCTACTTCCCTCCCACCTCTCCCCCTAAGACTGAGAAGAGGCAGGGAATACATGTGTGGTGTGCAAGGCAATAGGAAGCATAAGGTCACCCACTGATTTTACATGGATGACCTTAAGTTCCATGCTTCCAGTATGAAAGACCTCCACACCACCCAAGACACTGTACTGGGGCACGGAGAGGCTATAGGGATGTAATTCAGATTGGACATGTGTGCCTCCATCCACCTGGCAAGAGGAAGATTTTCGGAGAACAAGAAAGACGTGCAACTCAATAATGGGGGCATCATTTGTCTCCTCAAGAACAGTGATAGCAATGAATACCTTGGCCTTCCCCAAAGCCAAATTTATGAGGTTGCAGCAGTGAAGGAAAGAGTCATTGCCAAGTTCTGACAGACACTGGAGTTCTGAGCTGTCTGACAAGAATAAGGTTCTAGCCACAAACATGTTTGCACTTGTGTACCCTTCTGTATACCTACGCAAGCATAAAATGGAATGTCAACGACTTGCAGACCCTCGACAGGGGAACAAGATAGATGATGACCATCTGTAGCCACATTTATGAGCACAACAGCTATCTTTCATAGATGCCACAAATGTCACAGCAATGTTTGGATCAGCAACTTGCAATACAACCACTAGGGTATGTCCTTGTGGTAAGTTTCCATAATGTTATCAGAGTTCTGAACCAACGTCCCTGGAATGGTCTACTATTACAGACTTGCAACCCTATTTTTAATGAAAATTCATTGAGGTAGCAGGGCATCCAGAAGAAATGTTACTAGGCTCCTTGGAAGTATCCCATAGTTTGGCCCGATTAACATAGCAATTAAATGGTTAAATGCAATGACTAGCACACTATATCAACCATAACATGTGCAGCTTAATACTGGTGTAGCAACAGGACTGCCAGTTCCAGCCAGAAGGTTCACTGAGAGGCAAGGGAAACGTGGCAGACTGATACTATATTGTATCTGTTGCAGATACTGAGCATGGCTAGGAGTCAACTGTTAAATGTGGAAGTTGAGGCTAGCTGAACTGCAATGTAAATGGTGTAAGTTGATGGGTGACACTTTCAGACAATCATAAACAAATCCATTAGAACCCGCATATTCAACTCGAAGTTCATGTTGAATCCAATCATAAACTGGCCTAAAGGGGGCAGTGAGAAATGGCCTAAAACGTTCCTGCAGACATCCTCTTGCTTTTATAACCCTGTTTTACTACTTTTAGCAAATCTGTTAGTGCAGGCCTCTGCAATTTGGATTAATGATTAGCGTTTGTTGTAACTTTTTGCTGGTTGCTTTCAACATAATTATTTTGATTGTGAAAGAAACATAAATTTGTTTACAATTAGGAGACTGCCAGGATGCATATGCCTTTATTTCTGAAAACTTTTAGCTCTCATTCAAAATGGGAACCCTTCACTTCCATAAACTATCATCTTTATGTTGCAGGTTGCTTATTATAACCACAAAAAAGATCATCCTCATGAACCAATGCAATGAATTTCCAGTGTCCTCAGTGGCATTGGTGTAAGGTCCAGAGAAATGAGATGAAGGCGAAGATCTCTCCTACGCTGCAACAGAATCCAGAACTAAAAGGGCCCCTTAGTCAGAACCACATCAGAAACATTCTCTGTGCAGCATTTTGCATAAGTGTTATACTATACTTGTTTTTCTACAGCAGTATACTTTGTATCGCAACATATAGAGAGAAAAACACCTCTGATTCGTGATGCCAATCACTCCTCAACTCAAACTGATGAGATTATTAGCTTAAGCAATTCTTCTTTTATTTATCTATGAAGAGTGTTTTGGTCCTACTCCAGATTTCTAATTCTGGGTCACCAACTGTGATCCCCCAGATTTCCTTTTGTCTGGAACTACAGTAAAACTACTCTACCTTACAAACTACCACTAAACAAAAAACTCTGATGAACGAACAAATGCGAGTGGTCCTGCCAAATCCCTATGTAAAAGCATTAGTAAATACCTCTAATAAACAAACTCCTGCTTTACAAAGACTCCCAATTAACGAAATGAAAGATTGGTCCTGCTGTAATATTTACCTCTTCATAATGTATTTTGCCTAAAATTGTAAATACTGTTTAATTTGCGGGTATTTTGCAGCTTCGAAAGCAAAAAAATGGTGATCAGAGACTCCATAACTAGTAACTCAGTAACTCAGAAAGCACCTTCTTGTTCATCACATTTCTGGTAACTTGCGTCTGTGACTTAATATCAGCATGGTTAGAGAGCGTGGATGGTGGTTAGGTGGTAGATGTGCATTGGCAATTGCTGGTCAACTTCATTTATCTTCAATTGGACGTCATTGCAGCTGATAGCGGTCGACTGCTACCATCTGAGGATTTATTTAGTACTTAGGATTGAGCGTGAACATGGATGAGTATATTAGTTCTCAATGGCTGTGATTTCTGATGTATGATGGCAACCCTGTTTCCAATGTCAACTGGAAACAGGGTTGCCATCATACAGATACAGACTGCCGCAAACCCACCATTTTCCATAGTGGCCACATGGCAGCCTCTTGCAGAAGAGCAGTGAAACACTAACAACTGAGCCACAGAAGCCGCTACAGTGTTAGCCCAGTCTGCCCAGCCCATTGGTAGTCAAACTGTAGTTCGTCCGGGGATTCGCAGCTACAAATTACTTACAAGGAATTCCTGAACAATTACGTAATAATTATGTCCACCACTTATTTCTGGCTTAGGGGTAGGACTGCCAGAAGGATCTTCATGTGCATGGAGGTATTACCTCAATGATTGTGTGGCGAAGGGGAATGCTGGAGGCAAATAATAAACTGCAAGTGCACTGGCATCAAAAAGTCAAACAAAAACGTTTAAGTTGAGCGTGGTTGAACTCCCTCATTCTCGGTTTAAGTAAGTGGTGGACACTTTCACGCACCCGTAAAAGCATCCATTACAACCCAAATATGCTTCTTGACTTCGGAATAGAAGTTAATGTTAACGTCAATCATAAACTAGGCCTCAATTTCTCGAATTTCTTTCTGAGAGAACAGCAGGGATAAACATTTACGGTCCTCAGTGGAAATTTTACCTAAAATTGAGTTTTGTAAACCACTTCCCCTGAAATTTACGGCATAACACTGGGAAATTCTATATGCCCCTGGGGTGATGCAACATACAAATCACCTCCGAAGAATAAACTTCGGAATTACGAACTGGCTAATTTTAGGTCCCTCTAATTTCACTATTCAGAGGCTATACTGTAGTTCTGGTTTCACCCAAGGGAGTGGATTCCTTGAAATCACCTATGGCACTCATCAAGGAAATTCTCCTGTGTATTACTGTCTTAAGTACATAAGAAACTAAATACCCTACACCAATTATCATTCATCAGGCTAAAATATCCTTAAAAGAAGACAAAACTTTAAATGAAGAGCGGACCAAAATTAAGGATGTATTTTTTCTTCTATTTCAACCCTTGAGTTGGTCGGCAGCAGACCTCCATTCATCTCTCTTCTCAGCTTTCCATTTCAAGGTTCTAAATGAGCACAGTGGTGGAAAAAGGCTAGAACAAATACCATGTATAAATGTATGGATGTTATTTCCAATGTCTTAATTTGATAATATCTACTGTGGTGTATACCATTTAACGACAAATAAATTAATATTATCACTAAGGATAAAAGAGAAAAGCAATATTTTGAGATAAATAAGAAAGAGGAAGGCAAAATGGATGGGATATGTCATAGGGAAAGATTGCTTGAAGAAAAGAATACTAGAAGGAACAATCAAGAGAAAGAAAGGGAGAGGAAGAAGAAGAAATAATATGCTGATGGATATTACGAATGGAAGGCATTACGATGAACTGAGGGACGCAGCACAGGATAGATGAGCATGGAGGGAACAGTTCAATTGAAACCTGTTGTGAGGGCAGATTCACCTTAGAAGAAGATAGAATAAAATCAACATTATAATACATGAATAAGTGAATTACAAAGCGTACTCACAATTTTGATAGGAGTGATGGTGGAATGATGGGCTCACTCTTGATATTTTTCATTTCTTCACTCAGGACCAGGCGCTTCAGATTGCCATCTTCATCCTTAGGCTTGAAGCCAGAAAAGTCACCCATCTGTATCAATAGAAAACTATCAATTAACCACCAGAACAAGACAGCTCACAGTGTCCCTCACTTACTCAAAACTTTTAAGTTTTCAATACACCAAAGTAGTATTATTCCAAGTTCTACTCAAAGAGAGATTGATTTCTTGCTGGGTTGAAAATATTAACGACCAAGAACACATTCTAGAAAAATACAATTACTCTCTGTACATAAAATGAATAAAGCAAACACTGGAAAGAAAAAAGTTATCAGAGAGCTTGAGTCTAACAAATTGCTAGGCAATAGAAACATTTGATGCAACTTTTCTAGCAACCTTAGATTTACCAAACTACGTCTGCTGCACTTATTTCCATTTATAACACAATAATATTCTCTGTATTGAAAATGTCTTACCTTGGGATCCGGAGAAAGAGAAGTTGGAGGGATTGTTTGATGTCCAGTAAAGTTAGAGCTTATGTGCATTTCACTCAAACGAGCAGCCATTTTCTCCTCGGTGATTAACTGTTTTGTACACCTGAGGCTAAAATCATTCATAATTCAGTGATACAAATTATATAGAAAACTTACAGACAGAAAAATAAAAACAAGATATCAATGAGAATGAAATTTCATAGTTTTATGTACATTTTACTCGATTAGAAATGGACTGTTCAGCAGGCATATGATCCAAGCAGCCATCTACTATCATAGCAACAAATATAATAGACTGACATGGACAATAAGTTGCTCCTCAAACATTCATCTATAACCTCAAATACATAAAAGCATAAATACTATAAGCAAAATTCAAATACGCATTATGTGAATGAGACACATTTCCTCCTCAGAATACAAACAGTCACACCTTATTCTTTCTTAAATGCTGTTACAATATTAACCCAAGTCTTCGAAACAAAAAATCAAGGTCAGCATGGGGTCCTAGCCTAGCAGGTTATCATCAAGGTACATCTCTAGTATTGCCAAAAAGCAATTTGCAGAACTTCTCCTAATGCCTCTGAGGGAATATTAAAGAATTCACGAAAGTTTTCAATTACAGTAAAGCTTCTAACCTAACCAACTCTGATACATGAACACATGCAATAGGTCCTGCCACATTCCTGTTTTAAATCCTTAGTAAATACCTCACATGAACAAACTCCTGCTTTATGAAAACTGCTGTATAACATATTGAAAAATTGGCCCCATCCTGTAAAATTTACCTCTTCACTATGTATTTTGATAAAAAATTTCAACATTGTATATTTGGTGGGACTTTTGCGGCTTTGAAAGTTAATAGGGCCAATCAGTGCCTCTATACGAACAAACTAATCAGAAGCTCCTTCTTGGTTGTTTCTCCAGTTCATCACATTTCTGGTAAATTGCATCAGTGACTTCATAGTGGCATAGTTAGTGAGCAGTCAACTGGAATGTGTGTTGTAATTGCTAGTCATCTTCGCTTATCTTCGGTTGGATGCTATAGCAGCTGATATTTTCATGTGGCCGAGAGCCACAACCCACAGATTTAATCACTATTTACACTTGAAAGAGAACATGGAAGAGTATCATCAGCAATCCCTGTGAATCCAGCCAGACCACATTGGGCGCACTGTGATGGTCAGAATTCAGTTATTACTAGTCGGATTCTGAGTATCAGTGTCTGACTAGGCTATTTACCATTATGTCAACTTCCACTTTGTTTGTTTGAATTCTACACTCTTTGACCATTGCTGCTCGTGGATAACCCCTGGAGCCTTAATTGGAGCCTTCATTGTCCTCTTGATTTTTGGGACCTTGTAAAAGGCTTGTAAGACTTGCAGTTGTTGGTGTATGATAAGAATTGTAACACATTCTCATGGGAATAAGCACTTCTCAATGACCCTTAATAATGAGTAATTTAATTCACTAGTTGCCAATATGATGTTGTGTACCAGTGTGTCAGTCAAACTACAAAGGCAGATTAAAAGCCCATGCTGCAATAAAAATGTTTGGGTTTCCAGAGAATGAGGAGTGAAGAGAGGCATGGCTGTCTGTTTCCCACTCACAGCCTGAAATCCAACATGCAGGTCTGCAGGGTTCATCAAACATTTTGAAGAAAGTGATGTGATTTAAGTTTTAAATTTTAAAAATGTAATTGGTGTTTTGGAGAGAATTCTCCTCTCCTACCCAAAATTGTGCAACAGAGCCATGATTATTTTAAAATTTCCCCATGTATCAACAAATGAGAAATACGCCACTGAGAATGGAGTCCAAGAGCAGACCTAGGCAGAGGAACATACAGGAAAGGCTCAATGAATAGATAATAACATTCTTAATGAACGAGAATGTCAGGGCATATGGGGAGTTCTTATACAAATTTCACATACATTTAGATAACCAGCAATGTAGGAATCATTCTAATACGAAAGATGTCTGTGAATACTACTATTATGTAACTGTTGATAATGATTTAGAATGTGATGAGTTAAAGATAGTATGTAGGATTGCCGTGGATAAGATTGTGACATCTATAGTAAACTGCATGGGGATTGTGATTCCCGTGCATAATCTGAGCCTTAACAGTGGTGTTGCTTCAACACCACTGTTAATACTCAGCAGTTACTGCATTAATGATGTAAGATTTCAGTGGAAACAAATTTAAAAGTTTAGTCAAGGTGGAAACAAATTTGCCAAGGCATTGTGTGACGTTTTAAATCATCACTAGCATAGGAACAGTTGTGGATCACGTTCAGACCCGTAAGTACCCTTTTTAAGTTATAGTAATCTTTGTTCAATTTCATTTAATTCCTTGGTCACTGTTGATTTGTATTCGGAGGGCTAATTCCTTGAGTAATATTTTCTGTGTGCGTTAATGACTATCTTTGATTGATTTTTGGATGTTAGCAACTGTCACCGATGCTTGGTTGTTTATGGGTATAGTCTAGGCAGGAGGTTCCACAACTAGCCACATAATTTCTTCATATTCCTTTTTATTTCATTGCCCTTCTTTTGAGTTATTTCCGGATGTGTGGTGAGCTCCAATCCTGTCTCCAACCAACAACTAACCATCACCACTGCCGCACCTGGTTTTAAGCGGAAAGGGCAGGAATGCTTGTTCACCAGGGGTGTCGGAGTGGCCAGCCTTTGCCACCCCAGGATTGTGGGGTCGTCTAAAGAAGTACGGCAGGACCCGCCTTACTCCTGGTTGGCGAGGCCCACTACTGCCTTGATCACTTAAGGGGGTGATGAGGTGCTAATTGCCTTGACTGGGGGATCAGCGGAGCTTCCTCATAGACTGGGAGTCGTTGGGGCCGATGCAATGGAAGCAGAGACAAGGGCCTCAGGAAGTGATGACGTCCGTGCAAGCTTCTTACACTACACATGTGCAACTCATGATTGCGACGAGAGGAGCTGAAGAGAGTATGGCTGCGAACTGTCTTACCAGCCTGAATGCCGACAGCAACCTCCTCATCCAACACTAGTTGTACATATCACCAGTGTATTTTCTTGGGCATGTACCTGTTAACAACTTGTCTATTTTTTAAAGTTATGTGGCTTGATTTCTATTGTGTCGGGATTATTGAAGGGGATTTTGCAAGGATGTTTTATTCCTTACTTATTGGGCGATTCCACGTAAGCTCAACCAAGGCCGTGGCTCGGCCATCTCCGATTTTCATGTTTTTTGGCACATAACAAGAATATAATGAGGAATGACGAATTGCCAAATGTTAGTCTTCTGTTACAATATATGTCAATGTTATGACACTTCAAATATCACAAATTAGCGCAAATTGGCATGCTGCAGCTCTGAACTCTATCTCCAGTAAATGATGATCTAGCTGTCATATTTTAAATATTATGACATTTCGTAATTAAAAGACACAAATCTGTGTTTTCTATTAAATTTGACTCTTAAAGTACAATCCTGTGTCCTAGTTGTTCAAAAAAATTAAGCTTGGACATATCTTATCATTAATTTAGGAGATATTACGCCCTAAACATTGATCTAAATTTTAAAAAATAGGAAAAACCAAAGTCATCTAGGAGCTCAGAGTACAGGTCTAGGAAGCCAAAAGTTAATAGAAAACACAGTTTAATGTCTTTTAATTACAAAAATGTCAATATATTTAAAACATGACAGCTAGATCGTCATTTACTGGAGATAAGAGTTCAGAGCTGCGGCATGCCAATTTGCACTAATTTGTGATACTTGAAGTGTCATAACATTAATATTTATTATTACAGAAGACTAATATTTGGTAAATCGTTATTCCTCATTATATTCTTGCTATGTGCCAAAATCGTGAAAATCGGAGATGGTCGAGCCACGGCCTTGGTTGAGTTTGCATGGAATCGCCCTATTTTGTTTTTCTTTTTCTCTTTCAAAATTTTGTCGCTAATTGCACATATATTTTATCATGGGGAATGGCCATGTGCCTTTTGGACTAATTGCAAATGTAATATTTCTAATGTCGTGGGACCTGCCGTTTAGTTAAAGAATTAGAGATTTTGTGGGTTTGTTATAGTATCAGTAGCCATTGGTTTAATTGTTGTAATTATTCCATTTATTCCACATGGGGTGGTCGCACTTTCTAGGCATATTGCAATGCACTGGTAATTCTTTTTCCCAGCAAGTTCACTTTCATGGTTTCCGTGTGTTTTTATTGTTCTCACTAAGTTTCTGGACGATCTCTCCTACACAGAAGGGAAATGTTTTGTCAAGCCGTTATGGCACTTTTTGTATTTATATCTTTAAGAAGCATTGAATGATGTTGCTAACTGTTACTCGGTTGACTCAAGGAATTATTTTTGGTTTACCCATCCTTCCGTTTATCAGTAGGTCATACTGACCTGGCAATTTTCACTAACTGCACCTTTCGTACTGGTTCGACAACTGGCATCGTAATTGTTGGGATTTGATACCTTCTGATATTTTCATTTTGAATAGCCACTTTTGGCGAGAGATTTTTCATCAAACTGTAATGTAAATTCACCATCCCACAGCCAAAGGAGTTGCAAAAGTGAAAGCTAAGGAATAGCATGCTGCTGGAAAAAAATTTAGTTCTTCCTTAGAAGGAAAAAACCATCACAATTTTTTAACATTGGGTAGCCAAGGTCTTTAGCTGCTAAATATAAAAAATTGAGCAAAATTGAAGGGGCACGAGTTTTGAGAAAAATGTGTTTGAAATTTTCAAAATGAAAATAAGTGTAATAGTTTCGACAATATTTCATTTTAGTGACGCTATGTTGTGGACTGTAATTTTTTTCAAATGATTTGATTTCCTTATCCTACATATAATACTTCTGTAGATATCGTAAATAGATCAAACAAATTTTCAAGATGCTCAATCTTTCATAATCCTGTGACTAGGCAATGGATGTTAAATGTACAAAACAAATGCACATGGCCCACAGTGTAGTAAAACCGAATGTATCCTGAAAATTTGGTCAAAATCAGTGAGGTAAAGGGCATTTTTGGTCATTATGGTGTGGAATTACCCATAACCTCATTTGGTACACTTCTTGACACCATCTGTGACACTTGAAGCAATCTAGCTCAAACACTGATGGCATTTAAAAGTAAGAATTAAAAATATCTCCCACTGCTAATATACATTTTCATTTGAGATCAAAACTGAAACTGCTACATAATCAAAATTGCACAAAGAATCACCCTTGGGCCACTCCTCACAACTTGCAGGAAAGTTCAATGAGTGTTCAAAAAGGGAGGTAGTGTCAATGCAAAAAATAAAGAAATTCTTAAGCCCTTGAGGAAATACCAAAGTATGAAAAAAGCTCAATGGTGCCAAGGGCTGATCATAAATTCTGATGAGCACACTTCAAATCCATTTCTGAAAGTGATCCATTCAAGAATCTATTATTCCAAAACCGGCATAGCAAACTGAATTTTCAGAATTTTGCACACCAGAATTTTGCTCCTCGTGTCCAACGACATTCTATGCCAACAAACATAAGTCTAAGATTCACACAGACTCACACTCACTTGTAATCATGGCAGGATCATTCACAACATCCACTCCCCCTCTTCTTTGGGTGTTTATTTTTTATTGGCTGGAAATAAACACCCTTTGAGGAGACATTTTACTGATACACATGCAGCTGGCACAGCTGACAATCTTCAAGGAGATTCAGGTAAAGATCCAATATCTGCCTCAGATAGAAATTCATCGTTTCATAGCACACACAATGGAGAGGGAGAAGAAAAATATTTTTGTCAACAAATGGGGCACTCTGACTACCCCAAACAAATTTACCGCAACAGGGGATTCCAAAACAATGATCAAATTGCTCCCATATTAGATTTCATAGATGATAGCCAGTGATCGTTCATCACATATGATGGAAGTGATATGTAACAGTAATTATGCATAGCATAATAAAAAAATAGCTTCCTTTGAGTTTCTAAGACCTACATGAAGACAGAAATGAAACTTCAGGGGTAAACATTCCAATGGTAAGGTGTTCACTGGAGGTTCCTTGAATTTTTTATTTTGAGGATCAAAATCATTTGCACAAATTTCAAGACCTTCTTCCTCTTATTGAAGACAAAAAAATCCTTCTTGGAATCATGAAATAAGAGAAAATAGAGGGGTTCCAAATGAACCAGAGCACTGAATCCCCTATTCCAATGCCAGCATCAAACACACTTCCAGTCTTTCATCACATAATCACTCAAAAACACCTACTACTTGTTAAACTTACCCATCCACATCCTCTTCCAGTTTCCTTTTGTTGTGCATGAATTCTCCATATTTCACTGCTTCTAAACCAGTTTTGATCATGTTTTGGGCAGGAGATGGTTCGGCTGTGAACCTGAAAGTGGAATTATCATGAATAAAAAATTATTTTATGATAATGACACTGAACTTGTGCAGACAATATAGTAGCACCTCAAATATTTTTTCTCATAATGGGTAGAAAATCACATTTTACCTACCTTCCATAGCCAACAGTTACCAATTTTAATCCCATAAATTAAGGACACAAATCCAAATTAACTAGCGTACAACGTGCCAATTGTTGAGATCCCAAGCTAACAGATATTACATGTTGATGAATGTTTTATGAATAGGTGCATAATTGACAGCATCATTCATAGAGGAATTGATAAAGGAGTGCAACTCCCCTTAAACTGAACTATGTACTTTGACCCACCTTATACCCAAAATATATATCCAACAATATAGTCAGTAGTTTAATTAAAACTTTTGGTTAATCAACTGTAGGCAACAGTCCCAAAAATGCACAATTGTGAGAAACCTAATTCATTATTACTAGGGATGGACCGATACCAGAAACTGCCGATACCATTTCTCCTCCCCCAATACCATTACCGATACTACTTCGTTCGAGGTATAAAACAAACTCAATACTCCACCACTAACATTTAAAGCTGGCTCAATCAACTAAGAAACCAGATTACCAAAACAACCATTATTACACAGGCAAAACACTTAATTCACTGAAAAAGTTTGGTGAAGAAAAGTGATCGAAAGAAACACACTCTGTCTTACATTGAGCTGATGGCGTTCAGTACCAGAGCACTCTAGCGGTAGAATTCGACGCCTCATTAAATTGGCCGAATTGGCGGTGTACATCTGAAAAACACTGACGTGACTGACGATACCGATGCTACCGATACCATGAGTGTCGGCCGATAATTCATATCGGTATCGGTCCAACCCCAATTATTACGTAACCTACAAGCAGATTTTCAATGGATTACATTCTCCTACCCTATCTAAGGTTACACCACTTCCTCACATGATCTATCTATTCATGTATTATGTATACACCAAATATATTTGAACTCATGCAAATGAATTCATAACTAACCTGTTAGTAACTGTGTATTTAACAAAATACATATTCCCGTGAAAACATTGAGTTAGTGAGCAGTTCATTTCCACAAAGGCTTTTTTAACATGAATGATGAAATATGATGGAAGTGGTGCCATTGTAAACCACCTGCAATTGAGTATTTTCCACGTAAATCAATCTTTGGATATTCTGATTCTGTTACTGAAACTTATTCTATCGGTTAACAGTTTCCTCATCACATGGTATTAACTCTGTTTTTAAAATCTTAAAAAATTTGAAGGCTAAGAATGTTCCCCAGCACGCTCTAAAAACAGAATGACCACTGATGTCATTTTCGCTGTTTCGATGCACAGATCCTAATGTTTGATCAGGCTTATGGTGGATTCGGCATGGTCACATTCCATAAGGATATTTTCTTGTGCCTATGTAAAGGGATCCAAGGGATGAAGATTGTGTTTTGTGCCACAATGTTCATATACATTGGTTAAAATACCGAACAAGAAATTTATTCAGCTTCTGAACGAATAAAGACAATTGAAACTTTGGTTTCAAGAGGCACCCCAGGATTTCGTCCGAAGCAAAACTAAATTCTACTGCTGTGAAGACCATGCTAATGTATGAAGACACCAAATTATGATGAAATTTGTGATTACATTTAAATAAATAAATTTTTTTGAGGAAATTTATGCAAATAAATTCAATATGGTTACCGGAAGACTCGAGAGAGTTCATGCATGAGTAAATGATGGGTGGTCCGACTAAATTAAAACCTGAAGCCTCAATATTCACTTGCACTAAGTATGCTTTACTGTTCAATTTTGTGTTCTTAGCATATTTTTGCAATGGCTATGCACAGTGGTCCTTCTCTCTTCACAAGGACATATCCCCTAGCATTATCACCATAGCTCTCATGAGAAGCTCTATTAATTTAAAAAAAATTCAAATTAACCTTGAAAATCCATGAATGGGAGTAAAAATCCATTTGCTGGCAGTTCCATGGCAGAGAATATGCTTAGAAACCTCCCCAATATATAATCTCTCATTAATGCCTTAAGTGAACCCCATAAGTGAATCCCTTAAGTGAAAGCCTTGTGTCCTGTGTTGCAGTATATAATAAAAAGACCTGTATTGCCTACAGTTAAATTATCTTTAAGAGCATACAAGCCAGTAACATGATTATGTTAAGTAGGCCACTTCTAGAAAAACTGTTTCAGAATCTACCTTTTCCGTTCAACCACTTGCTGTTTTAGACAATATTGAATTGAACTTTCAAAGCCATCAATCCAGCCATCGGATGCTTTGAAGTCATCAACACCTCATCTT